>JAQMYF010000025.1:27741781-27768449 GCA_030014195.1 Neosilurus mollespiculum
GTGTGGGTGTGTGTGTGTGTGTGTGTGTGAGAGAGCGAGAGAGAGCGAGAGAGAGAGAGAGAGAGAGAGAGAGAGAGAGAGAGAGAGAGAGAGGGAGAATAGGGACAGAGGCAAGGTATGCCCTGTGATTAAGTGATTGTTTCTGCACACTTACAGACTTCAGTTCTGCTACCACCAAACATGCAGGAGAAAATTTTCATCAAAATTCACTTGACTGCCTCATTTGCATAATTAACCAATTTGGCAGGCAATTATTGTAAATCAGGCACTCTGTGCACCACTGATGAATCATACAGTATAGAGATGTTTCTGATTTTGAGGATTTAATGCATGTCAGTTAACAAGATTTTACATTATGAGCTTGATGATTTGATAAGCACATATGAGCATAATTATTAAAACGTGATAAAATTCAGTGATAACCCGGGGGGATTGGGGTCAAAGCAGTTCACTGCCTTAAGGAGACGTTCATCTTTCAAACGTAACAGAAGATCACAAAGGCATCACATACCTTCTGTTTGGAGACATGCTTCAATCCAATATGGGGTTTACTTCTGCACTGCGAGAAGAAAAGAGACAGATTATTCTTCTTGTACATACTGTGTGTGGTGACAGTATAGTGGTGAAATTACTCAGAGGTCAGGGGTTCAATCTTAAATGATATCATTGTGCTATTCAGCTTTGGGCAGGTAATTTAAACATATCTGAATGTAGTTACTCAATATTACATTAATATATATGTGCCATTAATGGTTATATGAAGGGTTATGATCCGAGAGGGAGTAAATTGGTATAAATTGTTTCATAATTCATATTTACACTATAGCTATCACCATAATTTGTGTAAATGAGTGAGGGAAACATTCATAGCCAGTGTCTCTAGTTCACATAAATATCCTAGTTGTGTGCATTTTTAACAATATCATACAACAGTTATGAAACCTTGTGTTATTGCAATGGATTATAGCTGCCATTTTTTATTGAGGTGTCCCTGGACATGTAATTTTAAACTAATAAAAGTGATCTATGCTTACTTATAAAATGGCTTAATGTGTTGCAAAGCATGGCTTAATAATAATCTCTGCACCTTAACCTTCATAAAGAATGCAAAGCTCTATAATATGCAAAAATGTGCAAATTTGAAACAACTATATTTCTATTCCAGCCCCACTGACCCCACTACACCATCGTACTGTATATTATATGAGAAAAACCTTAAAATTAGCCAGATAGATAACTGCAAGTAAACTAGTTAAACATAGACCTTATCCACATCTGAACCTTGCTATATATGTTTACCAAGCCATATACCATACACCATTAAAAGTATAATTTAGTTCTATTAGGTAACCATTAGGTAAAGCAGACTTGGGACACAGATTCTGTATCAGTTACATATGGCATCCTGTCTATAATTTGAATTAGTATATACCACATGGTAACAGCGAAATCTGATTGGTCATCTATCTGAGGATTGCAAATTATTATCCTTGAATCAAAATATGGACATTCAAAGATTTTCAGCGTCACTTGGAGCAGGCAGCAGCGGCATTATCATGCTTTGAAATGGGAAAATAAACCACAAAAATCTAATTTTAGGTTGCTTTTCTTGTTTATCCATGTAGTATATGTTGAAAGTTTGAATGAGCTTAAAAACACCCTGTAAAAGCACAGTTTCCAGGTAATATATTCTAAAAATCTGAAGCAGACAACATAGCTCTGTTCAGAGCATGTGGAGCTCACCTGGCCTGCCTCCATCATAGAAAACATATGTGCAAATAAACTATAAAAATCTAATTTTTATTTACTTTTCTTTATGTCTCTGTGTATTATATACTACAACTTTGAATGGGGTTAAAACATGTCATTTGCAATGCACAGAGCATGTGTAGCTCATCTGAACTGCCTCTGTACCTGATAAAAAATGTATTAAAATATATATATAATTTAAAAAAAACTTGATTTAGTTTGTCCCCATATATTTAATTATTAATAATTATGCACCTCAGGCTTGGTGGGTGTCATTGAATTGAATAGTCCCCTCGATAGTCCATCTCAGGGACTATTTACTGACATCCACCTCACTTTCTGTGCATAACTGTTAATTATACACTACAGTAAGTTCAAAACTGCTAAAGATTATACCTCATATTCAGCAACCCCTGAATTAGTTTTATACATGAGTACTGATCACATATTAAGAAAACTTTAAAGCACTATTTTATGAGAATCCACCACCCTGAAGAGGTGAAGGAACAGTTTCAAAGCTCTTAAAAAGGTTCAGGTTCCTGAAAGTCTTAACAAAAGTCTGGATAAACAACTCACAGGACTAAATGATAAACTTTTTAAAACGTTATTAATTTATGTCTATATATAAGAAAGTTGAAAGTATGTACAGGTTCATAAGGGTGCTCACATTACCACTCCGACACAGATGTTACAATAATGAGACATCTATTTTGAATTAGACATGGAGTGAAGAGCAGACAGTTTCAGGCTGCTAATCATGCCAGAGGTTGAGAATGAAATGAACAAGCAAATCTCAATTCCAGTACCTTTGACACGGACACCTCCCACACCAACAAGTCTGTTACTCCTTGCATATTTCATTTAAAACATACTTCAAATTCTGAGAAAGCTCATAATAAAAAATATTTCAGATATTTGACCTTGTTGTCCCCTTGTCATCAATTCATCTCCTGGTTAATTCTATATAAATCCTATGAACATCCCAACAACTTGGTCTTGAGAGAGATGGATGAACTAAACAGAGTTAAGACAGAAAACAGGCCTTGAATTCCTGAACATCAACATGTAATGATCATCTCTGTATAACAAATAGGAACGAGGCCACACAGAAGTGTTTCAAACATTTAGCTAGTCCTTCTTAAGATATTGTGCCTCCAAGATTCTCAGATGGACGCACAGACAAACAGATGGATGGACAACTGAAATAATCTGAAATCTGTAACCCAGGAGCTAAGATCTGGTCTGATGAGCTCCCTTTAGCTATAAACCTTGTGTGTAAATGCATGTGATCTGCTCCTGAACGCATTCGAGTCTATGTTCAGAAAACTGGAACTGCTGAAGCTTTTCTCCTGGTTCTAAACCCTGCGGCAGTATTTCACTTCCATCTGAAAAAAAAAAACAAACAAAAAAAACACACACACCCCCCCCCCCCCCACACACACACACACACACACACACACACACATTTTGCTGGGTGTGCATCAGGTCCACCAGTTGATGACTACTGGTATAACTGATATAAAAGCAATCCCTGTATTATTTTCTTAACATTGGTTTTGAAAATGTAGAACATCTGCAGTTTGGAGTGCATCAAAACCAAATATTCAATAATATTATATTGTTGTCACCTCTCCAGGCTAGACTTCCAGCTAGTGAAACCTGAGTCATAACCCACCCTGACAACACACTCATTCCCACACACACACGTCAATAGACCATTACCTAAGGAATACTTTTACTTTCACAAGCTCAGGTTATAAGCCTTTTTAAAAGCTCACACACACGTGTGCGTGCGAGCATACACACACACGCCAAACACACACACACACACACACACACACACACACACACACACACACACACACACACACACACACACACACACAAAAGGAACTGTGCCTGTATACAGACATACGTAGACATTCTCCAATCTAAGGCTGCACGCTGTAACCAGGCAACCAGTGCCTTTTAGAAAGATAACTCGGTATGCAACACTTCTTCAGCTTTGTATTAGTATTTCTAATTTTTTTCACAGGAAGTCAGAAATGCTGCTCGCTGTTATGTAGCTCACACATGTTGATGCTGGTACTTACTCCATAGCTGTGAACCATGTATAATTGCTAGAGACTGCATGTCAAAATACATCACTTTATCTGTCTTCCACGTCATTCAGGAGCTGTAATCATGACCCCCTCTGAAACAGGGCTGAGGGTTTACAAAACCATATACGACATAGAGAAATACTGACAATGCACACAGGAGATGCAGTCATTACACTGGAGTACTCCCCTCTCTATATCACATGCATTATTGAAGGACTTGGGTGTGTCTGAGTGTTTCTGGCATTAACTGTGCTATGAGTTGGGAGTGTGTGTTTATGCAGCTGCTGGGCAGTAGCTCTAAGCAGTAACACCCTTGTCTCCACACTCTTAATTCTCAGTTTATTAGCTCTTGGCGCGAGACAAACTGAAGCTGTTTGTTTTCTCACACGGAGCTTGAAATGTGACGCCAGGTATCAAAACTATCACAGGCGTATACGGCCATGCAGCGCCCACCCAAGCAGGGCGGCACAACAGTGGAAATAATTCACTTTAATAAAGTTGCAGTGAACACTGTGAAATGATTCAATACCAAAATCCATGTTAATCAACGTATTAGAGCTAATCATTCCAAGAATGAAGTGGAAAATCGGAGTAAAGAATACTATATAATAATAAATCAAGCATCAAGTACTTGCTTGGTGCTGATATCCTCAAAACCAGTATATTAACAATATAATGCATTTCAAAAGATTTGATTATCTTTCTTACATTCATGGGGCAGTGGTGGCCTGGTGGTAGGGTGCTGGATTACTGATCCCAAGGTCGGGGGTTCAAGCCCCAGTATCAACGATGTCCCCCAGGGCAGCTGACTGGGTTATCAAATGTCTCTCACTGTCTGTGGTGAGTCACCATTGCTGATTTTAGTAGGCTGCATAGACATCAGCGTGCGTCTGCCCTGCGATGGCCTGGCGAGCTGTCCAGGTGTACTCTGCCCTCACCCAGAGTAGGCTGAGATGGGTGCCAGCCTCCCCGCAACCTTAATTAGGATTAAGTGCTTCAGAAAATGAATGAATGTTACATTTATATTTTTAAAAGGAAACATGGATAGATGGATCTCATCTCATTTTCTGAACCATATAGAACCATATAGTTTATTAATGTCACAGTGAGGCTGGAGGCCATCCCAGCAGACTCTGTAAGGAGGGGTACAGCCTGAACAGCTCACCAGACCATCGCAGGGCAACACACAGACAAACACAACCATTCACACCTAGGGGCAATTGAGAACATCCAGTTAGCGTAATATGCATTTTTCAGACTGTGGGAGGAGACTGTAACACCCAGCGGAAACCCACTCAGTAGAGAACATATATGAATGATATATATGAATATACCTTTTAAATTAATAAACATTTAGATAGATTAGTTAAAACATTTCCCAATAAACGAAACACTGAGGTATTCCTCTAAATTCACTGTAAGTACCTCCTGTAATAAAACACACAGTAATTAAACAACAAACCCTATAGCAGAGATTTTTGAGAGTTGTAAACAAAATATTAAGCTCTGCTTGTTTTTCTAAAAAGAGAAACAAAATTCAGTTATAACTTGTGTTTATCAAATCTTTTTTGGAAAATAATAAGATCAGTTCCCTCACACCATTGCTTAAATACATATTTACATACTGGGGGAAAAAAACAACATCTCTCATTTGCTTGAGACGAAAGAGAATATTAGATCTAGGTTAAAAATTATCCTCTGTTGATTCTTAGCCCTGAGTTTTGCTAACACTTTCTCAGGGTTTTCTCCTAATCATTTAGGGAATAAACTGTGTACAAACACAAACTATTAATCCAGACTGTTTGAGTGCACCATAAATTTCAAATAAGGCTCTGTTCTGAGGTTTGCCATCTACTATGCTCTCAAAATGTTTGTGATTTACTACTCTGGTGCTTTCAGTTGTGGTAACAGATGTAATATCTTGCTGGAAAATCACTTGCTTTGGTTTTACATATTCTGGAAATACATAGTCCTATATTTTAAATTTTCTACGACTCCATCATTTTTGCTGATCTGTAAATTAAGTCCATTTTAAAGAGCAAAAACAGAGCTTGTACAAAACCAGAAATATCATCAATCAGAAATTGGAGCCACATCAATTTATTATTTTTTTTGCACAAACCCATGCTCAAATCCTCGGAAAACAACTCAGACAAGGTAAAAACGACACAGTGTTAGATGCTCTGATTGTGATTCTAAAATTGGTTTATTGGTTGGATTTTGGAACTGCAAGGCTGCTGTTCTATAGACAGTTGTTGAGAGTTTAATACATGTTAAATATATGTAAAGATTGCTCATTCTTCTTCTTCCCAATCTGCTTCAGTCACTTTACCTACATTTATCTTTAAAAGCTTTTGGGCTTCACCTCATTTCTCTATTTAAAATGAATAAATAAATACCCTGCCGCATTTAGGTTTTCAAAAAGTTCTGATGAGGAACCAGGAATTTTTTTATCCGGCCTAAAACTCATTCATTCATTTTCTGAAATGCTTATTCCTAGGGTCCTGGGGAGGCTGACGCCCATCTCAGCCGACTCGGGGCGAGGGCAGAGTACACCCTGGACAGCTCACCAGGCCGGCCTGATATTTATTTGTACATTTTTTATATTATTTTATACTGTATTAATTCCGCAAGGGAAATTTTGACCTCTGCATTTAACCTATCCAAAGTGAGCACACATACACTCGGAGCAGTGGGCTAACGCACACATTGTGGCACCCGGAGAGCAGAAGGGGTTAGGTGCTTTGCTCAAGGGTACTTCGGGAATCGAACCAGCAACCTTTTGGTCCAAAACCTGCTTCTCTAGCCATTAATGTGTTATTTTATAATGGTTTATTGTGTTCCCTTTATAAAGAGAAGAATTTCATATTTGGAGCATTTTTCCAGTGAGGAGGCACTTAAGATAAACACACAAACCTAAGTCTTACAGTGATACACAAAGACACAGACAGGTACATGAGCCATGAAAACTTATGCTTATAGAGAATATGGTTAATGCATTACTATATTCTCTAAAGTATGGAGTTATGAAAGTATAAAAGAGTTAAAAATAATAAAGATCCCAAATCTGCTTGATTATAGCAGCCAACAGGTACAAAATACATTAATTGCTGTCACAATATAACATTTAGCTTTACAAAAGTAGAGTAATATGAACAGAACAATAAGTAACTACAGCTGCATGGAGCAATTAAGGGGCAAAGCACTTTCTGGCACTTCCTCTTAATGATAAAAGAAGATGAGAAGCTGTCAGCAAAATCAAATGTAAAATCATCATTTGATATTAAGCAGTTCCGAGTATGAGTATTTTTTATTTAAGTTGTGGATTATAGTGTACCTATGGGGGAATTTAGGGGAAAATAAAACTTATTTTATTATTATACAAGATTTCTAGTATTTCACTCAGGATTTTGGGGGTAAAAATCAATAGCACTCACCATGCTCGAAAGAACTTCGGAAAAGTGGAATTGCCTTCATACAACTTAATTATTGTCACTGTATGTCCAACTTGGCCCCATTGGTGGTGTTATTTACTTATTTATTTTTGAGAGGTGCTTAAACTAGCTGTGTTGGCAGCTACGCAAGCAGCTGAGACTAGATGTATAAGACATTCAATATTGAAATATAATAAGAAGATGGACACAGAATGACAAAACACTTTCTGTGCTTGGTCCATATTTTTTTCAACAATAAGCCTAAACAAAGAATAATTTCCTTTATGAGGAACACAAATAATGTAAACTTGATTAAAATCACATATAAAATTAATATCAATCTCTTATACCAATATGTAAACAGAAATAATGCTTGCATGTGTACACACAACGTGACCATAATTATCAGAATGGCAGTGAGCCAAAAAGGGAGACCGCACATGATTACTGAAAAATGGGCATGGCAGGGGTAAGGATGGGCTGAGCTCACATGCTGCCTAATTTTTGGATTATTGCTGTGTATTAGTGTAACTCAAAAAGTATTACATCAAGAGACAACCACTCTGAGACACACTGATTTAAAACATAATAAAAAGAAAATTGTAAAGAATAAAGCTTCAATATATTAATTATATATTAATAATATTCAATATTATATTTAAAGAAAAACTTCATATGGAGCACACACTAAGAACACACTCATTTTTATTCATGGAAGTAAATTTGCTGGACTTGCTTTGCTTCACTCATGGCTGAACTCCACATGCACTTCCATCCTGATCAAATAGAAAGTTACAGAAGCAATTTTCTAAACCAGAGAAAGACAAGCGAGCGTAGGTGTCAGAGAGATGAGATATGTCGTGTAGGACCTGATGACCTGACAGTGTGTTCACCTCTGCTCTGCCCTGCTGTGAAAGCCTCATGGTTTCATGATGTGACAAGATGCAAGAAGCAGCACTTTGTTGCATGTGATAAAACGGATGGAGGAAGGGGCAAATTGGTGCTTTTTATAGTGCATAGCAGATAGTATATCTAGGTACAGCAGCTCTAGCTACAGTCATATTGTTAATGAGCCAGACAAAATAGTTTGTCCAGGGTCATAAAACTATTTTAAAAGAATAATAAAATATAAGTTATTTCCTAAAATATACTTTATATCTGGCCTTGGGTAGGTGTACACGCTTGATCCTTCAATACAAGTTTGTTTTGCTTTGGCTTTGAATGTCATTTGAAGTGTAGAAACCTTGGTGTTGATGATATCTCCATCCATAGGTTCGGCTGGGGTTCTACATATAAACTCTCTCACATCTTGTGATGAATGATGGTTACTGGACCTTAACTATGGACATTCAAGTTTGGGCTGGATTGGACATTTGTTTATGTAAGTTACAGCTTCATCTAGGACGGGACATCAAAACTGCCATAACACCATTTGACGAAGACTAATATAATTTATAATATTTAAAGTTTTAACATCTTTCTGGCCAAATCCAAAGAGGATCTGGTCAATCAGATGGGAACAGCACATCAAAACATAAATAAAAATATATGATCCTGTTGCCCTGCGATGGCCTGGCGAGCTGTCCAGGGTGTACTCTGCCCTCGCCCAGAGTCGGCTGAGATGGGCGCCAGCCTCCCCCGCGACCCTAATTAGGAATAAGCGGTTCAGAAAATGAATGAATGAATAATTTCCTGTTGTCTGTAGGTTGTGCCATTATCATGATCCAATAAATATTGGCATGAAGATGGCTTCAAGCCAACACACTTATCAAACATGTACAGTTTAGAGAAGATTCAACAATGTATCTTTAGCTTACAACAGCTTCCTCTTTCATGATGAAATATCAAAATTCTCCATGGCACCTTACAACGAATCCTAAAAAGCTTTGCAGATTAACATTACAAAGGACTAGATGTCATCTAATTATTTCATAATTTTTATGGACAGAATTTCCAGGCACAGCCAAGGTGTTGATGGGTTCTGGTTTGGTGGCCATAGGATCTCGTCATCTCGTCGTCTTTTTGCAGATGATGATGATGATGTCCTTTTGGCTTCACCGAGCCGGGACCTCCAGCTCTCACTGGAGCGATTCGCTGCTGAGTGCGAAGCAGCCGGGATGAGAATCAGTACCTCCAAGTCCGAGGCCATGGTTCTCAGCCGGATAAGGGTGGAATGCACTCTCTGGATCTGGAATGAAGTTCTGTCCCAAGTGGAGGAGTTCACGTATCTTGAGGTCTTGTTCACGAGTGAGAGAAGGATGGAACGTGAGATTGACAGGTGGATCTGTGCAAGCCTCTGTTGTAAAGCGGAGCTTGTACCGGTCCGTCATGGTGAAGAGGGAGCTGAGCCGGAAGGCAAAGCTCCCAATTTACCAACCGGTCTATGCTCCAGTCCTCACCTGTAGTCATGAGTTTTGGGTAGTGACCGAAAGAACAAGATTGCAGATACAAGCGGCTGAAAAGCTACCTTCGCAGGGAGGCGGGGCTATCCCTTAAAGATAGGGTGAGAAGCTCTGCCATCCAGGAGGAGCTTGAAGTAGAACCGCTGCTCCTCCGCATTGAGAGGAGCCAGTTGAGGTGGCTCGGGCAACTGACTAGAACGCCTCCCAGGTGTGGTGTTTCGGGTATATCCAACCATAAAGAGACCCCCGAGGTCTACCCAGAACAAGCTGGTGGGACTATGTTTCTCGGCAGGCCTGGGAAGAGCAGGAGGAAGTGGCTGGGGAGAGGGACATCTGGACCTCACTGCTTAGGCTCCTGCCCCTGCGACCCCGGATCAAGCAGAAGATGATGATGATAATGATGATGATGATGATAGATATCATCTACCAAATATAATGTGAACCGGATCGTATCTGTAGGAGGCAAAAATTTGTGCAAATATTGCACACTAATTACAAAATAGCCGACTCCCTGATGGGACAAAGGCATGGCTCCAGGAGGTTTTTGGACATCTTGGCATATTACCAGTGCCTAGAGAATTTTGTACATGTATGTAAAATGGTACGTGGGGGCTGCTTCATTAAAATTTTCTAGGGAGTGCCCTTGAGTCATTTTGCCACACCCATGCCCAAGATCCATGCAATCCAGCAATGATCATGTAATGATCTCACCAAATTTCATGAAACTCCAAGCATGTTTTTTCTAACATGGCCTGCATTTCAGGCACAGTGGAGCCCGCTGACCACTCCCCAGCCCAGTCACCAGAGAATATTACTTTTCATCAGGTCTGAGGTGTTTGCCAATTTTAGTGAGTTTTCGTGCATCGTAAAGCCCTCAAAATGCAATTCAGTATCATAATAATAATAACAATAATAGTAATAATCTCTTTAAAAACAATAGGTTCCTTGCACCTTTGGTGCTCAGGACCTAATTAGGAAAGAAGGCAGCCCCCTAGTGGCTAATTGGGTTTATGCTTGGGTTTAGGCTTGATGTGCATGCAAATCATTTGTATTACCAACTGCACAAAGGCCATATTTTAAAGCAGACAGGTGATGAGATAGAGAAAGAGAACTTAAAAGAGGAAAGCTAAATTCAATCAGCTTGGCAACCTCTTGTTTTTACAGCACTAATCCGTTCTCTTTCCCTTCCACCTTGGAAAGATCCTCTTTGATTATCTTGCAGTAGGAGAGTGACACGTCCCTCTTCTGATACCTAGGTCCTGATGATTATCCATTTTCAAACACGGCAGATTCTGGCCTGTGCTTTCATTCCCGAATAATGTAAAAGTAAAGAAGACTGAGAGCTGGCAACAAGAACAGGAGTTTATAAAGATTACACAGTGAAGACGAACCAGAGCTTTCATAACCTTCTTTTTACCCATAATTATTAAGGGTGCCAATAATTCTGGAGCTGCCTGTACAGTATATTTGGTTATTCTTTTCCCTTTCTTCCATTACCTTTCAGTCTTGCTGAATTACCAGAAGACATTCAATATTACTGTAACATTATCCTGAAATCATATTTCTGTCACTAACATGAAAATTGCTTTAGATAAGATACTAAAAGTCTTTAAAAATGAACATAAAGAGATAGCAGCTTTAAAAGCCTTTCATCTGAAAAATTCAGTGACAACCAGACCTCTGAATATTACACACCGCCACTTTTATAGGAACACCTGTACCTCTGCTCATTCATGCTAACAATCCAAACAACCAATCACAGAGCAGTTTGGAATGAAAAAGCAGGTGGAATGAGCAACTGGCATTCATTCTGATTGCCTGAGCAGAAATTCTCTTAATTTAACCCAGAGAGGGCGACACGGTGGTGTAGTGGTTAGCACATCTACATCACTAAAAAAAGGTTCTGGGTTCGAGTACTGGGCTCTGCGAGCGCCTTTCTGTGCAGAGTACGCTATGTTTCCTCTGGGTACTCTGGTTTCCTACCTCAGACCAAAGACATGTACATTTGGCTAATTGGCTGTTCCAAACTGCCCCTAGATGTGAGTTTAAGTGTAAATGGTTGTGTGTGTTGCCCTGCGATGGACTGGCGAGCTGTTCAGGGTTTACTCTGCCTTCACCCAGAATTGGCTGAAATAGGCTCTAGCCTGCCTGCAACCCTAGTAGGATAAAGCAATTCGGCAAATAAATATAATAAAAAATATATATAATAAATTTATTAATTACTGACCCTGCTGCTGTTTGTTCCTTAATTACCCATAATACCATTCTTAGTTTAAGCATGATCGCTGATCACCTGGCTTTCTGCCTGTCTACCATTTTGACTGGATCCTTGGGTTTTTTTTGGGTATGGTTTTTTTTAAAGCACCTGTGCCAGTCTGTCTTCAATTCATGATATTCTAACCTTTCTGAGATCATGCTACTGATTGAAAAAGTGTGTGAATTGGCATCAATCTGCACTAAATTTTATACAGAAATAGATTTTTGCCACTTGCAAAGGTACTCTTTTATCAGACAGAGTACATACCGCATTCTGTCAGTTTCATTGCCACCATCAGGCTTGCTCATTATAGATGCATAGGATCTATAGACAAACGTTTATGTCATACGTTAAAAATCTCGTCTTTATAATACTTGGGTCACAAGGAGGCTAGAGCCTATCTTAGCTGACTCTGGGCAAAGGCAAGCAACGAGCGACATGCGATCATGCAAAGTCAATCAACAGCAGTGAAATGATCGAAGAGAGGCAAAATTTTCTCAAGCGATGTGGCCGGGCACCGTGCTCAACTGAACTGAACTTTCATGCAACGTGATTCGTGCAATTACCATTCAGATGCAACCAAACATTCCCAACCGCTTAATCCTACTAGGGTTGCAGGGAGGCTGGAACCTATCTTTACCGACATTTGGTGAAGGCAGGGTACACCACGAACAGCTAGACAGACCATCACAGGGCCAACACACCCACAACCACACCTACAGGGACAATCTGGAAGAGCCAATTAGATTATTGTCCATGTCTTTGGACTGTTGAAGGAAACTGGAGTATCCGGTAGAAACCTATGCAAGCACGGGGAGAACATGCAAACTCCATACAGTACTCAAACCTTCTTGCTGTGAGGGGGATGTGCTAGCCACTACACCACCGTGATGCCCCAGCAAACACTAAGTCCCCGAAAGCTTTCATAGACCTTGTAAAAATGGGCGATTTCGCGGGCAGTTCAGCAGCAAAGCGAATGTTTTGTTTGTCACTTCCTGAGTGAAAGCGTGAGTATTGTGGTCACATATTAATATAATCATCTCAAATTTAATCACATACTATAATATATTTTGGTTGAATCTGACCTTACATGTCTTGTACTCAATATAAGAAAGGTCATTCAGAACCCATCATGTGCCAGTGTGCATTTCTCTATTCAACAGGCTGCGTTTATTCTCTGGAGGCTTCTGTTCAGTGTAAAAATCAATGATTCATGACCACAAAAAGATTATGATAATGAGAAAGCAGGGAGAATCAAAGGAAATGCCACAACACCTTCTCTACAAGAAAGGTTCTGTTCCTTAAATCCTCTGCTTACATACTGCTGCAGGATGCCAAGCAGATACAAATTCATGCTTTTCAATAGTGATCATCAAAAATAGTGGAACTTATGAGATCAGATCATGTCATGCGTGATATGTCATGTGATCCTTACCATACCTGGTATTAAGGAGTACTTAAAAAAAATTATATATGCACCTGTGGTTTTTTGATTCCTGAATAACCTCAAGGGTTCATTTTCATTCGGAAACAGTGGCAATCCAGTTATAACTCGTGAGAATATTTCAGGAGCAAATGTATTCCTACTATACAGGAGTTCCAACTTCAGCTAGTCAGCGATATACAAAAACAGTACAGAAAAAAGTAAAAGAGCTTGAAGAGCTTCTTGAAAAGCATAGAAAGTATTAAAGATATACTAATGTAGATCCGCTTTTGGGATTTTAGCCCCAGGAAATTTTCTCAAAAACTACAATCCAATTTCTCTAAATTCTAAGAAAGAACCAGAGCATCAAGATAATTGTAACAAGGAAACAAAGCTTATGATGTACAAGGCAGTTATTATCCCAACACTCCTCTATGCATCTGAGACCTGGACCCCATCGCCACTATCTGAAAACTCTTGAGAAGTTCCATCAATGCTGTCTCCGGAAGGTCCTCAACATCAGCTGCGACAACAGAAGAGCCAACGTCAGCATTATCAAGAATCAACTCAGGTGGAGCGGCCATGTTGTACAAATGCCAGACAACCGTCTTCCCAAGCAGATCTTTTACTCCGAACTGGTAGAAGGTGAGCACTTGAGAGAAGGCCAGAAGAAGTGCTTCAAAGACGTGCTGAAAGCGAACCTCAAGAAGTGCCACATCAACTTCACTCGTTGGGAGGAGACAGCAAGGAACAAAACTCTCTGGAGAACCACCATCAGAGAAGGAACTGCACCTTTCGAAGCTAGAAAATGTCAAGATATGGAAGAGAAACAAAGGTGTAGGAAAGAGCACCAACAACAGCCACGGCCTGCTCTCCCACCTGGTACCATATGTCCACATTGCGACTGAGTGTTTCGAGCAAAAATTTGACTCATAAGTACAAACATCATCATCCTCAAGCCGAGTATGTTTTAAACTTATATTAAGGTTTAAAATAATTTAAACTTATGATTTGTATTTATATATACGTATTTGGGCGGGATGGTGAAGTCGTGGGAAACACATCCACATCACAGCGAGAAGGTCCTGGGTTTGAGTTCTGGGCTTGCCAAGAATATTTCTGTGTGGAGTTTGCATGTTCTCCATGTGCTTGTGTGGGTTTCCTCCAGGTACTCCAGTTTCCTCCCACAGTCCAAAGACATGCACATTAATCTAATGGGCTCATCCAAAATGCCCCTAGGTGTAAGTATAAAATGGTTGTGTGTATGTTGGCACTGCAACAAACTGGTGAGCTGTTCAGGGGGTACTCTGCCTTTGCCCAAAGTTGGTTGGGATAGGCTCCAGCCTCCCTGCAACAATAATAGGATTAAGCAGTTTAGCAAATGAATGAATATGATTGTTTTTAAACATTTTTTCAGCTCCAATCCGATACCCAGGATCGATATCCAGAAAAAAAGACAAAGGACTTTCATCTGATCTGGTAACAAATAAAAAGACAGGAATCTGATCTGGAGACAATTATATTTCATAGTTATTTGTACTGGGGAGACATGGTGGTATAGTGGGAAGCACGTCCGCATCACAGCAAGAACGTCCTGGGTTCAAGTTCGGGGTTTTACAGTGGAGTTTGTGTGTTCTCTCCGTGCTAACGTGGCTTTCCCCCGGCTGCTTCGGTTTGCCCCCACAGTCCAAAAACATGCACATTAGGCAAACTGGCTGTTCCAAATTGAAGAGAATATCACTACTTGCCCTGCATGTAAAATTCCACTTCCTAATTCATTACAGTACTACGGTAGTGTTAGCAGCAACATCACTAAAAAATGGAAAATTACACTTTAAAAAGGGTATCAGATGAAGGAAGGATGAAAGGAAGACATTAATGGGAATGTAGAAAGTGTAAATGTGAGCTAGCCAGTTACCAGATGGGCTATAAAGTGAGTGTAGCTCTTTTGGGATCTATTTCAACAAGCAGAGCAAATATAAACAGAACTTACCACCATACAGTGTCCAAAATGTCACTTACTATATATATATATATATATATATATATATATGACTTTACTGTTTAGAGACGTCTTTGATAAAAGCTATATCACACTAGAGGTTGTGTTCTTGTAGTGAATATCAGCATGGCTGTGATTAGCTGTAACCCAGTCATGATAATATTCAGTACAACAGCATGACCTTGACTACCTTATTATTTAATTTATTTATTTATATATAAATACGACATTTTTCTATTATTGATCTCTTTTCATAAATCAAATCTTAGAAGTTTGTGAAGAAAAAATATTGGATATTCAACATTTCAGTACTGGAATTAGTAAATCAAAAAAACGCCACATCAAAAAGATGAAAACATAAAGGAATAACGGACAGAATTATAAAAAAGGACTAGAAACATTGCTTTTTGTGTATGGGTTTTGTGTCGATGATGCAGAACAGACCCCTGGTGGGTGCCAAACGAAAGACTGCAGGGTGTTAATGAGGACAGAACAAGAGCCAAAGCATATCCAAACTCTACATGGTCATGCTGTTCTGCCCTGCGTCCATCTAACAGCGGTGTTCAATCCACTGCTGATGTGATAAAACACATGGGCGCACGATACATTATTAGGTCAGGAGGTTTGACAAGTACTTTATCAACAGATTAGGCAAAATTTTATCTTTGGGTTACCTCAGTTTGGGTTTGATGAAGTATTATAAGAATAATGAGGCCATGAAACATGGCAGGAATGGTTAAAAACCTCTCAACAGTAAAGGTTAATAACACCCTGTGTAAAAGGAAGGAGATTAATTTATCAGATAAGAATGAACTGTCTGAGAGAGAAAAGCAGAGACGGAAGGAGAGACGGGAGAGATCGTCTTGTGCGTTCACAGAGCATTGAGCTACTCACAGCCACACCTCGATCCTGCCATCGTCTCACAAGTCCCTCGTTTACCTTGTTGTCTCTGAGCACCTCAATAAACAGGATATTCCCTCACCATACCCTGTTCTGTCTGTCCTGCATTTGGGTCTATCACGTTCTTGGTACCAGGTCTAACAATTTATTACTGTACGTAACAAAGTGATCACTGCTGGAGAAGTACTGACATGTTCATTAAATACTGTGTTGAAAATATAAGGTCCAAGGAAGAAGGTAACAGAGAGATACTGATGAGTCCATAATGAGAGACAGGCCTCTGAAAAACCACAGGGATCCGCCTTGTACACCTTTCTCTTACATATATAATATATATCAAAAATGTGTTGTTGTTTTTTTAATTATTTTTTTTACTCACTTTAGCCATGGTCAGGGAAGGATTAGGACCATCAGCATCACAGTGAAATGAGTTAATACTGGCAGATACAGCTCTCTGATATGGTTGATGGAAAGTCTTATCCAGGGGATTATGGGGAATAAGAGTGGACCGGGAAAGGGGGGGGGGGACACAAACATGAGGACAAACAAGACAGTGCTCAGTCCTATAGCTGAGATGGGAAGAAGAACATTACTGACATGGCAGACATGTGATATGAAATGAAACTGGAAATGAAGTGCTGTAGGACCTACAGTATATTTTAGGCTTCTGAAGAAAATCTGTAGACTAGATTGAATTTAACAAAGGAGCGGTATGCTAATTTTTAATCGAAGAAAGTGTTCGTCAGGCCTCTTAAACTTATTCATAAAAATCATGATAAAAATATTAAATAACTAATAATAGTCTTCCAAGGAAGACTTGTGTCACATGCACTGCTTATTTCCACTAACATTGAAAAAAAAAATAGGAGGTGCACAACAGCATTATGTTCTAAAAAGTCTGTGAAAGTTTCATAAAAATCCATTCACAGATGTAGCAGGAGTTGTGAATTAAAAATAGCAAGTCTCTTGTGGGGCAGTGACATGTTAAGGAAAACCCAAAAAAATCTTTCAAAAATAAGAGGTACACAACACTCACTCACTCACTCATTTGCCGAACCACTTAGAGAGCTCATGACACCACAAAATACACAAAATTGAAACAAAAAAATCGAAAGTACACTTCACCCTCGATTTCCTGTACCTCTATTTCCCAGATTTCAGATTTCCTGGACAAAACCCGGCACCGGACATTATTTGGTATTGCTGGAAAAATGCTCAGACAAGTCCGGGAATCGATGATGGAAGTCCAGGTCGGTCACTTCCCTACTATCCGGCCCGTTCCTGTCCGAGTGGATGGACGAAAATGAAGCAGCAGTAGGGCACGAAATTATGTCCGATGAACAGATAGTGGCATCAGTGACGGGAGAGTGAAGTGAAAGTGAGGACAGTGACGATGAGCCAGAACCCACTTTTAAAAAGAATGTGATAAAAGAATGTGCTGATTCGCTCCTTAAGTTTGTTGAAACACAATATTGTGTATTGAGTGACGGATAAGTGTTGTAAAAGTCCGAGACTGCTGCTGAATAATGGTGATTGCTGGACTGATTATGGTAAATGTCCGGGAAAGGGTAGGGACCCCGGACATTAGCTAGTGCCGGACTTTTGAGGTTCCCGGACAGCCTATCCCCCCCCTAATAGTCTGGGAAATCGAGGGTGAAGTGTATACATAAAATAAAAGATTTAGATAATATCAGTAACGTCCCAAACATGATGTAAACACAGCAATGTCACAATTGGTATTTGTCACCACCTGCTGAGTGCACAATCTACATATCTGTCATTTTGTTGTGATTGGCAGCCTATCGGACCGTACAATGGTGACAGAATGCATCGAGGAAACAGAGCAATTTTCCGAATTTTCTGACAATTATTTCACTGTGATACAAGGCATACATACATCCTATGCCTAATATCATGAAACAAAATGGTTGTCAAAGATTGTTCGTAATTTATTGTATTATGTAGTGTAACGGAGTGCGCCCGTGCGGATGGGCTGGTCCACAGAAAAACAGAATTTTTTTTTTTTTTAAAGATTTTTTTTTTCTTGTAGACTACCGGCAGGTTAATAAAGATGAAAAAGACAAACAAAACACTGATTCAAAAGACAAACAAAATACTGGGACAATGCCCACACTAGCTTTGCTCTTACTTACAGTCAAACACGTCCTCTCACTTCAAAGGCAAACCCCGACTGAACCACGCAGCACATATTTAAAACGCTACGCACAACCATTGAATGTTTTGAAAATCAATCAACTGCTACACACATGATTTTACCATTTTAAACATTTTGCCCAAACACAATACATTTTAGGATCAATGTGCAACCATTAAATATACCAGGAAACAGTTTGTTAATAAAATAGCGAAAATTGCTCTAATGAGCTCTTCCAAGAAGCACGAACTAAGCACTGAAAAGCGTTCTCTGTGTTCATCAAACACACCGGGAAGACACACAGAGGTAAATGGTTACAAGGCAGATTCTACAGAAAGTGTGTCTCTTTCAACATGTACTATTAAAATATAATGACCCAAATGGTATTACGATTTATCAGGAAAAAAAAGATGAACATAGGATTAACATTGCATAAAGTATCTGCATGAGAAATTACAGTGTTGTTAGACCTTTTGGGGTTTTTTTTATCTAGAATTGATTTATTACAGTAGACAGCTCAAAAGTGGACAGAAAAATGTCCCTCGTTTCACAGAACAGTGCATTATCAGAGTTGCAAACGATACATATCTGTCTCTCCATCAACGTAATGTTAGCAACGGCGTTATTGAAAAACTCGTGCCTCATTCACTCTGAATGACATGGACTCATTAAGACATTGGGAAGGCTGCTCTCATTGTAATCCGGTTGATGAATAATGCTGGAGTAAAGTTAACCAGGCAAGGAAGCCGACTTCAGCAAAGCGAACGTTATTTCTGTCCACAGCAGAGCTGCCACGTTCGCCAACTTCGCAGAGAAAATTACTCATTGAAGCAGGAAGTAGCACGACACCAGCTGCCAACGCATACGCAAAGGCGGTTTTTGGAAACTGAAAGCTTCAAGGTGACTGAATTTCGATCCATATTTTAACAGATTTCACGAATAGCATTCTGTCCACTGATATAACAATCGCATCAGGTAACGTATGCGGTTTCTAACATAGCGCACATGCGTTAACTGGTGTGCAGCTTGTTTCAGTCGCTCCTGCCTTTCCCGTACTTTTAACTCTTTTTTATACTTTAACTTTTTTCTCCTTGTACTTATTATTTTATTATTTATAAGTAATTGCCCTCTCCATATGTGGATTGAGAGAGTTTTTGTACTTTTTATCGCTGCGGAACTTTCATGGAGAGTTGGGACCGCAACGCAGCAACTACACGCCACACGCTTTGTTTACTCCAGGGATTAGCTGATCGCCCTGATGCCAAGCCAGACCAACGGACTTACCGGCTGAGATCTGGAGAAAAACACACCGTGGATGCAGAGGAGGAGGACAGAAGAGGAGAAGGAGGGAGGTGGCGAGACAGCGGAGGCTTACAGAGAGGAAAAGGTACAAGCTGTGTCTCCTGTCTCATGTGCTTTGTGGAGACATGGCTGCACCAGAATATTCCTGATGACAACACATCCATCGTGGGCTTTTACACTGTCTGGGCCCGACAGAGACTGCACGGCGAGCGGTAAGCGGAAAAGAGGGGGGATTGCCGTTTTTGTCAATAACTGGTGATCTAACCCCGCCCACGTTACACAATATCCTCTGGGATCAATAAAGTATTCTGATTCTGGTATGCATCATTCAAGGTGAGAAATATTGATTGTGGACACTTTTTCTTTAAAGCACAATTCAGCTGTTGACAAAGCACTTTAAACAAGCTCCAAGTGTTTTAAAATGGGCAAGTGATTATTCATTAAATGTTAAACATTGAAACTATGAAACAAGCAGTGACCTTATGACTGTTTTCTGTCCATTTCATGGCATGAACTCTGTCCACATAACATTAGCAACATACCCTAAATTTCAAAACTGCTTAACGGTTATATTATGATTGGGCCAGGTCTGAAATTTGGTAGGAACAGCTATAAATAGCTGTAAATAACATCATAAAACAATGGTATTAGATTGCTTTTAGATTTTATTTAAAAAAAAAATTAAGTGGAATCATTACCACCCATTTTCTGTAGAATCTACCACAAACATTAACAAAAGTAAATCCTAGTAAACTAAACCATGAAAGTGTTAAATTGTGTGCACTTAAAGAACCTTTACGCTGCTATTGTTTTCTGTGAACTTGAATAAATGCTTGTAATACAGACAATATCATGTTTAGCATCTTTGTTTTAACAATCAACACATGCATGTAAAAAACATTTGTTTGTTGTAACTGACTCCCAAAATCATCATATAAGAACCTAAAAGTTAACGTTATATTGGCTTCGAATTGATAAAACATGCCAATTTTAAGGAAATAAACATGAAAAATGGTGTCATGAGCTCTTTAATCCTGTTAGGGTCACAAGGAAGCTGGAGCTCATCTCAGCCAAACTGGGTGAAGGCGGGGTACACCGTGAAAACTCACCAGACCATTGCAGGACAACACACACACAACCATTCACACTCACATCCACACCTAGAGGCAATTTCGAACAGCCAGTTAGCCTCATGTGCATGTCTTTGGACTGTGGGAGGAAACCAGAGTATGTGGAGTGAACTCTGGTTTCCTCCCACAGTCCAAAGACATGCACATGAGGGAGGGAGGAAACAAGAGTATGTGGAGTGAACTCACACAAGCATGGGGAGAACATAAAAAACCCACACAGACACGCCCTCGCCGAGTGAGGCGGATGTCCTTACCGTTACGCCACTGAGGTGCAGACACAGTATGTTGTAAATAAAATTTGGTAATAATTTGGATGAAGTATTGACTGACTGAGGATTATAAGAGTGATGATGGACGGATGATGACTCGAACAGTTCAGGAGTTGTGAATATGAGTGTTACATCAAAGGTTATATCAAAGTTGCTGGCCAAGTTAAATTCCACTGAATGGTTCAGGAGGAGTAATGAATAGAACGGTTTTTGTGAAAAAGGTAAAAAAAAATTTCAAATTAAATACAACAACAGACTCAAAGGGATCCCTATGCTTTGCTGGCAGGCAACACAAAAATTACTAAAATTACACACAGCTGAAAGTAGGACCAGGGTATTAGTCCTACATTATGAAAGCACTTTAAATTAGATGCAAAAACATTTTAAATAAACTTCTGCTTTCTGTGTGATCCTAAAATTAAATAAATTAACTAAGAGCCACGCCGATCTGAAAACGAGTATTCGTGTCACGCCCAAGGAAATGCTGGATTGCTATCAGATCTTCTGGTGTGTTATATCCACAGAACAGAACGTCTTGAAGTGTCATGTGACCACATGGTTATACTTCAACAGGTTCACATATTTTGACAACAAAAGCTGATACTCAGAGCTCTAGTATTGAAACCGTCCCAAAATAAAACCTGGTTTGAGCACAAGATTCAGCCACGAGCTTCAGCGGCGGCGTGGTGGCGTAGTGCTTGGTACGTCCGCCTCACGGCAAGAAGTTTCTGGGTTTGAGAACCTTCCCTTCCCAGGCCCAGCGAGTGCAGTTCTGTGTGGAGTTTGCATGTTCTCCCCATGCTTGCGTGGTTTTCCTTTCACAGTCCAAAGACATGCACATGAGGCTAGCTGGCTGCTCCAAATTGCCCCAGGTGTGAGTGAATGGTTGTGTGTACGTTGCCCTGTGACGGTCTGGCGAGCTGTTCAGTTCAGCTAAGATAGGCTCCAGCCTCCCTGTGGCCCTCAGTAGTAGGACTGAGCTGTTAGGCGAATGAATGAGTGATTAGTCCCGGAGTCTCTGGTTTCTTCCCACCTTTCAATGCATTGTGCCCTGTGATGCACTGGCATTCTATCCAGGCAGGGGTTGCGTTTCTGTCTCACACCCAGTGTTCTTGGTACAGGCTCTGGAGGGATGAGTGGATAGATGGATGGATGGATGGATGGACAAATGAGTGACAGCTTTTTTTTCCTTGCAAATGATCCTAGGGAACAAATCCCTGGTTCTCAGGAGAGAGCTGAGAATTCCTCAGTGCATGAGAGGTGGCACCTCAGACCAAATACTGACCAGGTTCTTGATGCACTGCTGAATAATAATTACAGTGGCCATTTCGTTATAACACCTTTATAAGACATTTATAATCTTGAGAGCTAAGACCCAACGTCCAGTCAACACTTCAGTGAGAAGCGTTTCAGTGCAGCGCGCGACATGCTAACTTAAGTTAGCTAATTAACTGTAGGCTAAACTACGGTTTTATTTGCTCTTACCTCAAACATAGGAGAGGTGCCTTTCTCTGGCAGAGTACACCCCAGCAATTCTGCCAGAAACTTGGCCATAAAAGTGTGTGTGTGTGTGTGTGTGTGTGTGTGTGTGTGTGTGTGTGTCCCGAAGCTGACAGGTAGTCTTCCTGAATCTCTGTAGTTTCACTGATGAAAAATTCTTTGTAAAGCGAATGTGTTCAGCAGCAGCATTTCCCTTATCGGAACCAAAACCGGATAAAATCCTATCAATAAAAGCCCGAGAGCCGTTATCTCTGTGAAGAGAACCGTTAAGCTCGAGCCGCTCGCGCACAAAAGCAATTTAAAGCTTGTGGTAAGTGAGTGAGCGCGTGCAGCTTTGTGTGTGCACGCGCGAGGGGGCGGGGCCAGACACACTAAAGCCTATAGAGTCATCTCAAAGAGGGGGGTAAATAATAATAATAATAATAATAATAACAACAATAATAATAAGATATGCAGGGTTATAATTATAACTTTTTGAGTTTGAGATCTGCAGTGCATTAAAAAAACCCTAATCTTTATCATCAACAATCAAGAAGGTCCTGGGTTCGAGTCCTGGGCTCTGTGGGTGGTTTGCATGTTCCCTGGAGCTTGTGTAGGTTTCCTCCGAGTACTCTGGTTTCCTCCCACAGTCCAAAGACTCACTCGCTATCCATTTTATGTCATTATTCCACTGGGGTGACGATGCATGTCTTTGAGCCCCGTTCTCCATTTGACCCTGTCCAATGCATCATCAGTCGCTCTTCGATCTTCTGTTAGCACCTCCCACCACCTGATCTTTCCTCTTTGTCCATCTACATGGAGGTTGCAAGTTTTCCCTATTCAGGTCTCATTCCGCTGTACGTGGCTAAACCATCTGAGGCGTTTCTACCTGGAGGATATATCAAGATTTTCAGTGTTGGGCCTTAAACACAGGTTGCAAGGCATGCTTAAGCTAAATGGCTGGTCCAGATTGTCTCTAGGTGTGAGTGTGAGTGTGAATGGTCGTGAATGGTCGAGCTGTTCAGGGTGTACCCCGCCTTTGCCCAGTGCAGACTGACATAGGCTCCAGCCTCCCCGCAACCCTAATAGAAGGACGGTTTGATAAATGAGTGAGTCAGAGTAATCCTTACACTGATAGCATGAAAGTGCTGCTATCATAACACACAATATCTCAGTGGTCCATTTATTTACACCTCCATCCTGAAACAATAAATATGTCTATATTACCATATTTTGGGGTGTAGTGGTTACACTGTGGCATAACAGCAAGCAGGTTCTGGGAGTTATTCGTCCCTGGCGTTCTGCATGTTCTCCTTGTGCCTGCATGGGATTCCTCCAGGGGCTCTCCAACCACAAAGTCCAAAGACATGCAGAGGATAAATATCTGCCCTAAATTATTAGGTGTGAATGTACACGTGATTGGCTGTCTGTGTTAACCTCATGAGAAACTGGGGCCTGTGTCAGGTGCTTCTCAGAGTGACAGCTCAGATTGTCTCGATCTCACCTACAACCTGCAATAGATCAGTGTTAAAGTAAATAAAATAAATTAATAAATAAATAAATATCTGGGCGGCATGGTGGTGTAGTGGCTAGCACATCCGCCTCACAGCAAGAAGGCCTGGGTTCAATTCCCAGCTAGGGCATTTCTATGTGGATTTTGCATGTTCTCCTCGTGCTTGCGTGGGTTTCCTCCCACAGTCCAGAAACATGCACTGTAGGCTCGCTCATTGGCTGTTCCAAATTGCCACTAGGCATGAGTGTGAGTGTGAATGGTTGTATGTGTGTTGCCTTGCAGTGGTCTGGCGAGCTGTTCGCTGTGTACCCCGCCCTCACCCAGAGATGGGCGCCAGCCTCCCCGCAACCCTAATTAGGATTAAGCGGCTTAGAAAATCATTGAAATGAAACATTTGTTTGTAATTTGTTGGTTGGATATGATGTTTTGTTACACCCGGGGGAAACAGTTTGGTCATGTGCCTTGCTGATGTCATAGTGGCCATGAGGTCAAACGGTAGTGCAAAATGAGCAGTGATAGTGCAGTAATATCCATTATGTAGATGGAGCACTGAGATTTAAAAGAGCAGTGTATAAAAAATTATGAAACAGTAGGTATGAAACAACTCGTGCAGAAGAGAGTTAGTCTGTTTTCGGGCTCTTGGTGCAGTAAGGGGAACCTAGGTGTGCAGGAGGCTGACTGCCTGGGACAGGGAAAGCTGTTGCATTATCTAGCAGTGGTGGTTCGGCTTTGAAAACGGCAGGGTAGACAGTCCATGGGAGGGGTCTCCCATAATGTTGGCGGCACAGCAAGTACAGTGTTTGGTGTACAGTTCTGTAAGTGATGTCCATCAGTGTCTGATGATCCTCTCAGTAGGCCTCACAAACCATTGCATGGTCTTGTGATCAATGATGGACTGGCAAGCTGTTCAGAGTGTACCCCAGCTTTACCCAGGTAGGATAGGTGATAAAACCTCCCGCATACTAAAGGCTCTTACCTTTTTTTGGTTCCTTTTGGCAGGGCACTGCTCCCATCCATTGTCATCCTTTGGCTTTTTATGAAGGAATATAGTAGGACCAGTGTCTGGTTTTTGATGTAAAAGTTTGGGCTTCGTGCCAAGTAATTCTGCCCGGAGTTCACGGAGATAGCAGGTCAGGTTGAAGTGATCTTCACAGACTATTGAATTGCGTCCAAAAGGAAATGTTTTCAGAGTATGGCCTGTGCCGATGTTATGTTTTCCACGATTTTCTTATTGCTCTCCGCCATTTTCCTGGCATGTTATCTTAGACTGGTGTATGCTGCATGCAGTCCAGCCACTTTGCATCACTACCAAGGCTGGAACAGGCAATGAAGGAGGCAGCATGTCGCTGTGCATGGCTAGTAGTGGTAGTACTAGTAGTGTTTCAGTACTCGCGCGTACTTGACAAAGACGTTGCCTGACTGAACCGCTGATGTCATACGTGATCGTTTTAAAGAGCAAGTAATACAAATTCACCCCAGGTACACTTTAATGACAGTCAAAGAATCACCTTTTTTAAATTTAATTCTCTATTTAGACCGCACGTTATCACCAGAGTCAGGTCTATCCTGTGTGTATGACCTTTCAGAATCTCATCTCATCACATCATAACACACAGATGGGCAGAGGTGGTTTAATCTGTCTCATGGGTTATAGCTTTAGGGATTACCCTTTCATTCTTGACTTTCTAATAAATAGTGCAGGCCCACAGGGAATTATTTCTGCTAAAGAGTGAATAAAGTCCTCTGCTGTCATGAACAGAGGTTCACCCTTAACTCGATCTGCTCCAAGAGTGCTGTACTATGATTGACCCCATAGAGGGTAGGGGTGTCATGGCAGTTCAGTGGTTAACACTGTTGCCTCACAGTGAGGTGGATTGGCTCCAGCTACCCCTGCAGCCCTGAAGGAGCCATTTATAATCTATAAATAGATAAATAGATTGATAAATGGAGAGCTGGTAGAGAGGAAGAAAATCCAAATAATTAATACCTGACTATCACTATTAAAATTTCTAAATTTAGTAGATACTTTTATCCAGCGCAACTTTCAAAAATATACAAGCAGTTAAAAGCAGAGTAATGCAAACCATCAGGTAAAGCTGCAAAGACAAAAGCAATGATGAAGCAAACTTGAAGGATGAAAGGCAAATGATTGTTTGTGCAGGTGTTAAAGTGGTCTAGCTGTTATTCAAAGACAATTTCTTTTTCACAATCAGTGTTTAAAACCTAAGTGCATAGAACAAAAGGCAACTAATAATGAAAGTATAGTGTCAAACTTAAGGGTTTAAATAATAGAAATCCAAGCGTATAAGTAATAGAGAAGGAAATTTTGCCACCAGCATTTTGGCACTGTGCTACAACTGTAAAATGAAATCCACACAAAAATGAGATAGTTTTATTTCCAGGTACAATGCCTGGCCAAAAAAAAGTTGTGCACTCTAATATTTTGTGATGAAACACCTTTAGCCTTGATTACAGCAAGTCAAGTCAAGTCAAGTCAGTTTTATTTGTATAGCGCTTTTTACAATTGACATTGTCACAAAGCAGCTTTACA
>JAQMYF010000025.1:27787516-27803731 GCA_030014195.1 Neosilurus mollespiculum
CCAGAGTCCTGACCTTAACCCTATTGAAAGTTTTCGGGATGTGCCGGAGAAGACTTTATGGAGTGGTTCAGTTTTTCACTCATCCATTCAAGACGTCGGTGAGAAATGAACCAAAACTGGATGGAAATAAATGTTATGTTGCTTAAGTTTGTTGAAACAATGCCATGATGATTACGTGCCATAAGAAAGGCTAAAGGCGGAAGAACAACATATTCGTGTGTGCAACTTTTTTTTTGCTGGGCAGTGTATCTTACAGTAGTGAACGTTCGCTCTTTCATTTCCTCTATTTGTGTCTATTTGTGTTCAGACTGTTCCAGGTCATCGAACACATCGATGATACACTCGCACTTCTTAATTTAGTGAGTTCTGGTGAACAGAAACAGAAATGTAACCATGTTGCTCAAATTTCCTTTGGTATGAACAGACCCTTTCCTCTTGTATCTCTGTTTCAGGCTTGTATGATGCTGATCACTTTTCTGCCGTATACAGTGAGTAATACTTTACACAGAACAGACCCTGCTGTTTTGAAACACTCTAATAACCCACAATATGATCCCCCCCCCCCCCACTTTACATTGCCATACAGAAATCCAGGCTCTGGTGTGACTGAGAGGATTGTATTGTTTATTTCCTGTAGTTTTCTCTGATGGCAACTTTCCCAGATAACACCCTTGGGATTCTGCTTTTCTGTGCCTGTGTCATCATAATCGGCCTCGTCCAGGTACGGAACCCAGACTTCATACACTTCCTACACCTAATATACAGTAACATAAGCATACTGTAGGATGGTACAGTGAAACAGTGGTTCGTATGTCTGCCTCACATCGAGAAGGGCCTTGAGTTTGAGTCCCAGGCTCAGCAAGGGTTTTTCTGTGGTGTTCGCCTTGTGCTTGTGGGGGTTTCCTCCTTCAGTCCGAAGACATGCACATAAGGCTAATTCCGAATGGACCTTAGGTGTGCGTGTGAGTGTGAATCATTGTGTGTGTGTTGGCTGTGTGAGGGACTGGTGAGGTGTTCAGGGGTACCATGTCTTCACGAAGAGTCAGCTGACATGGACTTCAGCCTCCCTCTGACCTTAGTAGGATTGAGCGGTTTAATGGATAAAAACATTGTACGTATTAATTAGGGTGCAGGGCTCATGATTGAGAGGTTTCAGGTTTGAATCCCTGTTAGATCCCCACCGTGCTAAGACCCCTAGGCAAGGTCTTAACCACAAGTGTGCCTCTATCCATCCACCCAGCAGTATAAATAAGTACCAGTATAAATACTTGGAAGGTAACCTGCGACGGACTAGCGTCCCATCCAGGAGGAGCTGAACTCCTGGCTGCCTCACGCTATGGAAACCGGGGATAAGCTCCAGGCTGATGAGCCACAAGGCTCGGGTGTAAAATCCCGACAGACTTTACCTTATTTATAATCTAGTAATATATCAGTAATGAAGATAATTAAATTAGATCGGTTTCTTAAACAGAAGGCTTTATTTAACTCTTTGTGACTTACTGGTACATCTTTGTATATGTGAAATGCCGTGTTCTGGTTTTAAAACTAAAACAAAAATTTTATCCACAGGCGGTTATCGTCTTGTATGGATTCAGCCGTCCTTTCCTCCTGAACGAGCACATCCAGATGTCAGAAAATCAGGCCTACTACAGACGCCATATTCTTGAAGTGATAATGCGAGTCCCTTTAATGTGTTTCTTCGCCGGCGTCTTTGCATTTATCTATTATGAAGTGGTTAGTAATATTTGTGTCTTACACATTAAGGTGATTTAAATTAACAGTGAATTAATTTATCAGGTCTTACATGTCTGATCATTAACCGATATGCGCTGAAGGCGAGGCCGATGTCTCTGAATAGGATTATTAAATTCAGCTACATCCACTGAGCCTGAAGTGAATAACTGATTTAGTATATTCTACATGGGAACCTCAGCACACACACACACAAAAAAAAAAAAACACACTAAAAAATGATTTTTATGGTTTATTTTCTTATGTTTTTATCCCCGGCATATAATGAGGTACATGATATAATATAGCGTACCAATCAGAACACGCCATTCCCGTGTAGTATACACTAACATAAATAAACCGTAAGCTGCTTTCTTTTAACAAATTCAACAACTGCAGAGTGTTGTAGAATATTATCATAGTTTTAAATAATGACTGCTGGAGCGAACACACGTATGCACTGACCTTTCGCGTGGCACCAGCTGGCATACATAATGTCAGATCCTTGTTGTTGTATAATAGGGCCTAACGTTAGGTTATGTTACGTTACCTGAATGACGTGTTTACGCTAATAGCATTACTACTGTCATCACATTATTCACGATATCATTAGTGGAGAAATTCCAATTTATAAATGTACCTCTACCAAGTGTTCGGACACACACGTTCTGTCTAATTTGAAGACGAAATTCAACTTGTAATGGTCTAATTCGATCCCGGCGTTAGACCTACTGGAAAGTTCCGGTCCATGTAAATGTAATGACTGTCGTAATATTACTTTAGTACAACTTCCTTAAGCTCTCAAATGTCTAGAAATAATAACCTGAACAATATACAGCTCACGCAAAATGTAATAACTTAGGACCGAGCATGAACTCGTGGACTGCGGGCAGACAAACACACACATACACACAATTTACTTTGGAACGAAAATCGGCGTGTCACAGAACCTTCCGCATTGCTCACGTGAATGGTAAAAAGGATTTGTGTAAGAATCTTGAAACAGCATACGATTATAACCATCACAAATGGCTGTAATGTAAGTGAAATTTGAATTCATTTCCAAAATCCTGCTTTTTGTTTTTCAGTCGTATGTCCTGTTGGCTCTGGTCATATTCATTCCCTATATATCTCAGGCTGTGAAATGGATTTGGACTAAAGGCACTGGTAGTAAGTACCACACACAGCTCCACTTGCTTCCATAGATGACAGACTCTTAGAACTATGTGTGAAAGTTTTAAATGAAGTGAAAATCATTTCTCTGGATATAACTGACTGAAGGCTTTTGTTTATTTCCTCAGCTCAGGTGGCGGAGACTCCAGACTCCATGCTTTTTTATACATACCACCCCAGTGAACCACTGAGCAAGGAGCGAGTCGAGGCTTTCAGTGATGGCGTTTATGCTATTGTAGCCACTCTTCTCATCTTGGACATATGGTCTGTATCCGTACTAATTATATTTACAATAACTGTCCACATTTTTAGGAACACCTGTACGTACACATGCTTGTCTGTGTAGTTATTTAATCAGCCAATCATATTAGAGCTGCGCAGGTACAAGTCAAGAGCTTCTGTTAATATTCATATCAAACATCAGACTGAGGGGGGAAGATATGTGATTTCAGTGGCGTCGTTGGTGTTGTTGTTTTTGGACTGGTGTGTTTATTTCAGAAACTGTTGATCTCCTGGGATTTGCACACACAGCAGTCGCTAGAGATTACACAGTGGAATGGTGACGAAAACAAAAAACAAAACCATGTACTGAAAGGCAGATCTGCCTTTTTATGGTGGTCTGAACCACTACAGAGTCAAATGTGACCCGTTTTGGCAAAATGAGTCGGAAGTTGCATTCTGTTGTTCCGAGCTATGGCGGAAAATCTCATTGATTGGAAACTTAATGAGTTTTTTGCCAAATCGACTCTATCAGTTCTTCTGATAAAGCTCAGCTCTTCTGAAGAAAAAGTGTAGACCAAAATTCTAATTAAAAATACACCTAAATGAATCTTAAAACACAACCACCATGCCTGATTGAGGTAAAACCAAAGCCAGAAAAGTGTACATTCTGTGATTTATAAATGTGAAGCGCAGCCATTATTGCGCAATCGCTCCTTGCATTTCACAGTAAAATCCGGCACGGCCTCCCACTTACTCTACACTGGTTCCAGATCCGATCATGTTTAGAGTCCGGTTGCTTGACTTGTAGATGGGCTAGAGATTCATGTTACACGTCATCTGAAAGCTCATACTTGAAACTTTTTTTTTATGGTAGTGTCAACTCAAAATTCATCTTCATCAACATGTGACTGGTTTTGCCAAAACAGCTCACATGTTCTTATTTTTGGCTGACATGACTGGAACCTGATTTGGTCTACTGTTGTTGTAGCCCAGCCAACTCAAGCTTGAATATCTAGTGCAGTTTGAGATGCTTTTCTGTTCACCATGGTTGTAAAGAGTGGTTATTTGAGGTAGCCTGTAGGCTTCCTGTCAGCTTGGAATACCTGTCTCTTCTCTATTCTCTATGTGAACTCTCTTATCAACATTGTGGTTCCACACACAACCATTATGTGTAAATTCTAGGAGATCAGCAGTTTCTGAAATGTTTAAACCAGTCTACCAAAATCTGTGTCATGGTCGAAGTGAGTGAGATCGTATTTTTAGCAATAAACAGAAATTAGATGAATTTAAATGATTAAAAATGACAAGTACTGTTACTTTAATTATAAATACTTGGTGAGAAACATAACTATGTTTATTACTGTTGTAGCATGTAGCTCTGTACATGTCATCAATGACTGCTAATGTCCACTCATGTTGCCCTTAGTGCGGACAATGTGCCGGACCCGTCCGTCGTGAAGAACCAGTTTGGCGGGAGCCTCATCACTGCTCTGCGTGAGTATGGCCCTGAGTACCTGGCCTACTTCGGCTCCTTTGCTACAGTGGGCCTACTGTGGTTCGTGCACCATTCACTCTTCCTGCACGTCACCCGTGCGACACGTCTGATGGGTCTCTTCAACACTTTCTCGCTAGCTTTTATAGGTGGTCTTCCACTAGCCTACCAGCTAACGCATGAATTTCCTCGCGGCTCTCGAAACGAACTCGAGGCCATCCAGATCAGCTGCGTCATCATCTTCTTTGCCGGTCTCTTTCAGCTGGCCATGTGGGTTACTGCGCTCTTCACAGAACGCGAAACGCTCCACCCATATGTACGACACGGAGGTCGTGAGCATGCCTTCATGCTCGTTAAGCTCTTGCTATATCCCTGTGTGGCGCTCGGGACCTTTTTCTCTACATGCATCCTCGGTCGCTTTAGCTCCCCCATCTTCCACCTGATGCAGATCACAGTTCCGTTCGTGTTCCTGCTACTGAGGTTGATGGTGCGAGTGGTTATGGCTGTTCTGAGGTGGCTGTTTTGTCCAAAGCCGCCCAATGGAAGCAGTGCGCTGGCGGAAGACGACGACATTCGTGTGCCTTTTACAGACATTGTCACCTAGCAGGACGTGGGTAAACCCGTGGTAAAATCCAGAAAGGTTTAGAAGTCTATTCTCACAAAATTCCTCTGTAAACTGTTGCACTCTGATCTGTAATTGCTTGCCGCAAAGTACGTTTGGAGGAATTTAGACAACATTAATCTGCCACTCAATAAGTACACAACATAGGCTAGAAGCCAATTATTAGTAATGTGATTATCATTTTTAAATGCATAAGAAATAGAGCAAAGTATATTTAAAGAATTAATTTCACTGATAATGCCGTCCAAGATTAATGCTATAACTTTATTTTTTACATGCTGGACCAAGTGGAGTCTCACTAAATAGGAACCAACCTTGTATAACTGGAATGATGACGCAGATACAGCCCATATGTGGTTGCCAGTGTTCAGCAAGGTTTACAGCCATATTAACTATTACACCCCCCTACCCTCAAGTGATTATTAGGCCAGGTCACACTCAAACGTCATTTTGATTCACCAGTCAAATGGATTAAGGTATATATGTGACCCATCACCACAAAATGAGTTAATACACCAAGCCAACTTTTTGAGTGAACCGAATTTACTCGTAATGACTTTGTTAAACTGATGATACTTTTTTTTTTTTTTTTTTTTAAAGAGCACCCTCTAATTTGATATGTCCATAAGAACACCTAAGAAGTCAGTTTGGTGCATTAAGACTAATTTTGTGGTGGATGATGGAACACAGATGCACACGTAGCACATCATTTATAGCTTATGGAACATAAGTATAGTTACCAAGCAACCACACCGTCCAGATGATTAAAAAAAAAAAAAAAAATATCACATACCAATTTCCTTATAAAGCTGCATGAGTGTGTCGGCCTGTCTACCAAAACGGATGGTGGACACACCGCATATTCATTTGAATTTATGTACATACACAATTCATATTTGTCTAAATTATTAAAACGTGTTTTCCTTTACATGTTTTGTGTATGTACACTGTATAATACAGGCTGTGAAGGCTGACGTTGAATGACAAATGTAGATTTTTAAATAAATCCAAAGTCCTTGTTTTAAGTTACTGCTGAGATAATGAGCAATGAGAATCTGCAATATAGTCGAATTTGTATTATGGAAAGGCTCTTTAACTGACTTCTGTTTTCCTCGTGTTTTGAATTGTCTCTTATTGATGAAAGCACCCACGTTTTATTTTTCATTTCCTGAAATTGCAATGTCTGTTTATAAATTATGTTTTTTGTTTCACCCAAATATCACAAGGATGCAGATATTTATTCGGATGTGTTGTTCATTTCATATTAATGTATAATAATAATAATAAAATTGCTATAATTAATGAAAATCTCTTCAGTAAAACTCAAATATCCTATAATCCTTACTATAAGTAATCATATACTAATTTACAGACGTGATGTTGACGACGAGGTCTACAGTATTCATTTTGTTTATCCTGTGGATTCTGTGTCAGCTGACGAGGTGCTCTGGCAAGAGGAGTTAGTCTGTTTATTTTTGCTTATAAGCAAATTTTAAAAGTCGACTGCATCAGACCAGATCATGCAACTTTTCTTCCATTCTGAGGAATCAAAATTATAATCATGAAGCAATTTAGACATACAGTGCTCCTGAGCCTCGAATAGAAACTTGTATGCTCCACAGTGCACTTTGCTAAAATATGGAAATATAAGTAAATGTGCTGCTTGTGTTCAAACCCCTAAGGGTTTTACATTACAAAACAATTTCCCAGCAAAGCAGGCAATACCCCTCAGCCAATGTGGCACATAAAAAGATATACCCAGTTCAAACATGGACACGAAAAGGTGATGATCGGTGACGGCGGCGTCCAGTTAATGTGTGGAATTCACATTCAATTTTAGATGGCATATTGGATATCTGACTGAGACGAAAAGTCAATAGGCTTGTGTAGTTAGTCCCAACATCCACACCAATAATGTTATAATCAGTGATGCCGTTTTCGAGCTAGTGCATGGAACGCAAACTCAAGATGGCAGCAGTGGCGCCATACTAAATATCACACCGTGATGAAAATAGATAGGTTTCTGTAGTTACCCAATCCCAACATCCACACCAAAAATGGTGATGATCAGCGATGGCATTTTTGAGTTTGTGATGGAATGCAACTGAACAGACATCATACACGATGACAGCCCTTTGGTCTGAGGGGTAAAAAAGGTCAGTAAGATGTTTATGATAAAGTCCACTAAGAAATCAATGTACTGTATAGAAAGCTGTGATAAATCTTACAAGACTAAAGAGAAGTTAATCAAGTATGGTTTTTGATAATCATGTACTCTCATTCTTAGTCTTTTTGCTTTTGGCTTGTTGTTGTTGGGTGCTGGGGGAGTCCGATCAGAAACGAGATGTAAGCAGGGGAAAATGCAAGGTTTTATTTTATTCTAAAATCATATTCATATAATAATAATAATAATTTAAAAAATAACCAACACATTTCCTTTGTTGATGTATCCATGGTAACGGCTAAATATTTCCTATTTAAACCCTTTAGATTCATGTTAAAAAATAAACAGTAAATCAAACCCATAAATAATTATTAAAAACAAAAGTACAACACGAGCCCAACTTTTTGGTAAAACACAACATTACAGTATCATAACATCTGACAGTAATGAGAGAAGCCTGTTTACTATTAAACAAGGTAAGCTGGAACAGAATTATATGTTGAACAACAATGTAAACCATGCAGAAACTCAGTATTCTGGTAGCATCAACTCCCTTTGAATCTATAAAGGTGTTTTTTTTTTGGGTTTTTTTTTTTGGTCTGAACTGATTGTGTCTTTTCGACATGCAAATCTGAAAATGTTAATTGCATAAGCTGGTTGAAACAGCAGATGTAAAGAGGAAAGAATACAATGAGAAGTAAACAGACCTCTGATGGGAATGGAAAGGGAACATGGTGAGACGTGTTCTAGCAGATTGCCCCAGATCCACTAATTTAAGGTTTATAAGAGAAAGGTCTGGTCCCAGAACTCTACTCAATTTCTGATGTGTCTAAATTTTAACAAGCACACTTAGCAGTAGATACTGCTCTAGGAAAATTTAAAAAGTGCTAGGCGCTAATGAAAGTCAAATGGCTTTTTAAATATAAACTGTCACATTTTGTTTAGTGTTTACTGTTATATTTCAGTATGAATCTGTTTTAGGTGATCTCTTGCTTTGTTATGTTTATAGTGTTAGTGTGAACTATTTTAGACACTAGAATAAAGATAGTGCTTTGGTATACAAGCAGGACTTCTGCTCATCAGCAAATCTGTTTATAACCGCCAAGGAGGTTATATTTTTACCTCCAGTTTGTGTGTTTTTACCAGGATTGTACAAAAAGTTGTGTGGATTTGCATGAAAAGACTGCATTAGATTTTTTCAATCTCTGGCTTCAGGAATTTTTTTAAAGGATTCTTCAACATTGTGAATTCGAATAATTAGGGTTTTTTTTAAGTGTCTTCTTACAGGAGGCCCACCTGGGGGTGCTGTGTACTTTGTTATTTGAAAAAAGTTGTGTATTTGCATGTATTTTCTACCAGATATGAGGTTTTGGACAAGGAAAACTACATTTGATTTTGGAGATGATCTGAATTAAATTCTGGATCCAGAATTTTATTTATTTATTTTTTAATTTGAAGGATTCTTTAACATTGTGAAATTGAGATGATTTTTGACATTTTGGTTCATAAGGGGGAATTGCAGGGCTTGGCGGAGATTTGCGCACTCAGTGCTCTTGTTCCCTTGTTTTTTTAATAATAAATATAACTGAACCAGTAAATATAGCACACAATATGACTACCAGATAAGTTAGCAGTAATTGCACAAACAAACAATCTACTTCACTCTGTTTCAAACTCCTTTAAAAGAACCATAAGACAGTAGAACATCATTTGATGATTAAAAACCTGAATGTTTTTTTTTTTAGATTAGTTTTTTTTGTAGTGCACTACAAGTAGTTTATTTCAGATTAGAGAACTGAATGTTTAGTTCTCATTTTCCATAAAGACAAAAATAACTTTTATTCATTCACCACAATGTCCTTCACACAGGAAGAAGGTTAACCATGCTAAATCTCTATTTTAAAAAAGTAAATCAATATTTGCATATATTTCCATTCCTATAACATATATAGGATTTTAAGATATATATTTTATACTGTAAATCCTTTAGTATAATCTATATCTATTTACATTAATACATAACTACTAGTGTGTAGTTCTCAAGGGTAGGTCCTAAAGCAGTGGAATTCTACAGTATATATCTAATGTTGGGTCCATGGGAAAAGACAGAAGGGCTACTTTTAGGGGTAAGTGTACGACTCATGCTGTTTTTAAGGTTGTAGGTTATTTGTGCAGTCGATACGATTATCATGCTAATCCTGCATATTGTAGTAACTCACAACCCAATGAGACAGCTTGGAATTTTTGCAGAAGCAAACTGTACTATGTCTGCGATTCAATCACACACACACACGTCAGAAATTACGCTACAATCAAATTTAAAAATCAGTGCAATGCCTAAACTCGGCCTTAAGAATTATTCAAGCTTCCAGCCCTCTGACTTCACTTACTGTGTGCTTCCATCTTTCCCTTCTGTTTGTTGGAAGACCTGTCTCACATGCAGCTCTGTGAAGAAGAAAAGGAAGAGGAAGAAGAAAAAGCAGAATACCTCCCCCCTTGTGGTCACATTTTTGTAAAGCTGTTTGTGCAGTGAAGGTGTGAGGTAAAGTCCACTGCGTGGTCGTTCTCCAGAGTTTCTAGAGTGATGGCTGTGCACCCATAGCCGGGTGAACTGATAACTACCTAAACCTTACTGTTCTAACTGAAGTGGTGAATAAACAAGTGTTTCTTCACTCCTCCATTGCAGCAGGAAGCAGGATACCCTTCTCTCGCAGGTGGTTGCCCAGCATGTTGAAAATGCTGAGCTGTTGTTCAGGCTGCAGAACCAGCAGCTGCTGTAAAACCTTACTGGGGTTCGGACCTCTGAAACACAGATAGCATGTCGGGAAGTCATGTAAAATAATAATAATAATAATTCCAAAAATCATCATCAAGACGATACAAAATCTATTCAGTGTAATGATATGTTACATTTTATTATGCTATGAATTTTATTTTATTATTATTATTTTTTTTAAACAGGAGCTTCAATCACACCATCTTCAAACTCTTAAAAAGGTACAAATACACATTAATAAATACTTTTATTATTATAATACAGATTATTTGCAACCAGGTCCTGTCCAATACGGGGCCGTTGACAGGCAAGGTGTATTCAGGATGAACAGACTGATCATATCAAGTAACACACAACACCTATAAACATTAGTGTGTAAAACACTAATCAATGAATGTAGAGTCAGAGAATCTGAAAAATGTGCCGTTCTGCCTCAACAAGAACACTAGTACCTGGACTTTGTAGACCTACCCTATACATGATCATTACCTCCTACCTCAGCTGATTGTTGCACACACAATTTGCACTCTCTGTACACCTTGCACTATTCTGCACTGTTATACATTTATATTTAATTTTTATATTTTATATTCAACCTTTAACCATTGGTGCCCTTCAAATAGTTACTGTTATTTTTCTTTTTTTCTTGTTGATATTGATAGTTTTTTAATCTCTTCAAATATGGGACAGTCGTAACAAGCACTTCACTACATATTGTACTGTGTATGATTTTGTACGTGACAAATAAATTTGAATTTGACTTTCTAACCAATGCATTTGGGCTTTTACACCTGAACCTATTGGCTCATCAGGCCGGAGCTTATCCCCCAGGTTCTGTAGCAAATAAGATTTCAATTCCTCCTGGATGGGACGCTAGTTCATCGCAGGTTACCTTCCCATTATTTACTGGTACCCTTTTATACTGCTGGGTGGAAAGAGACACACTTGTGGTTAAGACTATGCCTGGGGTTCTTAGCACGGTGGGGGTCTAATGCGGATATGAACCGACGATCTCTCGATCATGAGCCAAGAACCCCAACCATTACACCACCAGCCCCACAGTGCATAGTCATGTAAAAAAACAAAAAACAAACAAAAACCCATGGCAAACAGTAAACTCACACTACAATAAGTTTATGGACACTCGACCATGACAGTTTCTTGATCGTTGGACTCCAAGTTCCATTCCTCTTATAATAAATTTCCCTCTTCTCAGAAGGCTGTCCACTAGATTTTGGAGTGTGGGCTGTGAGGATGTGAGATCATTCATCCACAAGAGTATTATTAAGGTCAGACACAGATGTCAGCTGGGGACACCTGGGGCAGTTGGCATTCCAGTTCATTCCAAACGTGTTCAGTGGGGTTGAGGTCAGTGCTCTGTGCAAGCGACTCACATTCTCCCACTCCAAACTTAGTAAGCTTTTTGTTCACTGTTTGCCCTGGGGGACGGTCATGCTAGAACAGGTTTGAGCCTCTTAGGTCTAGTGAAGGGAAAGTGTAACCCAACAGCAGATGAAGACAACTGGCTGGAATTTTATTGTACCATATTTTCCTGTGTACTACACGTGTTACTAGAGGACAGACTCGGTCGCACAACTTCATCATTGTTGTAGACACATCGCGTTAATTTCTGAGGACGGGCACAATGACATCAAAGGGACACAAGATACGTGAAGCAGCCATCTTGTGCACATGTATGCACAGTTATAAGAGTATATTTCCAGCCAGAGGATACCCAATAATGTGTAATTATACCAATGTATGCATATTTGAGGGTTTTTTTTAGATTGTGGGGTGAATACATGGTGCTAGTGAGAAGTGGTTTTTAATAATAATAATAATAATAATAATAATAATAACCAGAGGGGCACTCACAGAATGCATATAGGCTCCTATATGGGTGGTGGTTTTAATTACCCATGTGCTCATCTTATTATATGAAGGTTTTACCAGATGGCTGGGGTTTGACCTTTTGAGGGTCACTAAAGGTCAGAGGTAACTGGCTCATTTGAAAGTCCAAACATGGTTTCCTTTTAGTGTTCCAACAGCATGTCTATTGGCACTCATTTCAAAATTATGAGCACTCTATCTCCAAAAATTTGACCTAGTGCTGACCTTCACCTTCAACCTTGACATTGCCAAATTCAATTCTCTATGAGGCTCAGGTAGGGTAGTGTCCCCACCGAGTTTGGCGAAAATCCATGCACAGGTGTGGTCAGAATTTTGTTCACAGGTAAACTGATAAAAAAATAAAATAAAAAATCAAATGCCGGTGATTACAATTCCATTTTGGGCAGAAGTATTAACTTACAGTGCCTTTCTCACACACAAGATCACTTTAAATCCCTGGTGCCTGCCAGAAGCCTGCAATGAAATAATCCCTCGCCGCATGTATTTAGTACATTATTTCAGTAACAGATTTGGAGGCAGAAATGTAATTATTGTGGAACTTGTGTAGTATTTTTAATACCGGAGAAGTTTTAATTTATGATGAGAATGATATTTAATAACCAGCATGCATGGTGAAGTCCCCACAAGCTTACGCCCTCTTACCTGATAAAGCTTGCTATGTAAACATGGACAAATGTGGCCATCAGATACTGACAGTCAAAGCGGTCCATGATTCCACCATGTCCAGGGATAGTGTCTGCGAAATCCTGTGGAAACAAAATGACTTTGTGTTTATATTTTTGATGATGCATGTTCTGGGCAACATATCCTGGGTTTGAGTCCCAGTCTTGGGTGTTTCTGTGTGGAGTTTGTTCCAAATTGCCCCTAGGTGTGAATGTGAGTGTAAATGGTTGTAAGTTAGTCCTGCATTGGTCTGGAGAGCTGTTCGGGGTGTACCCTGCCTTCGCCCAATGTCGCTGAGATAGGTTCCAGCCTCCTCGCGACCCTAGTAGGATTAAGTGACTTGGCAAACGAGTAATTGTATGATATTACCATAATAAAAAAAATGAACAAACTCACTTTGATTTTAAAAGCTCTCTTGAATCCGCTGGCAAAAAAGCCACCAAATGGTCCAATCAGTGAAGCAAATGAGGAGAGAGCGATGCTGTGAATCTGAAATGGGTACAAGTTCACCGTTTTCTGTGGAGAAAGAACCAAACAGAAAGAAGTTTTAATAGAATTTATCTGTCCAGAGCAAACTTGTTTATGCCTTAGTCCTCTTAACCATCATAACCACAGCCTGATAATATCTATTTATTTATTTTAATCAATCATCTTACTGAACTGTTATTTTTTCAGAGATGAGCAATTTTTTTACCCATCGTAGGACATTCTGCACGATCACAGGAAGCGTGTAGTTCTTCTGCACAAACAGGTCTGAGGGTTGACACTCCACAGTAAAACGATTAGACTCGCTGTTGTACTCCACCGGACACACAAAGTACTGGTACTGGGCCAGCAGGTAGGCAAACTGGAATGGAAACAACCACTGTGTTTAAGAACTGCATTATTCCACTTGTTGTAGAGATTTTACTGTTGAAGTTGATGAACTTACAATGAAGCCAAAGACCACTGTGCCGAAGAAGCCTCCAATAAATCCCTCCCAGGTCTTCTTCGGAGAAAGCTGAACAAAAACATTACAGTTGTCTCTCTAGATATATATGTGTATGTGTATTCGCCAAAATCTTAACCTTATACAAAGGCTTACCTTAATCAGAGGTGTTCTTCCAAAGAAGAAGCCAAACAAGTAAGCCATGATGTCATTACAGATAACGATTGATATTGGTACCATGAACCTGTTGCACAGAAAACAGTGTTCGTACTCTCAACATATTTCACATGTACTGTATACACTGACTGCATAGACGTTAATCAGGTTAATGCTTGCCATGCAACAAAACAGAAGCCTACATTGGTCAAATAAACATATATACAGCTAATAGCATTTTTTCCCTTCTCTAATATTCTATTCTTCATTCTCTTCATCTCCAGTGGCTTCTGTTATGTTGTCTGTAAATTTCACAACAAAATCCCAATATACTATCTCTGTATTGTGCAACCATAATACATAAAGTTAAATTTTGTTCAAATGTATATCCTTGATGCATTTTCAGTCAGAAGTAGATATCCTTTTTCTAATATATTATATGCATACAATATTTAAAACTTCCTTATTCACTGAAAAAAGGAAAGCACTGTATTCAGAAATCTCTGTCTATGTGAAAACCCAAAATCATTCTGCTGACTCATGTAAACAAAGGAAGTAACTTTGCACATGCTGAACTCTAAATTACAAAATCTAAATATTTTTCTGCATACACTAAAAAATGTTTTCTGAAAATCTTTATTCTGGAAGATTTTGTAAAAGGTGCATCTTAAGGCCAAAAAGCTATGTTTAAAAATTACCTGTGTGTTTTGACAAGGCCACAGTACAGTACAGTATAAATGTCAAGGTACATTTTTTTTTAAAAATTATCATGTAATGGGGAAAGAAAAGAGCTGTGAGAGTTATAACATGAACTAATATTTCACATCAATAACATGTAATTATGAGTGGATTTTTGAGTGCAATGCAAATAATAAATTAATAACTGTAACTGTTATAGGTTTACCATGTTATAACAGGAATAAAATACTCTGGGGCACTCAGTTGTCAGAAATTAAAATATATAAACTACACAGGAACAGCACAACGTAATAGTTTCGCAAGCTGGGAGTTGGATATTATTAATCTTTCAAGATATTTTTTTCATTTCTCAAATATTTCATCAAATAATAATTCTTGGCATTCTTCTGCAAGCCAAATTATTGCATCACTGCAATCACATAAGTTAAATGATTATTGCACTATAGTACCATGACTGTCTACTTTGAAAATATTTGTAATGAATAATAAAACAATTATAGAGTTCGGCTTTCGTATGATATAGAGAATGATTCGGCTTCACTTAATAATAGCTTATTATCCTAAGTGGATAATGTTTGAACCGAGCGCCGGTTTGTCACAATGACTGATTTGGAAATCCTGCAAAATGCTGGCCAATAAAAATGAAACTATTCATTCAATTTGGCCTTTGTTTTTAAAGGCAAGAGTATTTTATTCATTTAAAAATGTCAAAAAATGCCATCATTTGAGCGTGTATTAGCATTCTGATGGAGCAGGTGGCGGGATCATTGTCAGGCTTTAAAGATGGAAAAATAAACCATAAAAATCTTGCTTTAGTTTGCTTTTCGCTTTTTAATGTAGTATATACTAAAAGTTTGAATGAGTTAAGACACAGTTACACAGTATACACACGGCTATAAGCTCTGCTCACCGGCCACGGTCATACTTAAAATATGTAAAAAAATATATATATAATATAATAATAATAATAATATTGATAATAATAATAATAAAATTAAATAAATAAATTGACTACCAGTCTTGATTAATATGCTTTTATGTTCCCATGTAGTATATATACTAACAATTATTTGGCTCATGTTTGGTGGATGTCTCTAAATTCTCTTCAGTGTTCTGTCTTGGGAATTATTCAGCAACATCCACCTTGCTTTCTGCAAATAATCATTAAATAGTCAAGTTTGCAGAGGTAAGAGTAATGTTACTGCTCAATGTACGTCATGTTGGCCTGCATTCCCAACATCATAATATTGATTCTTTTCTTATAACATCATGCTCTGTCATATTATATTCCTTACACAGGCAGTTTTAAGAGTTTAATAAAAGTTTCTGACACTGTAGGAAAATATTTTAAGGGTCTCAGTAACACAGACTTAGAAGGAAGCCAAAAACATGCAAGCTGAACAGAATGAAAAAAAAAAGGAATACAGTGAGGAAATATTCAGACTATTTCAGAGTGTGAGCAGGGAAAGATTGAGAGACAGGTCTGTCAAGTTGGGTGTGATTCCTGCTTACCAGATCATTCCTTCAAAAAGGTTCTGAATGACCAGGTGAGACTGAGTTACCACAATCAACAGAGTCACATGGGTCCAAGCAAACTGGAATGGCACACACACACACACACACACACACACACACACACACACACACACACACACACACACACACACACACACACACA
>JAQMYF010000025.1:27803831-27818495 GCA_030014195.1 Neosilurus mollespiculum
ATCAAGAGGAGACTTATACCCATAAACCTCCCCTTGGAAAAGCAAATTTGTTCGGCACAACACTGCAACCAGACTGCTATTCTGCTCAGGGTAGAGCCACTGCTCCTCCACATCAAAGGGAGTCAGTTGAGGTGGTGTGGGCATCTGATCAGAATGCCTCCTAGTCACCTCCCTTTAGACAGCTAACAGGGAGGAGGTCCCAGGATAGCCCCAGGATTCACTGAAGGGATTATATATCCTGTCTGGACTGGGAACCCATTAGGATCCCCAGGAAGAGCTAGAGGGTGTCGCCCGGACAGAGATGCCTGGGTTTCCCTCATAGACCTGTTGCCTTTGCAGCAAAACCTCAGATAAGAAAATTGATGAATGGACCAGGAATGACATCCTAAGGCTCTTATAACAATGGTATTTAGGGTTATTTTTGGTTTGTTTTAATGTCCCCCGATAATAATTCTGTTATGTTGTGCACTCAAGGGCCACGAGGAGGCAAGAACTCATCTCAGTCAACACTGAGCAAAGGCAGGGTACACCCTGAACAGCGCCAGTTAGCCTGATGAGCATGTCTTTGGCTTGTGAGAAGAAACCGGAGTACCCAGAGGAAACCCACGAAAGCATATGGAGAACATGAAAATTCCACACAAAAACATCCGAGCCCGGGACTGGAACCCAGGACCTTCCCGCTGTGAGGCAGATGTTCTAACCAGTATGCCACCGTGCCGCCTGGGCATTTCTAGTTTATAGTTTTTCACAGCTACTGGCATTTATAAACATTGCAAAGTTTTTTTAATCCAAGGTGTCAGACTGACTGTAAGAAAAGCAGAATCTTATTAATGATTGGTCCAATAAATATAGAGCACTACCAGTGATATCAGGCTGAGATACGACCTGAAAACCAGTTTAGAGGTAACAGAGATACAAGATCTCAGTCTGCTGATTTGCAGGAATGTGGGTGTGTAAAATGAGGCCGGAGCATACATCCACACTGAAGACACTTGTTCATTCACAAATTATGACAGTGTTCACAAAGTGAACAAAGCAACCACAGTTAAAAATACGAGTTGGCCTGCAGTGCTGCAAAACACTCTCAGTGTGGGGTCATGTTAGAGGACAGATGCTGCAAGCAATCCAGAAAGCCACGGAGTGTCATTCGAGAGAGAGACAGAGATACTGTCAATAAAGAGAGAGACGAGTCATCAGAAATGGTGACAAGCCCAGGCGCCTCCATTCAGCAAATTCCCATGTTGCAAATCCCACTGAACAGAGCACGGGTTCGGATCAGAATTCCCAGCCGAACGTCCCCAGTAATCCTCCTACTATTGCGGGTCCATGTTGATTTTAAAGGTTTTATCTTTATTAAATATCAAATCCACACTCTCACATTCTTTACGCGAATAAAAGTCTTTCTGAAGAAGGTAGTAGGGATGAGCTCTTAAACTTAAAAAATGTAACAAATCCATAAAGAACAAGTGAAAACCACTGTATACAGAATTTATTTCTGGTACACCAGATGTGAGCTGTTTGATCAGGAAAAAAAAAAAGAAAAGAATTTGAACAGAAAGCCCTTAACATGCAAGCGATTGTGCAACTTTAAAACCACAATCAGGCTCTGTTGCACAGGAATTATGGGAGTTATTTTATGCCTACAGTATATTTGTCATCTTATTCACTTTCTACGTCTACATTCAGTCGTGGTCACTGTAGCAGATGGAGTCTTGATATCCAGTACCATTCAAATATTTGACTGAAGTGGGATTTCTGTTTTTAAATGAATAAGTATCCTTTAAAATATACGATCATAGGTCCTAAGCAAAGCTAGGCCTAATTTAGATTTAATACATTTGGGCGTATTGTGATCCCCGTCATAAATAACATTAAACAGAAACACTTCAGCAAAACTGCTGGGGTGTGATATTTTCTTTTCTTGATGCAAGACCTGAAAGTGACAGAGTTACCTTGATGACAGGCCCTCCAGGGCTTTGTTGAGACATTCTGGAGTGTTGTCATTGGTCGGCGGTGCCTCAGGTGTCTCTGCTTTACCCTCGCCCTCCAGGTCCCCTTCCCCTTCACTTCCCAGGCCCAGTCTATCATCGCCATCTGTTTCCTGCACACAGAACATGCACATTAACACACACCCACACAACTCTCTCTCTCTCTCTCTTTTATTTTTAAATTATCATAAGTTTGAAACGCAACGTGTATCGCCCATCACATTCAACCACTAAGTCCTCCAAAAAATTGGGAAATTGCGTGGATTCAGTAGGAACTTGAACAACATAGTCAGAATGCATCAGAAACTGATAAGGACATGGTAGGGACGCAGAGGACATGGTTAAAATTTGGATGATATGCGGACATGGTTGAATCAGGACGCAGTAAGAATTTAATAAGGACGTAGCAACGACAGCATTAACGTAGTAATGATAAAACTAAAACCTAGTAGATACTTCACTAATGTGGCATAAGCGGGCCACGGATTTGATGAACGTAGATGTGGACGTAAGCTCAACTTAATTCATGAATTAAAAAAAAAAAAAAAAAGAAAGAAAAGCGCAGCATACCTTTACATAAATCATCAAGAGTGACTTACATTTATAATTTTTAGATAACTGAGCGATTAAGGGTTAAGGGCCTTGTACTTGGTTGTACTTGTACTTGGTAATGTGGTAAGGGCGTGGTAAGCAAATGGTGAGATCTGATTGGTTGTAGTAAGAACACATTGAATGTGGTGGGCATGAAATAATGGTTGTGTTAAGAAATTTGTCAAAAGATGTCAGATACAGTTAGAATCTGGGAAGGACATAGTAAGGATGCAGTAGGAACTAGAAAACTGCAATTTTTTTCATTTTGGCCACGCCCCCCATCATTCACAATCTTCTCATTAAATTATAAAGAATGAAGGCCATGTTGTGTAGCTATCTTTAAGTTTTTTTTGGGATGACATTTTTGTTGAATATCTAGGATTTCAGCCTCACTGATGTAAACATTGAGTGTTTGTCTGCCATTTCCGGTGAAGCATTATCCACTCAGAATAATAATTTATGATCCAGATTGGGACAGTCCTGTCGAGTATACGTTTCAGCCCTTACCTAAAGTCACAAGATTTGGGTCATGACTGAAAGAACGGGATCATGGATGCAAAATGCTAAAATAAGTTTCCTTTTGAAGGGTGTCTGGGCTCAGAGATGGGGTGAGGAGTCTAGTCATCTGGGGCTGCTCCGCCGCATCAAAAGGAGTCAGTTGAAGTGTTATGGGCATCTGATTAGAATGCCTCCTAGTCGCCTCCCTTTAGAGGTGTTCCAGGAACATCTAACAGGGAGGAGTTCCCAGGATAGACCCAGAATTCATTGAAGGGATTATATATCTGGGATATCTGGGCTGGGAACACATTGGGATCAAGTGCTAAAAATAAAAAAATAAAAAAAACATCTGGCACTGTTTTTATATGATAGTATGATATCTTTTCAGTGTATGATATTTATAATAGTATAATGTCACACCCTTTCACTCTCTCGTTCCTCTTTGGTTTGTTTACTCTCATATGCACATGTTCTTTCTCTCTGATCTGCAACAACTGCTGCTTGGCAGCATTTGAGAGATGATGTCAGATGTATCTAAGCTGGCTTATAAAATATGCATAGAGATTTTCTGCTCATTCTGATCCATTTGCATCCATCTTACTGTTTTTCTCTCAATTATAAGAGATCTGTCTTTAACAGAGGCTAAATTTATGATGTCTCAGTCCACAGTAGTGATTAACGGACACTCGGGGCCTTACAAATTTGAAGGGCTTTTGTTTTTACCTAGCCTCGGTTGAAAAATTATAATTTAGCCCTGCTCACTAGCAGCTAAAACAGTCTCGACACTCCGCACAGAAACCCAAGAGTGTCGTAACTAAATCTTTACAAACTTGTGGCAATAAAACATGGTAGCTACTACGTCACGTTGTTGTCCTGTGTACTTATAGCTATAGCTGTAATCATCCTTCTGCCACAACACTGCAGCCAGGGGCCTGTATGAAAATCATGGGCTGCACATTTACCTGTCAAAGAGACACAGCCAAAATCATGGTGCTGCACTTACGTGACCTTTTATCAAAGAGCAAAAGGCAAGCAAATGCTAGGCAAATTCAACCCAGGCAGAGAAGCAACTCCAGTGAACACGAGCTGGCGGGATAGAGTAGAGCAAAGTTCAAACCGGTCTCTGGGGGAGGTCACCTACTCCATTTTCCCTCTATGTTTGTCGAGGAGTCAGAAGAGAAAGAATAGAGCAGAACGAGCTTTAATACTGTACCAGTGATAGTCAGGCAGAAATGTCCTCCGTGTCATTTCACATTAAGAAGACGTTTCATTATCAGCATATACCGAGCAACTGAACGTGAAGTTTGAGTCACAAACTCCATGCGCGGTGTTTATCAAACCGATGATTTAGGGCTTTTTTAACATCCTGGTTATGATTGGTTGTACTTAATTAGTGGCTAATTTGTAACCACTCACCATGAAACCAGAGACTTATTGAGCAGACTGGCTGAAACATGTATGGGCATATGTGTAACATTCAACATGGGGAAGTTCTTCCAGCTTTCACCGCTTTGCTAGGGATAGCAAAAAGTTGGTTTAGTTTTACAGCAAATGATTTGACAGTAGAAGTTCCAAGTATTGATACTGGACATGGCAGGGGAATCCCTGAACATCACACAATGCAGGCTGATGATTTTGTGGCATATTTCTAAGACAACTGGTCACACATTCCCTCATTAAAGGGGCCGTGTCATGGTTTCTTGAAGGAAATAGCCCAAATGTCATGAATTAAAGAAGACAATCATGCATATAAATAGAAATTTGGTTTACGAAGGATACTAGACATGAATTGGGTTCAGACATAAGTTTGTATCACAAATTCAAGCTTTTAAAACTGTTCAGTTCAACAAGATTTCAAAAAGTCCGTACTGCAATAAATTACCACCTGCTCCATATTGGGTTCAAAGTCTCTCGACTCTAATTTACAAGCTAAAAGCCAATTCCATAAATATAGCCAAGTACTTAACATTCACTGCATTTTTAGATAAATTTTGGCATTTTAAGCTATTGACTTTGCATTGTTTAGTTGCAGTGTATCAGTTACACACCTAAAAAAAACAGCTTCACTACATAGCAAAAATAATTTGCTAATAATATTATTGCATGTTTTGACAATTTTAGAGGCTCTGAATATATGCATAACAAAAAAAAACAAACAAACAAACAAACAAACAAAAAAAAAACCCACACTGGTGAGATCATAAGTGTGAATTGTGGTGGTGGTGGGCGGGGCATTTTGTTTTTTTTATCTTCCTTGACGGTCAGTGACACTAGCTAATCAAGTGCATTGGACAGGTCATGTATGCAGAAGAGGGTAGATAGCACTTTTCTCCCTGTGATGTGCAGAAGTTTGAAAAAATGAGACTGTCTGGCTTTGTGCTTTTTTCAATAAAGCCTTCATTCTCTCTGGCATGATCAGTAAGAGCTTGTTGGTGGATTGGATTTGGTAGGTAACACAATTGGGGGGAACACTGAGAAAAATCTTTGCGTTTGGTTTTAAATATATTTGCAAGCATTTTTTTTTGTCCTTTCCCCAAAGGACGCCAAAGGACGTAATGCAAAAGGTCTGACACCTGATATTCCTTCAGACTATAACACTGACTTCATAACTCGAACAATGTCTCATGGACTGTACAATACATGTAAAAACTGAATTTCCTACCTTCTTTCAGCCTAAAATGTGATCATATTTGTTAATCTACACATCGTGAAAGGATGAGAGGACTCCCCCCCCTTTTTCCATAAGGCAGATCATAAAGCAGAGCCTGTGCAGCCCAGGCAAACACAGCAGGCCACTCCATAAATAAAGTGTAAAGTGTTGGATGTTGTGGTGTCAAACCAAAGTAGAATAATTAGTGAATATGTGGAACCATTCTTCAACTTCACTCCTGCTTTAAATAAAATAGAGAGACACTGTTCAGGTCTACCCTTAAACATATGAAGCAGTTTTTCATCAGCTCATAAGCATCAAGCTTATAAAGTTGAATTTAAACTGCGCAGGAGAAAAAGGGGGAGAAATCTTTCTATATTGAATTATTGGCTAAATCTTGGCTACTGATCAGGTGGATCAAATTCAAAAGCTGTGCCATTTCACTTCCTCCAGATCCACTAATGCTCTGGTCTTCACTCCTGATCATGACCCTGTATCTTGCCTTTGAGCTGAAGCAGGAAAGCTAACGGATTCAGGGAAATAAAATAGTGACAAAAGTCCTTGAACTGAACAAATAGAGTAAAAACATGTCACAATAGCAAAGACTGAATTTTTCTGTTCTGCAATTTGCTACAATTTTAAAAAATCCCACAGAATCCCAAGAAGGTCCTGGGTTCGAGTCCCGGGTTCAGGCGTTTCTGTGTGGAGTTTGCATCCGGGAGTCTCCCCGTGCTTGTGTGGGTTTGCTCTGGGTACACCAGTTTCCTCCCACTGTCCAAGACATGCTCATTCAGCTAACTTGGTGTTCCAAATTGACCCTAGGTGTGAGTGAGAGTGAGAATGGTTGCGTGTGTTTTGGTCTGGTGAGCTGTTCAGGGTGTAGCCTGCCTTCACCCAGTGTCAGCTGGGATAGGATCCAGCCTCCCTGCGACCCTAATAGGATTAAGCGATTCAGCATTTGTGTGAGTAAGAGAAATTCACCATCCTACAATACATTCTAAAATACAGTTGCAAACTATTTGGTTGTTTAAGTACCGTGCTCATTATTCGGCAGGTAATATTCAACCCATTATTTTTCAAGCTCACAAATACAAGCTGCCAAAAATTCAGAAATTAAAATTCAGGTCTTCACATCCGGGCACTCAGGAAAAGCAATGGATTGCCGATACAGATTGCTGCTGGCCCACATGGTACAAATGGCAGATAATGTTATTGTGTATCGGAATTCTGACCTGAAACAAAAAAAGGGTAAAGTCTGTTGGACTTTTACACCCGGGCCTACTAGCACATCAGGCCAGAGCTTATCCAGGATTCCTTAGCATGAAGCAACTAGGAGTTAAATTCCTCCTGGATGGGACACTAGTCCATCGCAGGTTACCTTCCCAGTATTTTTCACTGGTACCCTTTAATACTGCTGGGTGGACAGAGGCACACTTGAGGCCAAGACCTTGCCCAAGGGTCTTAGCATGGTAGGTGTCTAACAGGAATTCAAACCCGTGACCTCACGATCATGAGCCCACCCTAACCACTACACCTCTGACCTGAATTGAAGTTCAGGAAGCTTTTTTATTGTGGCATATCTTTATTCAGTTCATGCGATTCAACATGCCATTTTGCATTCAGGACATTTGGCACTTGATTTTACTTTGAAATGTATTATTGTTGGTGAGTTTCTTAGTGAAAAAAACCCATGATGAATATAAGAGGAGTTGCAGGAGATGAGAAAAAAAACTCAAATGCTAATATTAGTAACCGATACAAAGCCATGTTTCCTGGATCTAATTAGGCATCAGAGAGAGGGAATTGGGTGCAAGTGGAGTTGACGAGAGGGTCATTCAAGTCTGAAATTTCAGATTAATGTGTGTAAGATAAACCTTTTAGCTGCTAACTTTTTAATGAGGACAGACGATGGCCTGAGGAAGACGGAGTTCTACACAGGTTAAACACAAAGACTTATTTTATTCACTGTAACATTTATAAAGCCAGCACACAGCGTTAACATTAAATCCAGACCTACAGCAGAGCTGTTTAGCTAAATGAGTATGACACTTACTCGGGTACTTCAGATAAGTGGATTTTGATTTTCACTTAAGTGTATAATAAATAGAAAAGAAAACTAGGCCTTTTGAATTGTGGTTAAAGGTCTTGACTTGGTGACCTAAAGAATATGAGTTTAAAATAAACACCAACATTGCCAGAGAGCTAATACTGGCCCAGCGCTTCGAGTGCTGAGATCAAAATTTTGCCTTAATTTAAAGAAAAGCACCAGTCGAATAAAATAACATACCTATGCACAACCTCAAACAAGGACATCACATTTTAAACCTATAAATCTACAACTGTTGTGTGTATACTGAATAAATTGATACATATATAACAAGGACTCATTACAAGCCATTGTAAGAAGTGTGCTGTTTAACATTACTCAGATCCAGACCAGTCCTGAATGAGGCAGATAACAAGGCTGGCTCGCTGATCAGCCGGTGTAAAAGTGAGCCTATGCTAATCCCTGTTTAGAAAGAGAGCAATCCGAGCAGAGCCTCACCCAGGAGGCCTTATGCTAAGCAAACACACAACCCAGAGAGACTAGACAGCCAACCACATCCAGCTCATTTTATAGACAAATAGGAAGGTGTGCTTTGATTCAAAGCTACAGCATTCATTCGTCCAAAGCCTCTTATTCTTCATAAAGCATGACACAGCTTGGCCTGACATCTCTCACTGTGCTGAGGAGGAGGAAAATCCTGCATGCTGGTGAGGAATTCCTCAGGCGGAAACTTAAGCTGCACAACTCTTTAGAAATCAATTATACCACTGAGAAAGGTTATTAAAAAACGTCCGCACAGGAAGTGACGAGCGACACATAAATACCATCGCTGCTGCACTGATCATAATAAAAGCTGTCACGGATCTACTGTTGTGAACTAGCTCGAATCCGCTCACAGTTTCACTCAAAAAGATTTTCAAGAAGGAAACATGCGAGAGGGTTACCTAGGCAGCAAGACCTGACAACAACGAAAGCGAATCCCTTCGCCAATAAAGTGCTTTCAGGTCTTGTTGCCTGTTCCTATTCACTGACTTTGCATGGACGCTTGACACTCATCACTTCCTGTGTGAACACCCCTTTAACTACACTGAATTTAAAATTCCAGTCAAATATAAGTTTGTACTCATGCACTAATTTTATAAACGTCAACTTTTTGTAGCTCTGAAAACGCTACAAAAACCTGGCAATGCTCATAGAAAGCTGGGGGGGGGGCAGAAATTAATTCTAAACAATGAACAAGTGCCTCCTTAGTACAGTATGTGCTGAATCTTCCTCAACCAACACAGCATATCTTCCGCCATTTATGTGGTGCCATTATTTTTTGTTGGAGCAGAATGACTAGTCTTATCTGCATTCATTAATGAGTGCTGCATCATGGCTGACCCTGTGATCTGACCCCAGGTTCTCAAACAGCCTGGGTTATCCGAACAAATAGTTTAAATATAAACGCTTCTTCTTCTGGTTCTTTTTTAATAACTTGCCTTGTTACTGTGATGGTAAACAAAGAAAGAACGCTGGAAAATGGATTGAAAGAATCGGTTGATTTCAACAAAGAATGTATAATAGCACCTAAGCTGGCGTAACCTGTTTTCTTGCTAACTGAAAAACGAGGCACAACCCTTTTATTTAGTCAGACAGCACTCCAAACAGTGTACAAATTCCACTTGCTCATGGACTGTACACGCCCAACCCCATTCCTGAATGTTTATCATTCTAACGAGTTCGACACAAACATATCCAGCTTGAAAACTCGGGCACTCTTGAAAGCCTCGGTTAGCTAGTACACAGACGTGTTATTTTCCAGCCAGGTACTAGGAGTGGTAACATAATCCAACACCTGCTCCATGCTCCCTTTCCTATGTGAACGGCTTTAGACATCCACCCATTAAGTACAGCAATTGTACTGCTTAAAACATTATACGTGTGGATCAGGTGTGTAAAGACCAGCAGAAATCCTTCACCAAAAGATCGTAGGTCGTGAGGTCGTACTAACAGAGACAAGCTGCTGGTTTAGCTACAGGGTAAGAAATGCCAGCGCAGATATGCTTTAAACTGTCACGTTCATTCATTTAATACATTTGAGATACACATTAAGAGGGGAGAAGGGCAAAAAAGGCTGGTTTATGGAAAAAAAAAAAACCGAGAATGCTAATGATGAGAAAAATTTACCGTGAGAACATCAAATTGGACTGGTGTTACATACACTGGGATATTTTATACCAGGTCTTATCTAAGCCTATACACAGACAAAATAAAGCATATTATAGCATTAAAAAAAACCCAGTAATTTTAAATATGATGGATATTGATAAAGCTGTAAACCACAACAAAAGGTATTTGGACGGCATGCAAAGTAAGTCAGCATAAAGGCAATAAAATTATGCAAATTCATCTAAACTAGGTTATGTAAAAATAAAAACCCCCACACACACACTTTTTTACATTTGAAGAGTTTGTTTGCAAAAAAAAGTCCAATTGTTTTAATTATTATTATTATTATTATAAAAATTATTGTTTTTCTTTGAAAACTACTGGAAAAAGGGTTTTTTTTGTAAAGCTACTTAAAAAAATAGTTTCTCATAATTAAAACAGCTGGACTGATCTGTTTTTGCAAACAAACTCGTCAAAAATCTTCGTTTGTCTCTTGGTTACTTTTCATTACAGTCTCCATCCTTTTGATCAAATTAGGTTCATCAACAATGAAATAACATCATAATAATGCATACACACTTCTTACACATGACTGGAACACATGGTTCACATACAGCGCCCCATATCACTGCTTAAAACTGGATACAGTACACTTACTTACACACCTAACAGTGTCACGTCCTACAGAAGGAATTTCAAAGCCTCACCTCCGGCAATATTGTGAGGACCCTATCAGATACTTTACGCCTGTCTTCATGTCTCTGTTCAATGCATGTGTACGTTACATACATTTTTTAAATAGCATTATAAAGACTATTAACCATCTACAAAACATTTTAGGAACCAACACTAATATTTATAATCAGTTACTGTTTTCTTGATATTATTTTAGGATACCCAGCCCTGTACAAGTTTGCAGATTAAAATAAAGGTACACCCCTGTGGTGTTATGAGATCCATTCTGATTGGTCAGAAGGTGTTCATTAATTTTCTATAACAGCAGTTTAGACAGTAGTTTCCACTCCACCATATTTATATTAATAAAATTAACTAAACAACAATTACTCACTGAAGGCAAGGTGGATATTGATAAATCTTCCCCAAGATGTTTTGTCTAAGCATAAGAGCATAAGCACACTCCATAATTGTGTCTATTAAAACTCATTCAGAGTTTAAGTACATACTACATGGAAACATAAGAAAAGTAAACCAAAACAAAGATTTTAATGGTTTATTTTTCCACTTGAAAAGCCTGACAATAATGGCACCTCCTGCTCCTTCACAATGCTCACATGTGCTCCATGACGGCCTCTTTCGAAATTCATTCTATTCGTACATATTGCGTATTTATATCGCATACCTTTGTTTGTATTTTTGGGACGGCATTCTGTTGAATTTCTAATATTTCAGAATCAGTGAATGTTTTGGTTTTCATTGTTATCCACTCGGGATAACGTCTAATATTTATTCAAAATATTTTCTCATTTATGATTGGTGGAAATCCATCAAATAGTTCTTGGAACAGCATCATTACCATGGTATTGTTTGAATGATTATTGCACAACTGGCACATGCAACATAGTAATCCGACTGTCTACTTAAAAGATATTTTGAATGAATAATAAATAAGAAAAAATATATTATATATATATATATATATATATATATATATATATATATATATAGAATTCGTCTTTCATTTGATTATGGAGAATTGCACAGTCTCGTAGGGTGTTTTCCATCAAGTCCTTGACCAAATAATTCTCTATATCATACTTCACCTCATTAATTGTGACCGATCACATCAAATCGGGTATTATGTACATTTTGGGCTCTATGAGTTATGCATAATTCCTCACTCAATAAAGATACTAAAATCATTCATGTAGAATGTCTGATTGCTGAGATATGGAAAATTTTGTGCGGTGAATTTTAGAAGATTTCAAAATGGATAAAAAGCTTCAAAAGTCCTTAGCAACCACCATTCTATATTAAAAATAACATCATGAAATTATTCAACTACACTGGAAGAATCATACTAACAGTTATTTTTATTATTTATACAGATTTAAAACTATGAAAAGGTTGATGAAAGGTTGTTACCAGATGCAGAAAATCTACACATTTCCTCTAAAACCGACTGAACAAGTTCGAATGGCTCATGAATCAGTGGAATAATTACATTCCTATTGTTTTCTCCAGATAACGGTCACTGAAAAAAAGAGTGGGTGTGGTCAAGATTTATAAAGGTGGCGACGCCCATTCGAACCACGCATGGTAAAAGTAAGCTCCTTGCAGGCTAACCGAGTTGACTTCTTTTTGTTTGCAGGTTTATTTCTGACAACCGCTTCTTTTCTTTGATGCGCTGCAGCCTTTTATCTTTCTCAGAGCTCAAAACTGGCCCATGTGACTTAATACCTGACACGTTGTAATGGGTGACAAATAATAGCTTATTATCCTTCAGATAGTGAGCCAATCAGCATCATTTTCATGTTGTATATACTAATTACGAAATGGATGTTGCTGAATAGAACTCTTTGATTTAGCAACATGTACAGAGCCTGATGGACATGAACGCGTTAGTATATTCTACACAAATTCTACTACATATTCTACACAAACATCAGCACAAAACAATCACAGGTAAAATAGATTTTTTTTAACAGTTTATTATTTTTTTTTTTTTTACATATTTTAACCATGACTCAGTCAGACGAGCTCTGTGTGCACCGAGCCAAGCTAAGCGGTTGCTAGGCTACAACCTAACCCTACAAAGTCATTTTTTCTGTTAATTCTAAACTTTTTCCATGAAAAGCAACAACGTTTGGAATCAAAGTATTTGATATTAATTTTTTTCCACAAAACATGACTTCATCGGCTTGCTCCACAAAACAGGCCTCAGGGAATAAGCCATCATAAGTGGAAGAGTGGCTGGCAAGCGAGACTTCCATCTAATCCAATCAGTTGCAGTTAATATATACAATATGTGGAAACAAGCAAAACTTGTTTATTTTTCCATTTTAAGGTGTAATAATGGTCACGCCACCTGCTCCAGGTGAACATGACAAACTGAGTATCCACTCAGAATAATGTTTTTTTTAATCAGGTAATATCGGACCAATCAAATTATACCATTTCCATGTAGTATATAGTAAATACTATAGTCGCTACCATATAATCTTACATAATAGGTTGCTAACTTGTAGTAAGCAGCAAGTTATACAGACAAGTGCTGCAAAGAACTCTACAAAAAAAAAGATGTAGTAAAGTGTTCTGGTAGAAGACATTTCTGAAGGAGGATCCAGTGTATTTTGTTAACTTTAAGGTAGTAACTTATTTCATGGACATTCCACAACATCACCTGTACTAAAAACAGCTAAATACAAAATGTCTCTTTAATGAATAAAAATAAACAATATTAATATTAATTGCTGTGGTATAGGAGGTATAACACAGCTGGTGTGAATTATTTTTTAAATACAGCACACCCTTTCATGTTTAGTTCCTTACATATTTATGACTGTAGGTAATTATATCCTGTAATGCTTTGAATGATGAACTTCAGCAGTTCTTATGTGCTGTTTCTTGTCCACACATTAAGTCATATCACCCATTTCTCCTGTTCTTATCAGTGTTGGCAACTTACAAGCTCCTTTAGTGACATAAAAAAAAAGAGTCCAGTGACAAATCTAACTCTTTCTAAACTTAATAAAAATTATTGACCATTTTGAACCGTATAAAGCTCTCCTGGATAAATCACAGGCACTGTTTAGAATTGTGCCTAGAGTTTAGAATTCTGGATGTGCCTGCAACTAATCACTGATCCCCACTGTTCCCTACCAGCCTGTCACTGACCCCCGATCCCTAACACCCACTCACTGATCCCCACTGTACCCAACCAGCCAGTCACTGTCCCCACTGTTCCCTAACAGCCACTCACTGATCCCCACTGTTCCCTAACAGCCTGTCACAGACCCCCGATCCCTACAACCCAGCCACTGATCACCACTGTTCCCTAACAGCCACTCACTGATCCCCACTGTTCCCTAACAGCCTGTCACAGACCCCCGATCCCTACCACCCAGCCATTGATCACCACTGTTTCCTAACAGCCACTCACTGATCCCCACTGTTCCCTAACAGCCAGACACTGATCCCCACCCTAACAGCCACTCACTGATCCCCACTGTTCCCTAACAGCCAGACACTGATCCCCACCCTAACAGCTAGTCACTGATCCTCACCGTTCCCTACCAGCCACTCACTGATCACCACTGTTCCCTAACAGCCAGTCACTGATCCCCACTGTTCCCTACCAGCCAGTCACTGATCCCCACCCTAACAGCCAGTCGCTGAGCCCCAGTGTTCCCCAACAGCCAAGTCACTAATCCCCACTGTTCCCCAACAGCCAGTCACTGAGACCCACTGTTCCCCAACAGCCAAGTCACTAATCCCCACTGTTCCCCAACAGCCAGTCACTGATCCCCACTGTTCCCCAACAACCAGTCACCGATCCCCACTGTTCCCCAACAACCAGTCACCGATCACCACTGTTCCCCAACAACCAGTCACTGATCACGCCACTGTTCCCCAACAGCCAAGTCACTAATTCCCACTGTTCCCCAACAGCCAAGTCACTAATCGCCACTGTTCCCCAACAACCAGTCACAGATCCCCACTGTTCCCCAACAACCAGTCACAGATCCCCACTGTTCCCCAACAACCAGTCACAGATCCCC
>JAQMYF010000025.1:27850444-27869376 GCA_030014195.1 Neosilurus mollespiculum
TATAGAGAGAGAGAGAGAGAGAGAGAGAGAGAGAGAGAGAGAGAGAGATTTAAGCATTTGTTTGTGATGAATTAAGGATCTCTTAGAAGTGGTATGAAAGGCTCTGCATCGTATCTGCGCTTCCCTCACCTGCAGGCGGAGGAAGATCTGTGTGAAAGGCTCCATTCTCACTAAGTAAGACGCTACGATCATGGCCGAGGAGTAATGAGTTCCGTAATGATACGCCGGAGTCTCACCTAGAAAAAACCCACAAGAATCATCAATCAGACATCAATACTTGAGCCTAGCAAAAATGTAACTTTAGTTAACATTTCCATTTACGCCATTTTTTTTTATACAACTGAACAATTGATGGTTAAGGGTCTTGCTCAAGGGCCCATCAGTGGAAGCATGGTTGCACCCCCAACCTTTGGATTAATAACCCAGAGCCTTAACCACTGAGCCACCACTGCCCCTTAACAAATACATCTATTGTATGAACCCACCATTCGGATCCTCCCAGTCTTTGAATCTCTTCTTGTACTGAATCAGTCGGTCATCCGTCTGAGCACCCATGGGTTTGGAAAGGTTACGGAATGTCTTTGGATTACTAAGATCCAGTTCCTGTGCACATGTTATGGATGGTCAGAGCACATTAATTTCTCATGTAAGGTTTGACATGATAATTACCAATTATTCTCCAAAGGTGCGGTGGATGTCATGAATAGTCCCTGAGACAGAATTCAGGTATATCCACTGAGCCTGAGGTGCATAATTGTTTAAGTACATACTGCATGGGAACAAAGTACATCATGGTTTTTATTGTTTATTTTCATGTATATTAACTATTATTGGAGGCATTTAAGCACTGTGCGCAGAACATACACGAAGTGTAACGCTGTCTTTTTAAACTCCAAGTTTTAGTAAAAATTACAGAGGAGCATAAAGAAAAGCAGACTACAGAAAGATTTTGTATATTTATTTCTTTTTTAATTTATCTAAAAAAGACAGTGACAAACCGTGAGTATCAGTCGTTTGGATTCAAGCATTACTCACCTGGGATAATACGCAATTATCAAATGAAGCAAAGATGATACAGAGAGTTATTAGTTTGAGGGGTTGTTATCATAACACTGTCCGGGACATGGGAAATATCATGCGAAAGCTGAATTGTTTTAATAGTGTTAATTGTATTATATTGCGCCTGCCAATCATGCAATAATCACTTATTTGATAGCAATGATGCAATAATTTGGTTATCGCACAGCAATAATGCAATACCAAGAATTATTTGATGGCTTTCCACCAATCAGAAGAACATTTCTTGAATGAATCATGTTTATTAAGCCCTAGGATAGTGGACCAATCACATTGTGCTGCTCCTGTGCAGTATATACCAACACTGGTAATCCTAGCAATGCCCCAAAACAATTTACCTCTGAGTCATAATCAGCCAGGATCCAGGGGAAGACTGGGTACTGCATCAAGTCATTGTAGGATCTTCCAGCTAGTGTGTTGAGGTGCATTAGATACTGGAAGTTGCTGATCTCTCCTCTCTGAGAATGAAAACATGTTCAGTTTTAGTCTTCCAGAACATTTAAAATGCCAAGTACTAATATTTCAAAGACAGGAGAATGCTGAAGATGTTATTTCACTCATCAGAGAGTTACAGTCAGATTCCAAGAACATCAATATGAATCAATCCTCTCTGATGAGCAGTGAAACATCAAGTTCAGCCACTTTAGTGAAGAGCTTACCTCCCACCGCTGTGTTACTGATTTCTCTCCAACCAAATTGCTGAGAAGACCCGACCTAGAAAGGATCGCACGAGTTAGATAATCGGATTTGCTACTTTGCAGTCTGAGGTTATAGATGAAAATCAAGTTTGACAGACATACCCTTGCTCTACACTAGTGTTGGGTCGCTGACCAGAGACTGACTCAGAGCTGTCTGCTAATGAGGGAACAACTGCCAAAAACCTACAAATAAAACAACAGAGCAATGAGTCGTTTGTAAGAATTACTGATACTGTATTTAATAAACGTGAGGCAGCTTCTTCAAAATACACCCTACCTCTGATAGACCTTGTTCCTGACTCCCTTCTGGAAGGCCAAAAGGTAATTTCGCCCATCACCTGAAAACACCTCCACTGCCATTGGCTGCAAAAAAAACCCAACAATGGTTGGCGGGGAAAGAAGTCATTTTCAAACAGTCTTTTATATTTAAATTTCGCTTTGTATCCGCTAAAGGTGTCCTTTTTATTACCTGGAGCAGATAGCGACGCTTGTGCACCTCTTTGATGTCTTCATATGCAAAGATGCTGCAGGTCCGCTTCAGCTGACTCTGGCTTTGCCGGGCTCCTTTGGGGATAATTGGCTCGTGCATGCTGGGAGATTATAGAAACATCAACATTAAGCCTTCTTCGGCTACATGTGGTAGCTGGTTAAATCTATTACCGATGAGTTTATTTCTGCCATGCTGGCATTTTTCTCCTCCTGCAGTGAAAGAATTCCAGCTCAAATTAGCATTTTTTAAAAATAAACTCAGGAGGGGACGATTATAATAGTCCTGTCTGGAAAGAAAAATCTGATTGGATGGACAGATGTTCTCTCTAGCATTAGAAAGCATTTCCTTGGCTGCTGCTACTTAGAGTGGTAAGTCGGTTTTGCCTGCAGACTAAGATATTTTTGCCACGAAATGATAGATGCTTTTGAGTAGCCACTACGACGTGTATTTGCCTTCACAAATACAGGGATGTTGTTAAGAAGAAGATTGTTATTAAAAAAAGCCTGCAGGCTGTTTAAATTAAACATGGCAACCACAGCTAGGTATAAAGCCTCACTCTATGCTATATATTAGCATACTCAATACGATCATGAATTTTAGTGTTCTACAAATTCATGATCCAATAATATATTGTTCATATGTCGCTACGCAAACATTGACGCAGTTTATAGGCTCGTTCTCATTCAGTTTTAAATTACAGACATATGGATCCAAGTGTTTCATTACAGAGGAGATGTTCTGCCTGTATTCTGCTAATGCTATAAACGATGATGATACCATCAGATCATCTCATAGCGGAGTAGAAGCCCTTAAGCATTTTTCATTCCCAAATAAAAAAGTTGCATCTGGAGGCGTACAGACACAAAAAAAAATAAATTCAATCATGAAACAATAAATGTACAAAACAACACCACGGGTTGTGACATTTGAAAAAGCTTGCAACAAGCAATGGGCTATTAAGGCACGTATATACCCAAATCTTTTATGAATTTCGGCAGGTCAGAAGTATGTAGACAGCTGATCATTACACCTATGTCTCCCAGACTATTCACTGAAACTAAGAGGCCAAAACTTTCTCTAGCATGACAATGCACCTGTGCACAAAGCAAATTCTGTGAAAACATGGTTTGCCTGACCTCAACCTCACCGAACATGAACTGGCATGCTGGAATTTGGAATGAACGGGAATGATGACTGTGCCCCAGGCCCTTGTTTGACGTAGTGGAAAGCTTTTACAGAAAAAGGTTATTATAATAATAAAGACAGAATATATGGCATGGGATACTCAACAAACACATACGGGTGAGATGGCCAGGTGTCCAGAAACTTTTGGCCATATAGTGTATATATACATACAGTTTTACTAGTCTAGAAATTACCACTAAAGGACCAAAGCACAAAACTTAGGTGCTAATTCTAATGAATTTTAATCTGCTGAGAAATACGCCCCGATAACTGAGAGTAAATCATATCACTCTGTACGTCATACACTGTTAAAGTAGTGCTGCTGGATAATGCTTTTAATAGACAATCCCTTCTATTTAAAACAGATCTTACTAAACTGATGCAGTAACAATGAGTACACAGCAAATCCCTGCAGCCAAAATATTTGGATCTTACTTTGCAGGAAGTGTCTCGATGTCTCTGATCTCTCTGGTGACAGTCATAGTAAATCCGTCAATCACATAAAAATGTTCTTTGCCAAACAGCAGCAGCCCTTCGCTGGTGTCCAGTCCTTGGACCCGAGCACAACGGTACATGTGCTGAATCTGTTTACACACATGTTTACATGGCCTTTAATATATACACAGAAACATGTGTAATGTCATCATACCAAAAGTATGCCACGACGAATGAGAATACTTAACACCAACTAAACAAAGTCAAGATTTAAACCAGATATTTCAACATCAATGATTGAAGTTATGAACCTTCTCTCCCTCCTCCAACAGGCGGAGCAGCGTGGTGTTGTCCGTCTTCTGCTCCTCATCTACGGCTCCGCACTCCAGTAGTTCCTGTAGCTGCTCTGGGCCGTCCTCGTCTCCGCCGTCCGCTGTGGAGCGGGAACGCTTCAGGGGAGCTTTTACAAGGCCTGCACACACACACACACACACACACACACACACACACACACACACACACACACACACACAAAGTGGGAATTGGATACGAGCAAACTAGTGGAGAAAACTTGGAGGAAAAAATATTATACGAACCATATAACCTGTTATCAGAAAGTCTCTAAGGCATGCACATAGTATAAAAAGGCAGATGAACTAATTCTGCAAGAAACCAGTCCTCTAATGTGCTTCATTATTTTGGGAACCGTGAACAGGAGTGATTAGTAAATTAGGAGCAAAATATCTTCCAGGCCTTAGTTTACCACCAAACCAGTTCTTGTAAACCCTGCTATTTGCCTCCATGTGTTTTTTCTTTATCTGCAATTTGCATCATGCAGCCTTGTACCAAACAGCAATTAGCAACAAGCTGTGATTTAACAACACAGTCTGAGCAGTAATAAACTGATTGCAGGAAAACATTAGAGCACCAGGGTCCAGTTTAACACTGAACGGAGACTCTTTAAAACTCTTTTCCCTCTATCTGCAGTGCATTTATTAATTCCCTCACCAGAAAGACCATTAAACAACTTTTTTCCTTTCCATTGAGGAAGGATTCATCACCAACAAAAACCAACAAGAGCTTTCGGAGAGAGCAAAGCTCCACCAAATTCCACCATATAAACCAAAATTGGAAAAACTATTCTCTTATAAATGTTTAAAAATCCTTAAAAGAAAAAAATCTCAAAGAAAATTTGATCCGGACCAAAATCCAATTTAATCTTCCTTGTCCAAAGTCCCACCTCTGGCAGAAATTTCATAATAATCCACATTTGATTTTTGTATAATACAGCTTACAAAAACAAACTGAAGGTAAAACATGACCATCTTGGCAGAGGTAATTAACATTCCCTTAGTGTTGACATGAAGTGGCACCAAAAAATATGTAAGGCAGAAATGAGAGATTTTACCATCTTTTAAGTAGCAGAATAAAACAAGACAGCCTGGAAAGTGCAAACCTCCACCAACTCGAGAAAATAAATTACAGTGTTGTAATACCATAATACTACTACCACTCATAATAATAATAACTGTAGCTCACAGTGTTGAAGAATATTTTAAAAATTCCTGGATTCACAATTTGATTTGGTTCATCACCAAAATCTTCCCTGTACACAGCCCCACCTCTGGTAGAAGTTTCATGGAAATCATAGATTTGTGCAACTCTACTAACAAACACACAAACCTATCTATTGGTGGAGGTAACAATATGTATTGTTTTCAAAAATGGCCCACCCTGTCCACTACTGAAAGCTCTTTAGTGGGAATGAAAGTATCAGGACAGGACTGTGAAACAGTGGAAGAAAGTGAGCTGGTAGGAGTTCATGATTTTCATTATGTGAATAGACAGGTGTGTGGGGAAAGAGACAGCACCAGGATGTACAACAGGAAGAAGGTGAGCTGGTTGAGGCAGTGTGATGCTCTGGGAAATGTTTTTCTGGGAAACCTTGAATTCTGTCATTCGTGTGGATGTCACTTTTAAATGTTCCAAACACGGCTGCAGACCAGTTACACTCCTTCATGGCAGCTATATTCCCTAAATACACTGGCCTTTTCCAGCACCCTGCCATACTGCAAAAATTGTTCAGGACTGGTTTGAGGAACATGACAGTAAGCTCAATCTCATCATGCATCTGTGGGATGTGGTGAGCAACACCATAGCACACTTTCACAGGACTTTTGGAGTCCATGCCTTGACTGTTTTGGCAGCATGGGGCAGTTAAAGGGGAAATATTATGCTTTTTCCACTTGATCCATAAATATTGTTACAGTGTTAAAAAGCAATTTTAGACAATGCCAGAGTGTCAGATGATGAGGTGAGTGCATGTGCAAGTTTTCTCGCTGGGCTATATAAGCTGGTTGTAAGCACGATAAATGGGAGGAGGAAGCCAAACAAGCTGCCTCCACTGGTGTCCGAAGTTCTCAAAATGGATATAATATCTGACCTTTAATTAGTTCTTAAGCAGGTTCCCAAAACATACATTTGAAACTGCTGGAACTGGACTGGTGGGGATTTTTTTTTTGTTTGTGTTTTTTTTTTTTTTTTTGCTGACACCAATATTTTGAGCGGTTTACAAAACAGCAGTTCCATTATTGCAGGTATTAACTGGACTGGACTGGATTTACCTTTGACCCTTGCGATGGTGTCCTCGCCATGTTCTGGTTCCTGCTGTGTGCTCTCTCCCTCGGTACTCTGCTGAATGGAATGCTGGTACATGCCCGGGTTTCCCGACAACAAGCGCATGTAGTACTCCTTACTGTCATAGCTGATGGCTCTCCGGTAACGCAACGGCTTCTGGGGAACAAAGAAAGACGCCAATGAAATTGAATCTTTTTTTTTTTTTTTTTTTAAATGACTTTTGACTTTTACTTTAAAACATGATTACAACCAATGAATGCTAGCAGCTCAAACATTCAAAGCACTGACTGGCTGAAACAGTAGTAAGTAACAACCCAATGAATGAAGCAAACAATATTAGTAAGTAGAAATTATTTCAGAATCATACCACAGAAACACTCGGGCCTCATTAGTGCCCAACAGGTCTTGCAAGAATCTTTTATTCCTATATCTAAAAATGGATTATTCAGGAATGTTATATGATATGAAAATGATTACACTGTAGTCTGAATGCATGAAGCAGACGTCTGTTTAAAGTAAGTTAATATGCACTGAAATCATACTGTATGCAGGAGTGAAAAGCACCAAAAACCTGAGTAGTGCAAACAAATTTCAGCCACTTCTGTCCAGAACAGTGCATCAGCCTTGTGGAAACATTTTCACAACAACGCAGCACGTAGGGCTCACAGAAGACGACAAGCAAAGGCTTAGACATCAGATATTTTTGGTTCAACAAAGAATGTTGAAAGGTGGAAACTGTCAAGGTTTTTGGCCACTCTAGCATCATGCATCATGAATCATTTATTTATGAGGCCAGGTTATACCTGAATTGGGACACAGCCCACTGCCCCCAACAAGGGTACTGGAACAGAAGTCTGACAGGAGGGAAAGTGTGTGAGGTACAGACTGGAGAAAGACTGCTATTTCTAGGTTTCTTTTTAAACATTTTCTTAGCTTAACATCACAAATATATCATCTTGTAATTGTGGAAAATAGCAAGAACTGAAACAAGCCAGGTTGCATTAACACTCTGTCTCTGGCTTTACACACAAAATCTTGGTATATCTGGAGGAGTCTTATTTATTCAAGTTGGAACTGTGAGTGATTTAGCAGCCTGAGGAGACCTCCATTAATAACAATATATAACTGATGGAGATTCATTTCTAGCTTAAAAAGACCTAAGTGAACTGATACTCAGTGAAAAATGATACACAGTAAAACACACACACACACACACACACACACACACACACACACACACACACACACACACACACTACCTGAGAGCTGTTGTTTGGCTCGTTGTCAGGCACGTAAGGGTAATGGATATAAAACAAGTCATTGCGAACCATCTTCTTCCTCATTCGACAGGGCCCTTCTGTCATGTCCAGCTGGAACTTGTCAAGGTGTGAGCCAATGGGAGGTCCCCAAAGACCTCTCTCACGTAGTAACTCATACTCGATGGCTGCCCATTCATCAGTCACATACTTCAGTGCATTCTGTTGCCTCTGTTATAATAACAAATATTACATAAAATAAGATAAAATAATTGAAAGTGCATGCCTGCTTTAATGCTGAAGTTTCACATGTTTCACACCTAATTTCACTACTGATTGGTGATTCTGAATGGTGAAAAGGTGTGCAGTTTTGTACCACCTAGTGTGCGACAGTACAACAGTACTCTTGACAGGACTGCAAATACAGTTAACATGTTTCCTCCTTGCCCAAAGACCTCATCCTGTCTGTTTAAACAACATATCCCTCATTAGTGTATAAATACCCAGGAATGGTATAATCTGATTGGGGATTAAAAAATGATCCTGAGTGGATATTGCTTGAATCACTATGATGAACACACACAAGCACTTGGCAGCATCATCATCATTAATGCGCTTTAAAATGTAAAAATAAAGCATAAAAATCTCCTTTCAGTTTGTTTTTTTTTTTTGCATTTCCGTATAGTATGCACTAGAACACCTTTTATGGAGTGTGCTTTACTCTCGTTTCCATGCAGTGTGATCAAAACTCTAGGTTCAACAGACGCCATCAGCTACAGTGCTTAGCTCGGCTCAAAACACAGAACTCAACTGACCCGTCTCTGTCACGGTTAAAATATTAATAAAATTAATAAAAATGTGATTGTCTGATTTTTATGCACCTGTGTAGTATACTGTATACCACAGGTGTCAAACTCAAGGCCTGCAGGCCATTTTATGTGGCCTGCGAGAGCTTTCAAAGTATATGATTATCGTACAATATTTGCATTAACTATTATCATGAAATGTATTTCCTTATCCAGCCACTAGGTGGAGACAATTTATTTAAAGTAAACAGATTCATGACTCAGGAAAGATCTCAATCTAGCTTGACACCATCAAGCATTATCGGAAAAGGAAAGCAAATACGTAAATAATATTGCTATATCGATTTCATAGATGCCCCTTTTGAATAGGTGTTGAGTGATTATTCGTCCCTCGATGAGCTCGAAATTTAGGGATGTGGCCCTTAGTGAAAATGAGTTTGACACCCCTGCTGTATACTAAAACAATTATTCATCTTAGGCTCGGTGTTTGTCGTTGACTTGAAAAGTCCCCTCACCAACATTCATATCGCCTTCAGCACATAACTTAATTGTGCGTTTTTTATCAAAAGCAGATAGAGAATTGAAACTTTTCTGATAGTGGAATAGAGCTAATTTATAAAACAGAGTAAAGGTTTTAAGAGAAAAGCCTGGGGAGAGTCACTATATCACTACATCACTATCATGTATCATATGTATATCACTACATCTGCACTGCTACACCCCCAACCCACCCCCCCTTTTTTTTAAAGATGACTGTAAAAGTTTTATGATAATTACTAGCTCTAAAAGCCTGTTAAAACATTACCAGCTACACCTTCAATAGTTGTGGTGTAAGCTTTATGTACAGAAAGACAAAATTCTGCATAAATCTGATACTGCCATAACTGTTAGCAAATCTCAACATTTTTGCTTTACAACATTTAAGGTCACAGACTTAACCTTGAATCTGCTGATTCAGTAAGAAGAACAGCGTTTTAAGCATTTTTATTTGAAAGTAGGAAATTTAAATCCACAAAACAGAAAATAAATCAATCAATATCAACCTACTTAAATTTCACAAGTCAGCAGTATTTGTTGCTGTGGATGACAGTAAGGTCATAACTAATGAAAACATATAGAAGTGTAATTGTAAAATGTTTGTATTTTTTGTTCTGTGATATTCTAACCTCTTGGTATTCTTTATACTGCATGGCCACTAGATCTCGTACCACCGCGATGTGCGTGAACATCCACTGGAAGGTTTCCTTGGAAAACAAACACACAAACAATTAAAACTTTTAAAAACAAAATCAAATTAAAACAACAAAAACAATTAAGAAAACAGTTAAAAACAAAAAAATCATCCAATCACTTCTATTTTCCACCCTGTTTTTTCCCCAATAAATCAATAATCAAAAAATACACTACAGATATGACACAAACCATTTTTTTTGTTTAATTATGGAATCCTCCATTTAAAAAAAAAAAAAAAGAAATGACGTAACAACAAAAAAAAAACAAACAAACAAAAAAAACAAGTAAATAAGCAAATGTCAATACCACACAAGACAAAAAAAACTTCATTGAATAAAAGGAAGGAAAGTATAAGAAATGGAAGGAAAGAGGACAGAAAGGTAGCAAGCAAGAAAGAAAGAATAGAGAGGGAAAGTAAAACAGATGAAAAGGAAATGATAAGGAAAGAAAAGAAAGAAGGAAAAGTATGCAATTAAACAGATAAATTAGTAAGAAATATTCACACTGAGTTTTTAGGCTGAAAGAGAAAATATTTTATAAATGTAAACTAGCAGTAAATCTCCGTGCCTTGTGACGCCAGTAGTTTCAGTACCTGTGCTGAGAGATTATTCTTGTTCATGCCGCTCTCTTTTTTGTTTCGTCGGGCGCCTGTGAGTTTAGACAGGCCAAATCCACTGCTCACCCGTGACAGTTTGGACTGATTTGCCGGAGCCACAGCCTCTCCCCTACTGATACACTTCTTCTCATGGGCTGGACGGGTCCATGTAAAGAAACCAAAACAAAACAGGCTTTATAGGTTGAAGCCTATGGCCCTCATTCGAAAACGTGTATGAAATGTCTGAATTACAACAATCATGGCTAACAGAAGTATTCATTTAATTCCTGTATTAAAGTTTTACTGCCTGATTCGTGTTTATATATTAGTAAAATAACAATGTGCATGTGTTTCTTCTCACCCAGGTGATTCTGCCAGCTCTTGGCTGCGGGTTCCTCTAGTGCAGGCCGGGCAGTTGCGATGTCCACGTGTCCTCGGTCATTCACAGGAAGCGAGACTTTAAAAATGTCCTCCAGCATCTGTCTTTTACTGTGCATCAGCTCGGTCCACACCCGGTTCACTGCCTTTAGTAGCAGCTGACGACCTGTTGACATTCACAATTGATATTAAAACACAACTGAGACGGGATACGAAAGAGCAGGACACATCTGGTTGCATACAGTATAATTAAAAGACTTAGAATACAACAGAGAGAGAGAGAGAGAGAGAGAGAGAGAGAGAGAGAGAGAGAGAGAGAGACTGACCCTCACTGACATCCTGGCTCTGCTGTGTATCAGCTTCATTCTCTGATGGTATCATGACATGCCAGGTGGTCATCCGAGCTTCAGCTTCCAGCCCAAACCCCTCGACATTACTGCAACACAACAGATGTCAAAAATCGCATGCTGCTAGAGTCAGGAAAATTATATTTACAATTTATTTCTCCATTTATGAGCAACATTATGATTTACGAGTCAGATACGTAAATAACATTTTATATACAAAGACAAAGTCCAGGTAAAGCCCAAAAGCTTATTTAATAGAAAAATAAATTAGAAGGTGCACAACACTATGATGTAAATAGAGTCTGTGAAAGTTTGGTTGAAACTGTGAAAGTTGACTGGCTGAGGAGCAGCTGAGGATTAGAAGCAAGTGTGACGATGGATGACGATGCAGATGAACATGACATAAGACAGTAGATAGTAATCCCTATGTGTCGCTCCAACTTTGCTGGCAGGTGACACAAGTGACATGAAGGTAAGAAAGTTCACTTACACTACATGTCTCAAAAATAAATTCTTTACTCATGAGTCAAACTCTGCTAAAACCAATCAACGACGACAGGAAAGCCAAGTTAGCAAAACTTTGGATGCATAACATCGGCACAGGCCATACTCTGAAAATGTTTCTTTTTGGGTGCAATACAGTAGTCTGCGAAGATGACTTTAAGCCGACCTGCTATCGGCATGACCTCTGGACAGAATTACTTGGCACGAAGCTCAAGCTTTTATGTCCAAAACCGGCAGCTGTTCCTACGGAATTCCTTCATAAAATGTCAAAGCATGACAACAGATGGGAGCAGTGCCTCGCTAAAAGGAACCAGTAAAAGGTAATAGCCTTCAGTTTACTTGCGCTGGACAACCCGACCCAATGAGGTCATGCCACTGCTGGGGAAAAATGGTTGCTTCGCACTGGTTCAGCCCCTGCTAGTAATCCACAGGATAAAATCGCCCAGTATAGAGCTTTTTATCGTCATTTATGTTAATATAAGTTCTTTATGGCTTAAACGTATTACATTATGCGCAAATGATGCTGTAAGGATGATCAATACTGGTACTCTTAATACAGCTACCAAATTGCACTTTCCGTAGAAATGGAACGCTACCAAAGGCCAACAATTCTATAAAACAAACACCTGTAAATGGAGCCAGGTAAGATGTATTTATTATTTCAGTTATATTAATATAAAATTAAAGGACAGTCCATAAAAATAAACAAATAAAAAATATCAAGTTCTTATCCAATCTTGACAAATGCATATTTTAATCATTTGGTGGTTTGAAGTAACTATCAGCTAAAATCTGTTTGATAGTTTGCATAAGCCAGGTTGAAAAGGCTGCTGTGTCACTCTTGCGAGAGTGCGAAATTGCGAAAATAGGATGTGAATCCCCCAGTTCATATAAGGCAAGTTAATGGCAATAATAAGAGTATACAGCTATTAAACTAACAAATCTGAATAAAATAAAAGTATGCACAAATATATATCATATATATATAGTGATTCTGTTTACATACATTAAAAAAGTGTGCGCTTGTACATATAAAACAAAGAATACCGTGCCATGTATTCATGCAATTTACTTCCATAATGCTGGAACAGGACCTGATGCACAGTATGCTAACAGAACTGGGCAAATCAACTAAAATGTAGAAGCACATCACCTTGGTGACAGGTATAATAAGAATTTGAAGAATTCCAAATTACATTTTGGCATGTAGTAGGCACGATTATCCCCACATGCAGTGTATACTTACAATCCGAACAACCAATCAGAACAATGATCATCCCTTCAGTTGTAGATTATTCTTTCTGGTGTCAGCCCAGCCAGTTACATGGCACACTAATAAATTTGTGGCTGTATCCCAGTGACTGATTTTGTTTTTCCCATTTCTATGTGACGCAGGAGTTATCTTTGTCTTCAGATAAATTATTTCATGAAGTTGAGAGTTCTGACTCAGCCTAGAAACTGTCTCCTGACAACACAATCCCCTGTGTCATGCTACTGTGTGCCGATGTGAGTCAGACACGGAGAGAAAATAACAGAGGAAGGGGGGGGGGGGGTGGGGGGAAGGCACACATCAACCCACATACGAATGCTCAGACTTCATTTAAATGCAGTCACCAAAGACCACGTCTGACAGACTGACATAAGCAAATTCATTATTACTGGTTTGAATTAATCTTCCCATAAGACATCTTTTATTTTTAGAAGCAGAAGACACTTCTCACGTATCAGATTTTACCTTACACTTTCCATCGATCCTGACAAGTATGTATTCTCAAAATTCCTGTGTTAAAATTCAGCAAAAACCAAATCAAAACTAGTAAAGGTGGCAGGGAAATTACTTATATCTCTATTTAATTAAACATGGCAGATATCTATGGATATCAACAGGCAGTTTGAATATGCCTTCATCTCCGTTAGCTCCCAGGCTAATTAGCAATGATCTTGCTCTCGTCTGTCAAGGGTAGACAAAAGTATGCTTTGGATACAATGCCCAAAATCCCCAAACCTGATGTCAGAAACTACTGATTACTAAGTTCATGTGTAACAGTTCCCAGATTTAACTCTGTCCTAATACAAATCCCATTCCCATTTTTGATAAGTTAAGCTGAAATGCTCCTACCCTTTAAACACCAATATCTATACACTCGACAGTCTTGCACTTCTCTTGTGGCTTACCTGCCAGTATGTAGATTGATCAAGCAGTGCGCAAGGCAGGCCACAAATTCATGGTCATGGTTTCCAGGTCCTAGCACCAGGTTACGGTTGACTGTCAGCACACGTAGTGAGTCCAGCAGCGCCACCTGCTGGGGAACCGTCTTATGCGGTCGACAGAGCTGATATAGTACGGTGCGATTCAGGCAGTGGTAGATGCAATCCAATGACAATCCCTGAGACCTCCGCTTCGCCTAATGAAAGAAGCAAAGAGAAAGAAAAAAAATTATGAAATGACAAACGTAATATCTGAGTTGGAGCAAATACAAAAGACTAACAAGGACGGTTACTTTGCAAGATTATCCTAAGTTCAATCATTAGTGTTGTGCTGCATAAAATTGAACATTACCTGGAATTTTATGCATTATTCGAGGTTGTTACCTTTCATGCAGAAGGTACTGTGATGTGCCTATTTTCATTCCGCAGGAAATTGTGCGTTTTTAGTCTGTCTACAGTCCACGAGTGGATGCTCGGTCCTAGCAAGTTATTACCATTTGCGTGAGCTAAATGTTGTTCATGTCATCATTACTAAACATTTGAGAGTTTACAGAAATTGTACTAAAGTAAAGTAATATTATGATAGTCATTACATTTACATAGACAGGAACTTTCCATGAGGGCTTACGGAAATTGTACTAAAGTGGGACCAGTGTAGGGAACACATGCGTTCATTGACCTTTCATGTTATGCATGTTTTGTCTTACTTAAAGAGGAAGATGAACTTCTAATGATCTAATTAGATCCTGGTGTTAGACCTATTAGAAGGTTCCTGTCTATATAAATGTAATGACTATCCTATTTGAGAGCTTATGGAAGTTGCACTAAAGTAAAGTACTACTGCGATACTCAATAAATTTACATAAACAGCAACTTTAATTAGATAATTAGATGTTCAACTTTGTCGGGTACCTATAACACGCGAAAGGTCAGTGAACGTGTGTGTTCGCACCTCCAGTCATTTTTTAAATTTTGGTAATGACCATTTGTCATTTTCTGCAATTAAATGCTCTATGTGGCAATTTATTTTATGTTGTCAGTAGTTTATGTTCCTCAACACAACTTTAACTATTAAAACCTGAGAAACGTGATAATTTTGCAGCAATGGTCTTTTTTATCTTTTATAATAATAATAAAAAAAAATAAAAATAATGATAGGAAGAAGAATTATTTCTTGAAATAATCTATAATATAATCTCAATCCAAGAAAATCAGAACTGGTTAGAATTGATATTAGTGGGTCACATTTAAAACATCTTCACACAAGACTAACGGCATGGAATAAACAGACATGAATAAAGCAAGACAACTGAAAGAAGGATTGAAGACAGGAAAGAGATGCTTGTGAGAGGCTCGTAGAAGCCCTACAAATATAGTATAAATAATAACTAAAGATTTCAGGGGAAAAAATGTAAATCCTACTGAGATGTTTAAGCTATGAAACACCAGATTTCCCTAAACTCACAAACAATACTACTTAGAAATTATAAGACATGAGAATATTTCTTCAGTACAACTCCACATTTTAACATAATAAATCTGGGAGCAGAAGGGATTGTTTTTCCCTAGAGTAGGTGGCTAATTCAATCAATGTTCTCCAAAAGCGTGCTCATCTACTTGTTAGCGCGTTACACTAAATTATACACTGTATACTGCATCTCCTTGGGCTTTCTGCAGCTCGTGTTAAAAATGTGATTTTAATGTAATTTACAGCCTGTAGGAAAGGTTCACTTACTCTGACTGCCTAAAGAAGCCAGCTAGCTCAATGAGCTGTTTCTATGGCAACACTGCTAACACTTTACATTAAGGCATTTTTAAGTGAGGTGAGTGCAGCGAACACATTAGTTAACATAAACACACTACGCATGTTGACATTAATACATTACAAATAGCAGTAAAAGTACTTGTTATTTGTGTTTATTGATTTTTTTTTTTTTTTTCAGTAATAAAGCAATTGACACAAATATACAGTACATCTCGTACTATCAGTGAGTAAAATTAATCCTACAAGGTTTATGAATATGAACAGCTTAATTACCCTTAATCAGCTCGCTGGCAAAATTCAGAATAAAGACAAAATCGACTTTTTATATTTATATCTGGATAACTTGAATGTAGGTGCATTACGTAAATATTGTAACACTTTTAAAGTTTTAAGATGTAAGAGCTTCGATCAGGATCTACTGTCTACAGTTTATTTTATCTTATACTGCATCTTTGTGTTTATCCTTTACAAAAATATGAAGACATACAGAGACACATCAAAAGTAAACAGTCACCCCCTCAATACAGAGTTTTAACTGTGAAACTCATCTAATCAAACCTGTTAATATATTATTCTTTTTTTACTTTAAATTACAGTATATAAATTCTTTACAGCAACTAGCTATGCTGTATCAGAGTTGTCTGATTTAGAGGGTGTATATGAGGGTTGCTATATAAGCCATAGCCAGGCTGCAAAAAACCTTGGGATTCCTCTTTCCACGGTAAACAGAGTGATTGTGCAATGCACTAACAAAGACAGGGAATCAATAACATCCTGCTCAGGTCGACCTGGACTCTCTGAATGGTGTCTTCGGATTGTCAAGTGGACTGTTGAAAATAGCTCTTGCTGTAAAGCAACACCGAGTGAATCGGAGTACTGCAGTGAGGGATCTCTGTAAACTACTAATTATATGCATATCTATGTATAAATCCTTCAAAAATGATGGTGTCTATTTACTTCTGATATATCATTCTATGTCATTTGATAATGTTTACTAATGCAGTAAACAATGCTAGCATTACTGCAGCAGTCAATAAATACTGCAAATGCATTAAGATCTGGCAACCTAAAACAAAATAAAGATTCAGCCAAATCATTCCTATCTGTTCAAACTAAAGCCGAATATCTGTGGTCCAAATGCAATTAAAATTTAACAAAAATGGGCCAATTTTTATCAACAGTATTAACTCAATAAACCCTTTGTGGTAGCAAGAAGTGATGTGTAATGGACATTAGAAATTTTATCTGGTAAGCTTTGTGAGAATGTCCGCAAAAAAACCCCAAAAAAACTTACCCATGTAAAAGAAAGTGTACGGTTCTTTCAACTGTAATTAATGTCTGCTTTTGTAGCTGAAATATCTACTGCAAATAAACATTTTTATTCTCTTTGTACCCACTGGATATGAGCAATCACGTGTTCTGATTGGCTAATCTACTACTAGGATATTAGCTCATATACCATTAGTATTCTGAGCTAACTACTAATGACATTTCTGTTCATTTTATACTTATTCCACTGAAAGCAAGAACATTTGGAATTAAAGTATTTTAAGATATGGACTCTTTATTTGTTTGTTTTTTTAATGCAAATTTATTGACCTACTAGAAAGAACAGGCTTCCAGTCCTCTGTGTCACCTGATATTTGTTTTTTTTGTTATTGCAACCAGTGTGCCTCAACCAGATGTGCTGCCAGTGGGAAGACTCCCTTCTAGACTAACCCCTTATGGCTAGCATGCTAATGTAAGCCAGGAAGCTCCTCAAAAGAATTTGATCCCACCCACCCCCAGTGAATGCCTGAGGCATGGTTTGTGCTTTTGTGTATTCAGAACTAAGCTTGTTAGACTTTTTCATCAGTGTGAATCACCTGGCTGATCAGCTGCACTATGAACTCCACCACCAGTTTGGACTCCTTATTGAACATTCCCTGCCACAGTTTGTCCACCACCCGCTGAGCAAAGTAAAACACGTTGTTGACCAGGACCTGGTAATTCCCCCCAGTGGTAATGGGCATTGACGCATCTTCTCCTGTGGGAAAAGTTTATAACCATGAAAGAGTGTGGAATAATCGTCTTACAGCTATAGGATGGAAAGCTTCAGCATCATTTGACGATCTGATTGAAATTCTGACCTAGTAGCACATCTGCAGCAAGGAGATGTTCCATCACACCATCCAGGATGTAGGACTGGAACTCTTTCTGCTGGGTTCTGGTGGAGCGCTCGGGTGACGACTGGAGACAAACATCACATCACACATATTCTCAGTGTATAAATATTTTAAATATGAAACTGCAGTCTTGGGGACATTTAAGCATGTGTAGTACTTTAATTGTGGAGAGTTAATGGGGTTTAACTAATGACATCTCTGACTGTATGTTAATTTTGAATGACGGCAGTGATTCAGCGTGAATCTCCCATGCGTTATTGCAAAATTCACTAGACTAATTCATTCAGGGTTTTTTTTTTTTTTTTTTTTTTTTAACAGAAAAAGGAAGTAAGGAACACGGATGAATCTTACCTCCAACAGTAGGTCTAAAATGGGCGTCTGCTTGCTGGCAGGAGTCATACACAAGTTCTCCATGATTAACACCCTGAGGAAATCAAACACGTACTTCTTGGCCGGATGATTGGTCAGGAAGGTCTTGGAGCCCACATTACAGTACTCTGATTGGCTACGGTTCATGCCCGTGTCTCCTGCGAAGGCTTTGAATTCTTCGGTCGGTGAGCCAGCTTCATCATCCAAATCACTGACCTGAGATAAAGGTTGCAAAGTTAATAAATGAAAGAATGACCGAATAATATTTCCATATAATGTGTTAAAAAGATGAAAACGGGACTGCACCATCTCGGAGTAGGGTCGGATGTTGAAGGGGAAGACAGTAGCTGCGAGGGCGCACAGGAAATCTGGACTGTGCCACATGGGTGCCAGGTCAGGCACATTGTGATAGAGGTAACGGAAAAACTGCATCAGTGTGACGGGGTATTCCCTGAGCCAAGAGCCTTCCTCCTCCGACTGCCAAGGCTACACACAGAAAAAGTTTTACTTAGTGTAAATCAGAAACAAATAAAAATATTTGAACTCACTGAGTTCAGTTAAAATAATTATATAAATAAACACACAAAAAGGTAAACAAAAAAATTGCTTATAAGGTACATTTTTTAAAAAATATATATTTTTTATTACTACTTAAATTTTCACATTTTTTTTGTAATAATTGACAAGAAAAAAAGGCTAGATGTCCCCAAAAACAGTATTAAACTTTACTTCAGCTAGATTTGAATGGATGTAAAAACCATTATCATTATTCTTTTTTTGGGGG
>JAQMYF010000025.1:27881629-27900955 GCA_030014195.1 Neosilurus mollespiculum
ATATATATATATATATATATGTGTGTGTGTGTGTGTGTGTGTGTGTGTGTGTGTGTGTGTGTGTGTGTGTGTGTTTATGCATGCATGTGTGCGCACGTGTAGTGGGGGTCGGTAGGTAGGTAGGTAAGTAGGTAGGTGGAAAAGAGTTAGTTTGCTCACTTGTTTGGCGATGGCCTTGCTATCCAGTTTGTTGTAAGCCTTACGGATCTTGGCCACGGTGAGGGCGGACACAGAGAGGCCGTAGAGACTGAATGACACTTTCTCCTCTGGAACCAGGGACACAGGACATGGAGGAACAGCTTCAGTCTTCGAGTCTTTACCTGTGCAGGAGAAGAGTTACAAATAAATAAATAAATGAAAAAAAAAAAAATGAATAAATACAGCAGGTCAGTGTCACATTGGTTTTTTTTTTTATAAAACAATATTTTTATGCATAAAATTATGAGAAGCCTTTTGTCAAATGGTCTCCAGACAGTTTTCTGCCCAGAGGAATGCAATTAATTCTCTATTTGGAGTCAAGGGCTTGCTTGTATGTTGCTATGGCAACACTTAACTTGCAAACCTGAAGCACATAGAATAAGGATGGAATATTTATTCCATACTGCATACAAACCTAATTCGGTTTGCTGGGGTATAAATGGTGCATCCACTGAAGGCTCAGTTTCGCAAGCAAAGATGTGTGGTGGTTCACCTCTTTGTGCCAGCCTTCATGGGAGAATTGCGAATCAGTTTAAAAAACTAACACGTTTCAAATAAAGAGTGCAAAAAAAGTAAGCCTTTGACCATGTACAGTGCATAATGCTGTGAAAAGATTTAGTCTGTGTAGGGAAAGACCAAAAAGCACTGTGTAACATTCTAATCCTCAGAGGGCACTGCATGAGAAACAGTCAACCTATACAGGCTCAGGAGAACTGGAACACTGTCTCCACTTAACACAATTTGTGCCGCATTAAGAAATGCAACCTGAAACTATTACGCAATGAGGACGGCATACATCAGTTCCATACAGAACCGCCGCTTTTTCTGGGCAAGAGCTCATCTCAGATAGACTGAAAGACCGTGAGAATGTGTGCTGGGGTCACTCCACGTTTCAGCTTGTTTCTGGGGAAAAACTGACATCAGGATCTCTATACCTAAAATAAAAAAACGCCCATGAAGACTGTTATTAAGAAAAGGTGCAAAAGCCAAAATCTGCCCCCTGTCAGTGCTCACAGTATGGGTAACTTATATATGTTTGACTGTAACATCAACACAAAGACATATACTGACTTTTCAAAGAGACGTATACTGCCATTTAGGAAAAATATTTTAATGGGAATTCCAGTCATTTCATCAAAACCATTTCATGCCTAATTCGGCACGTGGAACAACAACGTTGCTTCATAGACACAGAGTGCACGTGCTTGACTGTCCGGACAGCAGTTCAGATCCATCTCATGTTGAAAATGCATCATAGAGAAGAGACTCGGTTAATGGCGAGTACAGACATCTGAGCAGCTGAAGTCTTGTATCAAGCAACAACAGGCACTAAAATTCCAATGCCAACAATTAGTATGCCAGTCCCTCCAAGATTTCCAAAAGACCATCTTTTAAGGCAGATTTGAAAAAAGAAAAATAAAATATGCATGTTGCAACGGTTTTTGCAAAGAAAGTGTGAGATTACATGAAATTTGCTAAAAATATTTGTGCACGTCTCACCTCAACTTCTTCAACAACATAAAACAGGAAGTGATGTATTGCTCAAAGTTTGCATGAAAGACTGCTATGATTGGTGAAACTCAAGGTATAATACACTGATTACGCAAATGTGTAGAAAAGTTGCAGATTTGTTAAAATTGCAAGGTTGCACAAAATGCACAATGATTAGCTGAATTCACTTGAATTGTTGCGATGGCATCGCAAATTTCTGGAAGGAGTTCTATCAGGTTATCAAGTGATTAAACAATGTAATTAAAAGTTACATGATGTAACACAATGGTAAACATGCCTCCATCCCAACTATCTTTTTTGACTGGGTTGCTGGCATCAAATTCTAAATGTGTTTATATTTACAAAATACATTTTTATAAAATACAAACATTTTATTTGTACTTTTTACACTTAAATGAAGGTTCACAAAAATTACTAAATCACAGATTACGATTTGTATTGCATTCTGAAAAATATCCCAGGTTTTCTGGAAAAGTTGTTTGTACTAAAACAGCAGACCATCTTTACATTCTCATTCAAATAATAGTGAATGTATAGGATTCTGCCACCATTTCTTGATCGAATCTTAACTATGACATCAACAGCACACATTGTTTACCTAAAAACTAACTTATAATAAAAACTTAATGTGATGTCAAAATTATTAACCAGTCATTAGTTATATTTTTCCATATAGTACTTAAAGAACCCCGATGCAGCTTTACAAAGGATAAAAGCACTGAGGTCACATAAACACATCTAGATACACGTGCAAATGAATAAATGTCCATGCTTAGCTAAAATGACTCACTTGGTAAGTAGACGGCCTGGAAGCTGCCCACATAGTTAGGCCCAAGTTCGTAAATGGTGCTGACGCTAGCAGCAGGCAGGACTTCTTCCAGGAAGTGCGTCGGCCCCAAACGCCACACCAAAGAGGAGAGCTGGCGCTGAGCAGGTGGAGTGCCGATATAGCCGTACACTGTGCTCACCACAGGAGTGTTGGCTGCCCCGGAGCCACCAGGCACACTGTGTACATAGTGCAGCTAGACAGTGAGGGAGACAGGGTGAAGTCAGAGAAACAGAAAGTAGGAAGTGGCTTGAGGTAACTGTGTGGTTTATGTGGTAGGAAGCTCTGTCGCTTTATCTAACTTCATATCGGAAGAATCGAAGACAAACCACAAAGGTGTTGTGATGTGGTTCTATATAACACTAGGGCTGTACAAGCAAGGCTCAAGAACAGCTTTCATTCTTAACTTCAGCTCGGATATAAAAATTGAGTAGAGGGCAAAACAGCTATTTCTTTCTATACTTTTTAATTCCAAAAGATGCAAGGAGTTAAAAAAGAGACAACAGGATAAGTGGATTATCTAAAATAACTGTGGAATTTAAATGAATAGTATTTTTCTTTAAAGGTACCCATTCACTAGTGAATATCTGATGTGCTTTATCTTCCATTATCAGTTCATTTTGGCTGAACACAAAGGTTTCCTGGTGAAACCACCAAAGCTCATAGGCTTAGTATCTGGCTTATTCACCTGGGTTGCATCTTGTTTTAGTTCTGTATCTGTTTACAATAAGAACAATCATACCGTGTTACCAGAGGAATCCATAGAAAGTGGAAAAGCCTGAGATCGAGAGTTAAGAAACAGAAGAGGGCATATCATTTCAAGAAAAATAAAGATGGGAATGTTTGCTAATATCATGGACTGCAAATTATTTGGTTCTTACCAAGATTGAAAAAAACAACAAAAAAAAAACAACTTAGATTTAGAAGTGTTAGATAATTCATCATGTTTTAAAAGTTAATTTCTTATTTTAAGTTTTTAAATTTTACACTATAATCTTAAATCAAGCACAACCATATCTAATTCAAGGAATCTTGTCTTGAAATTATCTGTCCATGCAGCAAGATAATTTCACTTGTTTTGAGTAGCCTTTTCCTCAGATTTAGTGTTTTCATCTTGTTTTCAGACACCCCTGCCCCCCCCCCCCCCCCCCCCCCCCTTTTTTTTTTTTCCATTGTGGAGCCCTGTGCAGGGATCACAGACACTCGCGTACAGGAGTAAGCAAATGGTTTCAGAAAGACATTGTGGCTGTTTCCATTTCATTTCCAGGACACAACACTGTATTTCATGTTTATTTAAAATACCTAGAAAGTGAATGGGTCCCTTCGATGCTCTGTTTTGCATCCATCATTTTTGCTTACTCTTATATTGAAATCCCTTTTTTATGATGTCATTATGCAGGATAAACATGTCAGCATTATTGAAATGAACTTTATAGCATTATCTAAAAAAAAAAAAAGCTTTAAATGCTCTTCTGAAGAACAAATTCTATAATTAGTGTTATCTGTAGCTTATTTTATGACTAGTATCTGTTTATTTCCATAGACATGTTTATATTCTGTATGATTTATGTGATAAGATATATTGTGTAGCGACAAATCAGTTGTACGAGGTTGCTTTTAATATTCCTTCTATATAATCACTATACTGTCATTAAAAACTAAAAGTAATGGTCTACGCAGAACTAAGCGATCAGATACACAAATCAAGCACACAGGAAACAAGTAACACTGAACAAACAACAAAGTGTTCGGTCAAAGTCGTATAACGATAATGACTCCTAATAACTGTAATTGATTTAAAAAAAAAGAAAAAAAAAGATGAGTATTAGAAGCCGTGATACAAGTATACTGGACATTTTCAAAATAACTGATAGGGAAATAAAAATGTGTTCATAACCATGTGTCTCACTTTAACCGTGTTGACCAGCTGGCCATCGATGTAGAGTGTAGCCATGCTGTTCTTCAGCATCCCTTTGCTCATGACCAGCACCAGGTGGTGCCACTGGCCCTCGCTGATGAGGTCAGCGCAGCGGAAACGGGCGCAGCACGGCAGCAGCTCATAGAACGACGACTCCTCGCTGAAATCATCCGCTGTAGAGTGAACCACACAGGAAGTGAGATCATGCATGCTGAGCCACAGACAAAGGAAAGTGAACTGTAAAGGCTGCCTATCTAATAATATGTACTACAGGCATGAAAGTATAAAACATACTGTACAATACAGCAACATGCTTCATCTGCCATGCACAGAGCCTCACAATAACAATGGAAATATAACCAATACACATCCTAATGCATGGAAAAAGCTGCGTGTAAAATGAATTACAGAAAAATATACATTTGAGTAAAAGAAAGGATGTGGTGAATCTGCATTCAAAGTGGACTGATTTTACTGAAAATTAACAACCTGTATAATGTTTTTTTTTGCCATTAAATATGTTGATGCTAAAGTACACGTTTGTTTTCTTAGGATAGAATTATGCCGTGCGATAATTACAAACAGCGGGTGGCACAATGGCGTAGTGGTTAGCACGTCTGCCTCACAACAAGATCCAAATCCTCGGCCGAAGTGTTTCGGTGAGGAGAATGCATGTTTTCCCTGTGCTTGTGTGGGTTTCCTCCAGGTACTCCGGTTTCCTCCCACAGTCCAAAGACATGCACATTAGGCTAACTGGATGTACCAAATTGCACCCAAATGTGAGTGTAAAGTGCTGTGTATCTTGCACTGCGATGGTCTGGCGAGATGTGTACCTGGCCTTTAACCAGTGTTGGCTAAGATAGGCTTTAACCTCCCCGCGACCCTAATAGCTGGATTAAGCAGTTTGGCAAATGAGTGAGAGTGAGTGAGTGATTACAAAGAAAGACTGTCAGAATATAAACAATCATCACTATGAACAAGGTTTTTTTTTTTTTTTAACTTGGATTTATAATTATATAACTATAATTAATTATTTTTGCTATTTAAAACCCCTTTCTATCTTTGACCCATATACACCACATTAGTCACACACAAAGCCTTAAATCTCTTCAACTCCCGCAGGTCTAGACCTACATTCCTTATTCTCACATACACGCATTTTTGATTATTTTCACACTCGTACTGAATAATTCCGAGTAATTCTTGAATAATCTGCGGCAAGATGACGAGCTGAATATTAAGCTTGGACTGTAGGGAATTTATTTCATTATGTCTTAACTTCAAAACTAAAGAGAAGAAGAGAGTCTCATAAATAAGACATTAGAACACCAGACATAATTAAAATTGAACAGAAACATAACAGCAAGTTCACAATCAGGTGTAACAATTCAAATGAGATCATGTTATGACTCCATATTTTCAATACTCGGTGTTTAATCCAGCATTTTATAGTTTTGGCCCATGCCTTTTGCAATTTGTGCTACTATTAAAACTGTTTAAAGTCATTAAAAATTGAAAAATTCATCAAGGTGTAACTGAAATAGACCCATTTCTGGCTGCTAAGTGATTTCATATATGAAGTTATTGAGCTCCTTTCTGGAGAAAAATGTAATTTATCCAGCAAAAAAATGATTTGAAATGTCTGTTTAGGTCATCGCAGTATTACTGTTATGTATATTAACTTCATATGATTTTCCTTGAGTGCAGTGCATCACTTACCGCAACAGAGTCTCTCGTCATGGAAATTTTTGAAAAGTCCTCCTGGTACTCCGGTTTCCTCCGCCAGTCCAAAGACATGCACATAAGGCTAATTGGCTGTTCCAAATTGCCCCTAGGTGTGAGTGTGAATGGTTGTGTGTGTTGCCCTGCAGTGGTGTGGAGAGCTGTTCAGGGTGTACGCTGCTTTCGCCCACTGTGTCGGCTGAGATAGGCTCCAGCCTCCCCGCAACCCTAGTATGATTAAGTGGTTCGGCGAATGAGAGAGTGAGTGAGTGAGTATATATTTTACTCTGCAAACTGGCGAATCAGAGAGCATTTCTGGCTGCTATGTGATTTCATATATGAAGTTATTGAGCTCCTTTCTCATGTTTGTTTTGGTCATCGCAGTATTACTGTTATGTATCTTAACTTCATATGATTTTCCTTAAGTGCAGTGCATCACTTAACGCAACAGAGTCTCTTGTCTGTTTAGCAAATGATGTAATTTGGTGTTAATATTATAGTTCTGCTCATGTCCTTTTTTTTCCCCAAGAAAATCAAACTATGTACTTTGGCGTATGATCTAACATGTGACACGCGGTTGCATTTAAATGTGTGAATGTCGATAAAAACCGTAGTCGCTGTAGTACCCCTCTCATGCTTAAACAATCACTCTGTCACATGTGACATACATGGATGGGGAGACCACATAACCATATAACTCATACATGTGGATTGCTTTAACAGTGAGTTACAGCGCCATATAGACAGCTACACTATTACTATTACTCCTAAATAAAGATAACAAAACAATATCTTGGTGCTCATCATATAAACAGAAAAGTTGCTTGCCATAGCTCTGCAGCAGCTCCTCTTTGGTGGAGACGATGAGCGACCGATCTTTGGCAGAGAGCACAATGGCCAGACAGACGTAATGCTGCTCAGATGCTGTGGCCCTCCTCACGATGGTCAGCAAGCGGACCGGGTGTGTGTGTGGAGATGAGCTGAAACGCTCCACGCAGAACCAGGTGGAGTAACTGAGGCCCGATGGAGGAGGAAACAAGCGCTCACCTGCCAACAATGGAGAATATGTTACACGTTTCTACAGAAATGTTAATTTACCTGCTCAGGAATACACAGCTTAGTACAACACCACTTATTTATATTTTCTTTATTTCAGAAATGCAGTGCGCTTTCACACATGCAGCATTCAATCTTTTAGTTGAATCCTGGTGCGTGTTCTTGCTCGTTGGTGTCTAATAAAAACATCTGGACAGAGCTAAAACACTGCAGGAATGTGTTGTGTTCGAAATATTTGCAGCTGCTTAAAACAGGAACAAAAATGGTGGAAATGGTTCAAAATATACAAATGTACAAAAGTCTTCCAGGAAAGATTTGCGTCGCCTGTACTGCTTATTTCCACCAGCATGAAAAAAATTATCATATTATTAAAAAAATGATATAATTCAGATATAAAAAAGGAGGTGCCAAACAGCATGATATTATAAAGATCCATTTACTAATGAAGGAGGCGTTTCGGAATAACCATGGCAACCTCCATGTGGAGTAAAGACAAAGTCAGTGTTCTGCTATGGGAAACTCCAAAAATGGATTTATTACAAAATTTAAATCGGAGGTGCACAGTGGTATGATGTAACTAAAATAGTTTGAAATCTTGGTAAGAGCAAGTTGGCTGGTTGAGGAGCAATTGAGACGACTGATGATGATGTCTCACAGTGCTCCATATGTGTCGCTCCAGCTTTGCTGGCAGGTGACCCAATAATGTTTGGACTGATGACTAATAACAAAAGAGAATGGCTACGATGTGAAAATGAAATTGCCCCTCGATGTGAGTGTGAATGGTTGTGTGTGGGTTGTCCTGCAATAGATGGGTGAACTGTACAGGGTGTACCCTGCATTCACCCAGAGATGGCCGAGTTAGGCTCCAGCCTCCCAATTACCTAAGCAGTTCCGCAAGTGGACAGATATTATATTTCAACAAAACAAGATACAAAACACAATGCAATGTAATGATTTATTTAAGTATAATTATTTAAGCATTTACTTCTCTGTTCTCTACTGACTTTGATTTGTAGGCACTCTTGGCAGAGCTTTTGACCTTTTTCCAACTGTAAATTTCTAAAATTAAAGTTCTATTATAGAAAACTTAGGTCTATACACTCTAGACAACGCTTAGGGTGTTATACTGTTGTTTAAGTATGTGCACTGTAAATTCAAACCAAACGTAATTTGTAACTGGGGATATATTTTACCAGGGTGGCACAGTGGCGTAGTGGTTAGCACGTCCGCCTCACAGAATGAAGGTTCTGGGTTTCATTCCCAGGGTTCGGCATTTCTGTGTGAAGTTTGTAAGTTTTCCCCTGAACTTGTGTGGATTTTCTCCTGGTACACCGGTTTCCTCCCACAGTCCAAAGACATGCACATAAGGCTAACTGGCTGCTCCAAATTGCCCCTAGGTGTGAGTGTGAGTGTGAAGGGTTGTGTGTATTGCCCTGCAATGGTCTGGTGAGCTGTTCAGGGTGTACGCTGCTTTCGCCCACTGTGTCGGTTGAGATATGCTCCAGCCACCCCGCAACCCTAGTAGGATTAAGTGGTTCGGCAAATGAGAGAGTGAGTGAGTATATATTTTACTCTGCAAACCGGCGAATCAGTGCAAAAGTGGCTTTACTTTAGAAAGCCGTCTACTTTTTTAAGCTCGTTCTAAACAAAGCCCAGCAGTTTACTCATTAATCCTGCAGTCACATACATAAGAACCATGTGGGAAATCTGAAAACATGGTATTTCTGGGAGGCGTCTTCCCATTTTAGCAAATAAAATCAACCCAAGCTATCAGTCATTAATCACTGATTATTGAAAGAATATGTGACCTTGTTTAACACATAGACTAAAACAACACACAAAAGAAAAGCACTGAGGGTTTCCCCACACAATCACACAGCAGTTCTTTAGATTTATGAACCATAAACGTTCGTTGTTTGGATTCCTTTCGAGCCATCAGAAAATACAGAGCAGCATAAATGAGAAGAAATGTATGAGGCTGAGATCTGAGGCTCAAGGGGCTTCAGGCTGCCTGAGAGAATGTGAATGAAAATTCTTCAGCCAGTGGCAGTGATGACGTCATTCGCAGAAAAAACTAGGTCAGAGCACATACTGCAGGAGTCTGTCTATAAATACTAAAAACATCCATTTACTTTCCCCAGGGAGGAAGGATAAGGAGAGAGACAGAGATAGAGAGAGAGAGAGAGAGAGAGAGAGAGAAAGAAAACAGGAGTGAGAGACTTCCATCTATCTGGGGAAGACAGAAAGATGGAAAAGCGAACGAGGGATCTAAAAAGCTCTATGTTTGAGCCCGCATCATCGCATTAATACTACATAACACTGGCACTTCAGCAGTGCTGCACTGGTGGAGGCACAAAGCACACACACACACACACACACACACCTCGATAGGTCTCTGTATATACACACACATCACTCTCTCCTAAGCTCTCAGCTGCCTCTTAGTATTTGCTCTGCATCACTTCTCTTCCCTCCTGCTTTCTCTAAAACTCCAGGATGTTCCGTCCATTCTTCGTTAACTTAGTCTCGACTCCTTCATTTTTATCAGCATCTCTATGTTGGATATTTACTGAAACGGAGTGGGTACTACTTGCCGAGTCAGTGTTTGCTCATGTGATTGTGTGTATGTAGGTACTGACCGGTCCCCATGCCACTGACTACAGCCCCGTCGTTCACTCCTGATGTGTTGGTGTTGTTGGAAGGCGCATTGTGAGGAGCCAGGCTTGGCAAGAACAAACACCTGGGGAAAAAACAAACAAACAAACAAACAAACAAACAAAAAAAAAACAGAGAAAGAGATGTGATGATCAGAATATTTATCACACTGCTGTCCATTTGATATGGCAGAATAAGCTGGGTTTTTTTCTCCTTATATTCCAAAAAGCATATTTTGAGATGCTTTTCTGTACAAGACGTCTGTATAGAGTGGACAGGCTTCCTGTCAGCGCCAACCAATTCAGCAATTCTCTGAGGACTCTTCTCATCAACAAGGCATTTCAATGTGCAAATTTTCCACTAAATATATGGATATTGGTTATTTAAACCATTCTGTGGAGACTTCTGTGCATGAAAATCCCCCAAAATCAGCAGTTTTTGAAAGATTAGTCACTCATTCAAATGCATCATGTAAAGCTACTGATGCGTATCTGGACGATTTAATGCACTACAATGCTGCCATATGATTGGCTGATGGGATAATTGATGAATGGGCATAATGTGTATAATATAATCAATCATTTACCCCATCTCACTAAAACTCAGGAGAACACCGTGTATTATGGACATGTTTTTCCCACCCAACAACTACCACAAGATTACAAAAGCATCCCCATTAACGGGGCGGTGTCACGGCTGTTCGAAGAAAATACCCTAAATATCAAAAATGGGGTTATCAACTAAGACATAATCATTCATATAGATGGATATTTGGTTTACAAAGGATAGTAGGCATGAATTGGGTTCACTGATTAAGTTTGTTAGGGGTTTAAGAATGCGATCTCATCCTTGACAACCGTTCAGTTCGACAAGATTTCAAAGAGTCCATGTTGGAATCCATTTCCATCCGGGCCACATTGGACGCAAAATCCCTCGACTCATTTTAATTCGCAAGTTAAAAAGCTATTTATCAGATATAGACTACTATTTTGGACATTCCCGGTGTATTAATATGACTTTTTGGAAACTGAATTTAGGTAAAAATTATGACACAACTCCTTTAACACTCAGTAAATCATTAATATATCTAATATTAACTTTCCTCATAATTTCAGAAAATACGACGAGACTATAATGCTGGATCCTATATTAAAAGAAAACTTTTTCTTACAAAAAAAAAATGCTTTGGACAAAGACAAAAAAAACCCAGGTTTAATCTGAAAATCATTATTTTACAAGGTTTAAACCCAATCCTAAAATCTTAAAGATATTCATTGTTAAAGGAAAACAAACGGTTTAGTGCACACTGAAGAAAAAATGGGCGACACGGTGGCGTAGCGGTTAGCACGCCCTACCTTAGAGCAAGAAGGTCCTGAGTTCGTGTCATGGGCTCGGTGGGGGAGTTTGCATGTTCTTCGTGTGCTTGCGTGGGTTTCCTCCAGGTACTCCAGTTTCCTCCCACAGTCCAAAGACATGCACATTAGACTAATTGGCTGTTACAAAATTGCTAAAATGATAAAAATGCCGCCTTGTGAACGATCCGCGATATCGCTACTTGATTGATTGTTTAGTGGGCCAAGATATATAAAAAAAATATGCTGTTTTGCTGTTTGGGAAGCTGAAATAGTGATCTTTACACCACTGTCTGTTAAACCATGGGTTATATTTTGCTTTGGGGCAGTGGTGGATTAGAGGTTAAGGCTCTGGGCCGCTCATCAGAAGGTTACCACCAAGTTGCAACTGTTGGGCACTTGAGCAAGGCCCTTAAGCCTCAACTGCTCAGTGGTATAAATGAGAAGTTGCTCTGGATAACAGCGTCTGCCAAATACCATAAATGCTAATGCTTTAACAAAAGTATATATAGATTTTGGATAGGAAATTAATTTGAAAAGGAACGCAAACACCTGCTTTTATCTGCAAATAAAAGCACAACAATAAAAAAATGTGCTTTAAAATGAGCAACATTTTGGCATTATGAATACATTCCAGTATTCATTTTAAACTTGCTGAGGCTTTCATCCTGAAAGGATAACACTGGCTAAGGAGCCAATTTAACAAACAGCAGTGGAAAAAAAACCCTGAGGCTAAAAATGTCTAAAATCTTGTAATAAGTGGGATCTCCTCATTACACAAGCATCACCGCTTGATCAAACTGCTAAATTGCTATATGTTATAATGAAACAGACATGCTGTAAGAAGATACCAAATGTCACAATACCCACAAGGCTCCTGTGTAAGTAGGAGTTACTACAGGCAGTATAACACTTTAGAATGAGAACAGTCCTGACTGGAAAATTGGAATACACTGTGATATGGGAGGGATGATAAATGAGACAGTTAGAAGTTCTCATTACAGCTGCCAACATCGTCCCCACAGAGTCCAATTTACTCCAAATACACATGCTCCTGATATTATCATACTGGACTAACAGATGCAGCCTCAAACCCATTACTGGTGACCAAAAAACTAGTGTGTGTGTGTGTGTGTGTGTTGCGGGTACAAATATGCTAATGCCCTTCCCTTTCCCTGTGAGCCCACAGAAGCTCAAGTGCAGCTGTGTCTGCTCCATTAAGCCGCTCCACCGGCCCTGATAAGAAATGAGTTAAAATGAATATTTCATTGAGCCAGATGGAGGTGTGTGTGTGTGTGTGTCTGTTCTAATGTGGGACAGCGTGACCAGAATATCCTGCTCACCAGCACCTTCAGCTGAAAAGGGAGCAGACAGCATTCTACGATACACACAAATTAAACTGCCACTAATCTTAAAAGACAGTTCCATATCTCCCCGAATTCCTCTTTCACAGCTCGAAAATCTTTCCATCTCGAATAATTGCAACACACTGACTCTAGATATGTCTTGTGTACAGTACAGCACTGAAGAACACGGGACGATCAGTTAGAATTCTCCAAAAACTATAAAAGAATAGAGGAAACAATGCTCTGCGCAGATACTTATTACACTGTAGTCTGATTGGTCAAATATGGTAGTCAGCAATCAGTCATTCCTTTATATCATCGCAGGTACATAGTGTGTCATTAGCACAAGTATTAAAATAATTTTAAAATCAATAAAATAACCTACAGCAAGCTGGTCAATATTGTCTAAAGCTCTTCCAGTTCCATTGTGGTGCTGATCAACGTATCTGGCATTACTCATATTTATTGTGGTAAGCACTCTTGCCTCACCTGGTCCTGCCTGATGATCTGGGAGGGCGTTTCAGTGTGGAATTTGCATGAACTCCCTGTACTTGTGTGGGTTTTCTCCGGGTACTTTTGTTTCCTCCCACAGTTCAAGACATGCACATTAGGCTAATCTCCTATTCCACATTTCCCCTATGTGTGAATGGATGTTTGTTCTGGAGAACTGGTTCTGCAGGGGGCTTGCAACCCTCTCAAATAAAAACAAATATTCTAACAAAAACCCTCAAAAGTGGCCCAGTGCATCAAGGGTGCAGAAAGGTATAATAATAATCAATATAATCATTACTATTCAAGTAAGCCACAGTAGGCAAAGCTGCATAAATGCATGTACACAAATTTGCACTGCCACATGAAGTGAGTAGGTTTGAGTAATACTGCTTTGCTTTGCTCTGCTCACAATTTGCTATTACTGTTGATGCTGCAGTTTTGAAACAAACAGAAGAAAAGTACATTTTTGATTTGTCATTGACATTTCTTTACTCCACTCAAATGGTTAACCATTTTTTCATTCAATGTATAAAACCATCTAACCAGAAAAGAACAGCAGACAGACTCGATATTACTACTGCTACTACTACTACTACTACTAATGATAATTATAATAATAATAATAATTAGAATTTTTATTCATTTGCCAACTGCCATAAAACAACACAGAAAAACAAGAAGCACAAGACGACGACCAAGGTCAGCATCAAGAAAACAAGTGTGCGATTATTAAAAGGTAGTTATAACTGTATTAACTTGCTTAAAAACCAGAATTCCTGATTAATCCGGGACCTTAAAACCAGAATTCTGGATTGATGCAGAATTTGATTTAACATAAGAGGGAAACTAAACGTTTTACATCGAAAATTTCATTAATTTTTTTAAGCCAGTCTTAGACAGACAACTTGAAACAATTACAAAAATTACAGGAATAACCAGTGCAAGCTGATCCATGTAACTCTGTCCTTTTTATTCCTCATCTTGTGTTGCTAGTTCTTTATCTTACACAATGTGTTTCTGAGCACGGAAAACCGGCCCCGGTAACACGAGGATAGAATTTTCAGTAAACAATTTTAAAAACGATCATTCCAAGCTGACTGTATAACACCAGCTTTAGTTCTGACAAAAACCTGAAACTTTTCCAGCTGAACTTATTTACTCCCTAATAAACATGACCAACTCTAACTGTGTGTTCATTTAATGTTAAATATAAACTTATCTAAGGTTAGCTAATTCTAACAAATTCATATGGTGGGCTGCAAAATTATCATTCTACTTAGAGAAAACTATTCTGGTTTATATTGGTTTAAATAGAATTGTTCTAAAATAGATTGCGTTGTATACTAGGTACATCTCAAATGATGTTATATAATTCTAAACTATAGTGAATCACAACTGCATTTCAGAACAAAAACTGGGAAATGTTGATAAAGTGTTTCTTCCTCCTGAATGAAACACCTATATACAATTACCAGACTACAATGAATACGTTTGCACCCCACTGTACATTAATAGATTTTATTTCACATAAATGAAGTCAAAATACCATTTTGTATGGTATTTTGCCACTCCATTTGTCTTTACAGAAAGTGATGGTGCTAGGCAACTGTACTCGAGGGCACAGGAAAGGGGGTTAGGCTTCCAGGTAGTGTCCGCTAACACTAGAGCGTTCAAAACACTGCTACAAATCAATCCAGATTTGTGTGTGGCTCAACTCTCTATTACCGGAGACAGTAAGACAGATTTCTTTTGGAGTAGTTGTGAATGATGTCTTCAGTTAGCGCACAACTGTGTTACACTGTGGCGTCCTAATGCAAAATGTGTAACAGCTAACAGGTCTGATTATATAGTACAGTCGGAGTATGCATCGCTGGATATCATGGCAGTGTAACATCATGTAGGGAAGATGCAGTCATTATACCGGACAACAATAGTAATCCTGCGATACAGACGGTTGTGCTGTCAAAGCATTTCAAATCAAATGAATTTTAATACAACAAACTGAATTTTATATTATTACTGATGTTTGCTAAGAAATTACAGCACATTACTAACAGTACCGAATATTCATAAGGAGAGCTGCTGGCTCACTGTGCCTTCATAAATCATACCAAATGTTTAATCTAAGCAAAAGGAGCTGTTTGGAAAATGTGCACATAACATCCTTGGACTGTCTTAAATAAAAGCAGGTTGGAGCTTAAAATGCTTTCTTTGCTGCACTTGTAAATCTTTAGCATTAAGAGAATTAAACACGCTTTCAGATCTTTAGAAGCTTTAAAGCCAAAATCATAACGGTCACAAAATTCACATTATATGTATGCGCGTGTGTGTGTGTGTGTGTGTGTGTATATATATATATATTCCTCCCCCCTTCAGCAAAACTGAACATTCTTCTTGACAATTGTTTTGATTATGTCTGTGCATGAAAGCAGAGAAGCATTCAGAGAGGCGACAGTGCTGGAGACTGTACACTGAAAATGACGGCAACAAGGGAACCAACCTTCATAACTGCACAAAAAGTCGAAGCAAAAAACCTTTAATTAACATCAACACTTAAAAAGCTGCAACTGTTTCAGCTGTAATCCTGCTTCAGAAAGCGCCGGGTTCTAGAAATCTTCAGATTATTTACTGTTGGTATTAAGTCCTATAACTGCAATGCAGCAATTCTGCTTTGTTCAAAAACAGGCCCCACCAGCAAAGGAAAGAAAAGAAGGAAAAAACAGCTGCTTTAATTTGCAAAATGTTAAAAAACCCGTTTTAAAAGCTTTTGTTATTAGTAAATTGTGAAACTACCACACAGAGGATGATCGCCCATCTTCGTAGCAAACTTTTGCTTAATAAAAGACCATTATGTCGTCATGAAACATCTCAGATTCCATTAAATAACGGTACACACTGTATTTATCCAGATTAAGAAGAGGAAACAGCACCTTATAATTTGCATTTGTACAACAAATATTGGAACAAACCAATGGGTGCGTTTTGGGACTTCCTGTTTTAATTTTGACACATTTACTAGCCATGATTTTACTATCAAGTTAAAGCAGGACAGGCTCGTGTAAGCCAAAGACAGGATGCTTTCATTGGTATTTCTGGGGCTTGATCACACCTCCTCAGGGCTACTTCGAGGCTAAAATCACACAGAATCAGGCCTGATGATTATTCGTGGGCCAGAGAAGGGCAACTGGTATGTAAGGCAGTGTCAAAGTGGAAGGTAGAATTTATTACATTTAATTCATTGGACACTTCAATGTAAACATATAGCAACATGGTATGTTTGTAATTTGAGTCTAAATATGTATGTACAAAAAAACAATTAAAGAAACTATGCTACGTACTAGCCAGTTATAGCAGATAAGCTACCTGATCAGATCCAGCCCTTAAGCTAATTGTGATTCATTATTGGTCTAAATAAACATATGTAGCGGTATACAAATGTTTTTAGTTACCTCCACCAAGGAGGTAATGTTTTACCTTCAGTTTGCTGGCAGTGTTACACAAAACTATAGGATTTTCATTAAATTTCTAAAAGAGGCAGAGCTTTGGACAAGAAAGACTCCATTACATTTTGGGGATGATCGAGATATGAAAAGGGACGTAAAATAGGAGTCTTGAGATTTTAATTCATGTGCTTGGAAGAGGTCTGCGCTCTCCAAGTGCTCTTGCTTTCTTTTAATTAGTTACCTGCAAGCTCAGTCACATTCTGAATAAATCAAGTTAAATACCCATTTGCATCCACTGGTACATCCATGTTTACCGCATGGCAGCATATTATCAGCACGCAGAGTGCTGGGCTACAGATAAGATAACCAAGTTAAAGCCCCAGATTACAAGCCTCGAATGACTCTGAAATAGCCCTGACACAATAGCAGGATAGTGGCTACTGTGTTACTATTTTTACCATGATGTGTAAACATACAATGTCAACTCACTGACCTTCCTTTATCAACTTAATATCAAAGCAGTGCAGAAATCACTGTACAACAGGGTTCACACGTCAATTATAAAGCACTGCGTATCTCACCAGTCACAGAGTACGAATGATCGAGAGTCAGTGAATGTTCTAGATAAAATCCATCATCCAGCAAAACATTCACTGAGTAAGAAATGCTAGCTGAGATAGCCAGCAAGCTATCAAATAAAAATAGCCATCAGAGTTCTGGAGAAAAAACCCGGACAAAATTCATAAGGTCAAAGTCATTGTGACAAGGTCAAAGGTCAAACAGAGGAACTGATAAGCCTATGCACATAAACACACCATAGGAAACCTGTAAGCAAACTTTCAGAATGATCCCCGAAAAAATAGGGACAGCGACGGGAATGGCAACACGGACGCAGGCAATGACAATACCCAACAGCCAAGAAGTAAAAATCAGTATTAACAACCGAGTTTATTAATCACTCTAATTTATATCACATTACATTTAAAGAAAGATTAGAAGCTTAGGAACTGAATCCTAGAAAAAATAAAAAGATTTGGGTGAAATATATTTAGATCTTCTTAAAAAAGTACTGGTAATATAATAGTCTATAACAAACTGAGAAAATCTGAGATATCAATATCTGCTGACTTTTCCTAAACCTTCACACACACAACCGTATCATCTTCTGTCACAGACTACAGGCCATAGAATTTATTACAAAAGTTTAAACCAAAAAGTATAATGAAAGTCAAACTTTTAAACACCTTAAAATGCTAACTCACCCAAAACCCTCGAGCGACGTATCGAACTCGACGAAGGCTGGCGTGAGCGCGGAGCCGTGCAGACGGATGATGTCGTGTGGCGTTGTCATGGACACCAGACATTTGACGCGTGTCAGGGGCACGGCGCTGGCTTCAGTTGAGCGCACCAAGCTCCGGCTGATCCGATATGAGCCGGTCTCCTCGTTCACCGTAAACACGCTGTCCACCCCAAGACCCTCCATAGATGCCGTCATGCTGTCTAAAAAAAAAAAAAAAAACAGAGAAAAAAAGTTTTTGCCTTTCTTCTTTAACAGTCCATTACAGTGAATATAAAAAGTTTACACACCCCTGACCAAGATAAATCATTTCAAAACTTTTTCCACCATTAATGTGACCTATAATCTGTACAACTCAATTAAAAAACAAACTGAAACCTTTTAAGCGGAAAAACTTACTATAACCTGGTTGCATAAATATGCACATCCTTAAACTAATACAGTGGCAGTGGTGGCTCAGTGGTTAAGGGTCTGGGTTTGTGATCTGAAAGTCAGCGGTTCAACCCCCAGTACCACCAAGCTGCCACTTTTGGGCACTTGAGCAAGGACCTTATCCTTGAATTGTTCAGTTGTATAAGACTGATAAACGTAATTTGCTCTGGATAACGCTGTCTGCTAAATGCCACAAATGTGAACGCAATACTTCGTTGCAGCACCTTTGGCTTTTATTACAACACTCAGTCTTTTTGGGTAGGAGTCTATCAGTGCGAAACATCTTCATGTGGCAATATTTGCCCACACTTCTTTGCAAAAACGCTCCAAATCTGTCAGATTGCGAGGGCATCTCCTGTGCACAGCCCTCGACAGATCACCCCACAGATATTCGATCGGATTCAGGTCTGGACTCTATCTGGGCCTGTCCAAAACCTTAATCTTCTTCTGGTGAAGCCATTCCTTTTTGACTTGGAGGAGTGCTTTGGGTCACGGTCGTGCCTCTTTATCTTTAGCTTTCTAGCAAAAGCCTGAAGGTTTTGTGCCAACACTGACTGGTACTTGGAACCGTTCATCATTCCCTCCACCTTGATTAAGTTCAGATCCAGCTGAAGAAAACCAGCCACAAAGCCTGATGCTGCCACCACCATACTTCACTGTAGGTATGGTGTTTTTTTTTTTTTTTTTGGTGATGAGCAGTGTTGTATTTGTGTCAAATATACCTTTTGGAATTATGGTCAAAAAGTTCAACCTTGGTTTCATCGGACCGTGACACATTTTCCCACATGCGTCTGGGGGATTTCAAATGTGTTTTTGCAAAACGTATCAGGGCTTGGATGTTTTTGTCCCTTCAGATAAGGCTTCTGTCTTGCCACCCGACCCTAGAAATAATTGTTTCCACAATGATGCCTCTTGTACGTCGCCTTATTATCTTTTGGGAGAAGGCTGTCTCATTTCCGGTCAAAAAAAAAAAAACCAAAAAACAAAAACTGGTGGAATAAAAGTTACTTTAAGTAAAAATTTGCCAGGGGTATGAATAATTTCGGGTTGGCCGTGTGTATGTATGTATGTATGTAT
>JAQMYF010000025.1:27901055-27914721 GCA_030014195.1 Neosilurus mollespiculum
ACACACACACACGCTCCAGTGGTGGGCTGTCGAGGCGAACAAGGCCTTCTCTGTTGTCCCTTACACTATCAGAAGCACTGACCTACATTTACAACTTAAGCTGTAGTATTTGTTCCATGTAATTGTATTATTTATTCCCAAGTTTATTCTCCTCATTTTGTAATGTGGCTCTTGGCTGCACTGCTTCCAGTATGTGTATGTGGATGCCAGATTTTTTGTCCAATCAGATTTCAGCCTCTATGTGTTGGCATATCAATCTTATCTGCCCAGAGCCTTCAGAATCAGTAGTGCTGGCCAATTTCAAATAAACTACATTAGCACTACAAACTACATTAAACTACAAACACTATAAACTACATTTCTTTAACCAATCAGATTACAAATTCACCTTACAGGGCCAGCTGGCCCACAATAATGTCATCGACAGCTTCCACCGGTGATCGCCGGGTGAAGTTATGGAATGCTCAGATATATTAGCAGAAATGTAAATCAGGCGTATCGGGTGACGCTGCATTCGGAGATAAAGGGTTAACTGGGTTTCTTGCTTTAGTAATAATGGTATTCACCATCAATACGTGAAATGCCTCTCTCTGTAATGCCAGGCCTTGTTATATTGCGTTTTTGTATATTATTGAGGGTTTCTCAGTAATAAAGTCCCCAAATCCCCACTGAAGGCCCAGGTACCATAAAGCAATAAAGTTTCAATTCCCCGCTGAAGGCTCAGGTACCAACTGCACGGCCTGCCACTGATATACACACATACATACATACATGCACACACAAACCTTGTTTTAGTGTGTTTCTTTTTATTTTTTATTTATATTCACATAAAACTCTTACTTAGCAATGCAGGGATAAAAAACATTTTTAAATTAGCAGAACAAGCTTAAAACCCTAAAGATATTAAATGTAACCCATCACGGCAAAGTGGGTATTAAGTCAGAAATTATTAAATACCTTAAACACGATTTTCTCCAAAGTTGCATGCTTAAAAGGCTGAAAATTCCTGGCAGGTTTTGGCTAGTTACTGAAAAATGAGACAGATTTTTAAATTTGGTATCATTTTAAAGTCTCAGGATATCAGCTACAAAACAGTACCAATTACTCAAAGTGAACAATTTCCGACTTAATATCCACTTTGCCGTGATGGGTAACAAATAACCATTATCTATTAGGATGTTCCTAATATAACTCGGGGTCTTCTTTTTTAAATAGCGATTACCTTCCTTGGGTTAAAAGTGTCCAAACGGCTCAGTTAAATCAAACTATTCTAACATGGCCAAACATGATCACTCTCACAGCCAGAATCATGAAAAAAGAAAAGTGCTTTGTGCAGGTAAAGTGTTTGCCTTTTAACTGTGTTCGAATCCAGGCAGAGGAAGTGTTCTTCCATTCATAAGCAGAAAGAAGAACACTAATGTTGAAGCTTTACAAGAGGTCACAGAGTTATGACAGGTCAAAAAAAGAAATGCACAAGCCAAAAAAAAAAAAAAAATTGCATGGATTATCTGTTTTACTTACTTCTTGCTTCAGCTTCGTAACTCAGGGAACTTGGTTTATGAACCCGATACTGCTTTAGAAGCTTTTTGTCCCAGGCACCACAATTTAAAGGGTTCCCTAAACGCAAAAACTCCCTGTGGAATGAAAAACAATGATGTAAACATGCAGTATAAAACATGATTAAATTTTTTTTTTATCTTAGCCTTGCATGTATTCTAGCATTTTGTTGCATGCATTCATTTCAACACCTAAATTTCAAGGGCATTTTTCCTGTATCTGATTTGAAAATCCCTTTATAATCCAATACAACCGTACCATGAGCTGATCTGGCTTTTCTGATTTAAATGTAAATATTTCACCCAGTTTTAAAGCTGGGGCTGGTAATCTGGAAAGCCGACAAAATTTGAAAGTACCATCTCTTCAGGGCTCTGATTAAACCCACCGTGTGCCCTTGGAGGCCCTTACAAAGCCACACCCCCCTACACACGCACAAGCATAAGCTAGGAGACATGAAAGCATGCGATTGGATATTTCCCAGTGGGCAGAGAGACAGTGACTGGTTGGCGTTTTTCTAGGATTACAGTGGTCACAGATGATGGATTTTTTTCTGACCCTTTTCAGATCATATAAGGAATTGATTGCCGTTGGGGTGTGAAGAACATTTCAACCAGTAAAACAGTTTGCATATAAAGCTAAAAAGTTATCAACCGCAGCTTTAATAAATACAGCTACAGCCAGTTATAGCCATAAAAACCTCAAGTCATGAAAGCCTGGAGAGAAGCTTATCATGGTGAACATAACTACTTTCAATTCCTTTTTTTATAATAACGCAGATGAGATGCGAAATAGAGTTTGCTTGTGGAATGCGGCTGCGTCCTCTATCAAGGCTGAGCAGCCTTGCAGAAAATTAAAAAACATTAATCTGACCGCCACTTCAAGACAACTCAAAGGGCACTTTAAATAACACTGTACCCTGACTAATTTAATCATTTGGGTTTTAAGGAGAAGAACCTGCAGAGAGCTGTGAGTCTCTGAGTGCCAGGGATGTGTTTGGATAATCAGGCACGCACCAGGAAGATTTTATTTACACCCTGAATCAAAGCTAAATCAGGAGATAAGAAGCAAAGCTGCTATTTATTAATCTAACTCGTCCGCTCCAGACTGCATGGTGGTGAACAATTTGAATAATTGCGATTGTTATGATAGTAGCTAAGAGAAAAGACTGCGTTATCTGTGAGCTCGAACAATAAACAGACTTAGAGGCTTTACTTTGTGTTATCTTCCCTGATGATTAAAGTTAGAATTTAATTAGAAATAAGCGGAATGTAGAAGACACTGATCGTTGTGGTGTGATGTCACATCAGTTTTAGTGACTCAATCTCCTGGAGGTTATTTATCAGTGAGTGAGAAGTTAGTCAGGTGACCAATAGATTTCTTAAAAAAAAAGAAAAGAAAGAAAGAAAGAAAAAAAGAAAGAAAAAAAAAGTTCCACTTATTCAAAAATAAAAACAACTTGGTCTAATATTAGACATGTGGCTAAAACTAAAACCAACTCTTCTATTATATACAATAACTTATCTATTCCATCCCTCAAGAAGCTAAATATTTTTAAGACCCCATGAACTATACGAGATTACACAGAAGCGTGAAAAGTTTTTCAAATGTTTTTCAAATTTCAACAATATATTTTTACGATATAATGAAATGCTATCACATTAGTACAACAGACAAACGTAAGTTATAACAAGAAACTTTTCTACTAATAATAGTATAATATTTAACAACGTGACAGCTTTTTGTTATCACAAAGTTTCATGCTATATCGAGATCATTTACACTATTAGGCTAGAACATGAAACTCCTGTCTGAACATGGCCAGGGTGTACAGAGAATGGATAAAGTAAGAAACATGGCTCATTTACACAATCGGATGAAATTTTACTTCCTCTAAAAGCAGTTAGTCATATAGTGGAAGTGCTGTTTGGAAGAGATCTAAATACCAATAGTCTGTCTTAATATTAAGTCCTGTTTGGGTTGAGTTGGGTTGAGATATGGTAAAATTCTGCAGTTATTGAGTACTGTGGATGACGCTGTAATAAGAATGGGTACATTAAGAAGGATTTTGAAAACCATAGGGGTGTATACTTTCCCCCTAAAACTTAAACTTAAATCTCTTTAAGGCATTAAACATTTTATGTTACAACAATTAGGCAATTCTTTTTTTATTCCTTGATGTCAATATTCACGATTTTAAATAAATAAATAAATAAATAAATAAATAAATAAATAAATAAATAAATATTAAAAATTGGGAAAAGTGTCTTTTTTTTTTATTACCTACAGTATTAAAATTATTAAATGTTCAGATCGAAGCACTAGTTTGGGCTTCTTTAAAAATACATGAAAATGTTTTTATTTTACCATTTCTCGTATTCTTGTTCTGATATTTTGTTAAAGAAAAAAATAAAATACCTGTTCTCAAAATATATTTTTTTCTCTCCTGTCTTGGGTTTACATAATAGAAATCCGCCAAACAAATGAATGACCTTTATTACCATGAAATATTTCTCACCATACCAGAATATACAGAGAATAATGTTATAACATAATACATTATTATGGTGCAAGAACATTAAAAGATCTTATTAAAATGTGAAAAACTACTTTTCACAATAAACATTTCCTGTTAACACATGACTCTTCAAACATTTATTTATGCTAAGGTATCTATGGTATAAGGCTGTTTCACCAGAATGTAATCAGAGTTCATATTTTAATCACAGTGACTTTGATTTTTTCCCAGATAAAGAACAATGAACAGTATTTTATTATAAGACACACAACCAAACAACACAAAACAACATTTATATTATGTTTCCAGATTCTGGTAGAACTGGCAACCTGGCAAGGCTGTCATTTATGATGGAGGTAAAGCCATCCATGTTTTATTATCCTAATCCCTCAGCTAATAATGCAGTGCTATATTTATCAGAACTTTTCTTAGACTGAGTTGGGTTTAGACTGACCGGAGTGCCATGGGCTGCAGGTTCTGCGAGGCGAGCCTCTCGAAGGTTCGCTGTAGCGGTGGGTGTAGTGGGTGCTCCTCGTCACTCATGGCGCAGCTGCAGCGCTGTAGAAGGCGTGATGGCAGACCTGACTCACACAATACCTGCTGGTTCCGCTCCGAATGGACCAATAACTGCAGCACATTTGCCACTGCCAATTGCAACTCCAAGGCATGCTGGGAAATTAAACATCACAGTTATGATGCAAAGGAATTTGCAAAGGAAAGTAAAGTCAGACTGTTCTGTTGAATTAAATATTTTCTATCAGCACAGTGCTGATATTCTGTACACAGTCTGCTGTATATCTAATATGCGCGATGGCTAGTAGAGCAGGTAGTTTGTCTTGAGCTTCCAGCAATTATTTAACTGTTATTCAAATTTTTTAATTAAGTCAGCTTTTAGCTCCATGCATGTTTAAGGTGTATATAAGACACAACCTTTCCGATAGAATCAAAGGTTGAATGTAAAATCAGCTTGAAAAAGCACTCGGTATGAGTCAGGTTTTCATCAGAAAGCAAATTTTTTTTTTTTTTTTTTTTTAGTCTACCAAGAAAATATGATTGAAGCAACGGAGACGTGCTTTGATCACGGTGACAAGAACTCAAGCAAAGAACACTAGAAAGAACCATCAGAGATTATTCTAAACTTTTGTCAGCTCATCAATTCTCATCAACGCTCTCGCAATAGGACTGTCAAAGCACTCAAAAGGACATGAAAAGCCTGAACTGCCTAGAGATAGAGTGTGAGTGAGAGAGAGAAAGAGAGAGAGAGAGAGAGAGAGAGAGATCAGGAGGAGTGAGATAATTGTGATGCATTTAATGGGGAAACAAACTGTTAGTAAACAGTGTTTGTTCATATTACAAAGCCAAAGTAGTAAACTTTTCAAAAAGTGTTAGACTTCTGGTTTTCACTAAACAAACTCTGTTCTTATAGAATTATTTTATCATTCTGATGTTTCTATTTGCTTGGAAAAAATTTTCATAATTTATAATTAAGGGAAGCTTACTAAACAAGAAATCAACCCTATACACCAAGCAAAAATGACTAATAAAAACTGTAAGTTATCGATTCTAATATAATGCACACTTTTTTTTATTCAGTGAATATTTTATCTCCTCAGGGTCTGCTAGCGGCCTGGCGAGCTGTCCAGGGTGTACTCTGCCCTCGCCCAGAGTCGGCTGAGATGGGCGCCAGCCTCCCCGTGACCCTAATTAGGATTAAGCGGTTCAGAAAATGATGATTATGATGAGGGTCTGCTAGCTGCCTGTTCTGTATGTTCACTGAAAAAAATAATCTGGTGTTTGTACAAAACCATGACTTCTTTAGATGAGAAAGAAACAACCTGGCTCAGAGTAAACCACACAACACTATTCCAGCCAATCAGCAACAGGGAGCTTTAGTTCTCAGACTGGATTGAGGGGAGATGGAGGTGCCATTCTTAGCAATGCTTCCTTGGCAATGTGTATCCATGTTTTTAGAGGTCTGAGCTTCTGAAAGGGCACTCAAGGGGGTGTATATTTACTTTTGCAGTTAAGTTAAAAAATTACCAATCCGTCTCCACAATCCATGACAAAAAACTTTTTTCCACTAATAATTAATCCACTGATATAAATAACCCTTAACTGCAAAGAACCTAACTGTTTTGTATAGTCTAACAAATCAGAGAAGTGTACCTCAGGTTGACTCTCTGAGCTGATGGAGGCCAGCAAGTCCAACATGGCCAGGACAGCTCCTGGATGAATAACTACAGGATCGGAGGCATGCTGAGTGGTGTTTCCCAGGTGCAGCTTTAAGTCCGTAAGGTTTTTGGTTGGAGCAGTGTTGGAGGAACTGTGGTAGCCGTGTCTGTGTGGCAATACGTCAACACACAGTCTTGCATTACATACAATATCCAAAACAAACCCATTTTTAATTTAATCTCCTAATTACTACAGCTCTCAAAGTTTAAGAATTCTCTCTCACACACACCCACACCCACACACACAACCATTTTGGTTACTTATTCCATTATATATCCAATGTAAATATTTTATGCAATAGGTAGCACTCACAGTGAAGGTGATTTTTTTTTTTCTTTTTTTTTTTCCCCAAAGTGCTCAAGGACATCATTAAATGTAAACATTTGAGTGGAAAAAGCTACAAAAGTTCCTCAGCTATGAGGAAAGAAATAGTGAAGCCAGCAGTCATGCATAGATCTACAGGGCAATCGTTTCCATTCCTGCACTTCTCACAAAAGTTATTGGGGGGTTGTACACGGAACAGAACCTTTTGGCTAGAATTCAGCTTGTGTATGGGGAAGAAGGGTTACGTGTAAACCCCAAAAACAACACACCCACGGTGATGTACAGGGGTGGGAGCATTATGATATGGAGCTGCCTCCGTATGAAACAGCACTGTCAGCTGCAAGCACTTCGTATTTATTAGTGACTTGCAGAATCATCCAATGAGAATGCGTTTTAGTGTGCGGCCATTTGCAACGCTACATTCTATTGGCTAACTTCGTTTGGGCTAATGGTGTGGAGAATAATCAAGACTGCACACCACCCCTTCTCTCATGAGTAACTGACTTCAACTTCCGGTCATGGAAAAATAAATATCCCGAAGGTGCTTGGTTTGTGTTGTGGATTCGTGTTATTTCTGTGTTTAAATGGTTGGTTCTTGTGGTGCTCTTGGCTGTGAAAACCGTGCAGAGGGTCTTAAAGAAATCTCTTTTCACCGGTAAGTGTTTTTTATTCTTTGTAAAACCGTACTAAAAAACGTGGATCTATGTCGCCGCGGGCTTGCTCATTAGGGATGTGTAGGGGGTTGTAGAGAAATGTTTTATTTTTTTTTAGATTCCTCCCTAATTTAATTTTACTATGTAAAGCTGCTTTGTGACAATGTCAATTATAAAAAGCGCTATACAAATAAAACTGACTTGACTTGACTTGACTATGGATAACAGCATAGCATTTCAGGCACAGGCACTTAATACTATAGACTACAGCCGGCTTAAGGAAGTACAGACCGGTCTGCACAACACATAGTGTACTGACAAAATTCTACAAGAGCTAGCAGAGCAGAAAAAGCTGTCGAAAAAGATTTGTGTCATTTTAAAAGATACTACCATGATTGTGCTCGTAGAATGTGGTGCTTATTTAAGAGGATTTAAGTTGAATGATGTTTCCTTGTAGATAAATCTTTACTCGAGAGTTCTTCAAAGAGCAACTTATTGTTCACATTTTAAAAATACAGAAAAATTATGTTTTTGGACACTTAACATTATGGCATTAATTCATTCATGGTATTTGGGATATAACATACACTCGTAGAAAAAAAAAAACCCTACCTACCAACCCTATTTTTTTTTTTAGCCCCTTAACGGAAACAACCGCCTGGTTTGGTGCTGGATGGTCAAGTATTATAGACTTTAACAGCCAAGAAAGTGAATTTGGGAAGAAGATGGATGTTTCAACAAGCCAATGCCCCCAAACATCCAAACTAAATAACTTACAATGACCTTGCATGGCCGAACCAATCTCCTGACTTAAATCCCGCCAGACATTTATGGAGGATTATGAAATTACGAGTATATCAGAAGGACCCTTTTGACCTTGAATGTGATATATTAAGATGAATGGGCCAAACCACAAAGCTGAAAAAAGTGACTAACTTCTTACAACAGACGTGTCAAAAGCTGTAACTGCCAACAATGGCTTTTGCAATAATGTACTAATGTTGGAACATTGCGGAGTCTGATTGATTTCTTCCTTGGAGCCAAAAGACATTATGTGTAAAATTGGCCTGAATAAATGCACTGGAAGTATATTAAATAATAAAACCTAAATAAAAAAGTATATATTATGCTATAATTCTTATTTCCCTCCCTGTTTAATCCTTACATTTGATCACAGTCATGTATATCGCATCTATTAAAAATATTCATTAATAACAAATGGATAAAAATGATTAAGATACTTAGCTGCTAAGCCACATAAAAGCATGAGCTGATAACCCTAACCTTACAGTATGGCTGACCCCAGTTTAAATCTTTATGCATCTGCATATTCTGTTGTATTCTTTACTTATACATCATTACTAGAACCATGCCTGGTAACCAATGGGCTTTGTTTGAAATGTGAAATCAGTGCTGATTCACTGTGTGTAGACTGCCCCTCCAGAGGGCACAGGGCTAGAGTCTGATGTAGGTCATTTAAAGATTTGCCTTGATGCAACGTTAATTACTGATCGCAGCTCCCTAAAGAGATATGAGCTATTAGCACAAATAGTCAAGATGGCTTTTCTCTTTTTTCTTTTTTTGCAACTGCAAGCATGAAGTCAGCAGAACAGCTTGATGAAGCAGGCTGAGGTGCAACCTCTCTCTCTCACACACACACAAACACCGGGCACCGGGGGAGTCAGTGAGAACTATGTATAGAGCACAAGATAAGATTTGTGTTGGAAAGTATGAGAGAGAGAGATGCCAGAATAAAAGATGGAGAGGGTGACAGGGATGGGGGTGGCGTTTGGTAGTGGTTTCAGAAAAGTGCAGAGCTCAATACCTCTTCCTGGTGAGTGCTGGCGTGCCCCAAGGAGAGGGAAGCGAGGTCTCGTGAGTCAGGCAGGGAGGCACCTGCTCGGCACGACTACACACACACACACACACACACACACACACGCACACACACAGGTCGAGGACAAGCATATGGCATACAACCGTCCAATGCACACACACAGGCACCAGAATTCCAACAGTCAGCCGGGTGAAGCAACACACACCCCGCATGTGCAGCCAGGCGATGCCGTGGGTTACATCAGAAAGAGAAGAAGAGAGAAAGAGAACAAGAAACACGATGGAAGCCGTTAGTGCAGACCAAGTAGAGAATCCAAGTAGTAAACACATAAAGGAACTGGGTACAATCTAGTCCACACACACACACACATACACACACACACACACACACACACCTGGACCAGCCACAGGCTAAAGAACAGCTGCACTTCAAAGGCTCGTGGACCTTACACTAACTTTGAAATTGTAAGACTGAATAGTGGCTACATATTTAAAAAGGTTTAGTGTTTTATGCTCAGATCATAAAGGAGACACACAGAACACCCCATTTAAAAAGGAAAAAAAATAAATAAAAATCAAAAATTCAACTTAATACCCAAAGTCAAATGCTTTCTAAACACATTCTTGACAGACACGGGCACTTCTTTACCTGTCAAATGAGTCAGTGGCCATTTTGTAGAGGTAGACGAAGAGCTTGGCACAGTAAGCCAGCTGCAGGCCTACGCTCTCCTCAGATGCCGCCTCGTCCTCCAGGAGCCTCTGAAAGGCCTGGGTGTTGGAGACCATGGCACTAGAGGGCACAGTAGTCACCGGGGCGAGCTTCTTAGCATCGGAAAAACAACCAAGCAGACGCACGGCGTCCGCCAGTTTCTCATACTGCACCTCGGTGCGGAAGAAGTACGCGTTGGCTGGCTCGTAGCGCATGGCAGCTGTCAGTGTGCGGAAGACCGCGCGCAACAGCTCCAGTGGACCAGTCAGCTCTGGCTCGACTCGTTTGCCGGCACCTAGTAATCGCTCCATGGCCACCAATAAGGATGTAACATAGACGAAGCCACCGACACGCCTGAACACGGTGCGGGAACGGTGGCTTTCACGCAGCACAGCCAGCAGCGCCTGCGTCAAAATAAATTAAGATTCGTTTTAATTCAACAATCAGCTCAATTACAGGACTTACAGATTTGATAAAACATCTTCTATATCACTGAAAAATACAGCAATCACAAAGTATTCAGAATATATGTAGAACCCTACAACAGAGGGCTTCACCCTTACAGAATGCTACAAACATTAATTAGTACACACTACACAGTAACGGCATAAGCTGATAAGTTTGCTATCTTGGGGGATTTTAAAGTCCTTGGGGAGTAAAGTCCCAAAAATTACAAAGAAAGCTACTGTAAGCTACGCGTAGCCTTCTTATCTTATATGATGTCTATGACGAGGAACATTGCCGCGTGCCAATCGCACAGTAAACCAAAAACTTATCCGCTGTGAATGATGGACAAGTCGGCTTGTAGAAGAATCCCAAGAATTAGCTGGTGGTTTCGCACCAATCAGAAGCGAGAAAATATTTTGAATAAATAATAAAATCAATGATGCAATGGACTGCCAATTTGCACCATAACAGTATTACCCACAATTCTTATACTTTTAAGCTTTACTATGTTTGACTCAAGTTCTTAGATCGTTATGTTTGCCTCTAAGTACATTTTTATTTTTACTATATTTGCCTTTACTTTAAGTTTGTTTCTCATAGCTTAGGTTTGCGCTGTTTACTGTGCACTGCTGAATCAATCAATCAATCAATCAATCAATCAATCAATCCATCCGATTTGCCTCCAGCCTCAGTCTCCCCACCTTCAGTAAATAATTGTTAAATAACCAATAAACATTTAAGGAACCCATTTTCTAAAATTGCATCACAACAGTAATATCAACTTTTACCGTTCAACTTTAATTTTCCCACTAGTAGATACTTAAAAACAAGTGTTTGGGGAAAATATTAAAGTTCAAAACATTACACCACGAAACCTAGCACAATTGAGAATTCTTTGTACAGAGATTATTCTTTCCCTGATTAAATCTAGAAGCTTTCATTCACCCTCAGTGGGCATAAGAACTTGAATTTAAGTGAATCCTTTGTCTTGTTTTCGGTCTTAATTGACAAACTCTTATTAACCAGTGTTGGGCTCCAACCTGTAAAAATTCATGAGCCTCATTTTTCAAACCTCTAATCCAGGACTTTTATGTATACATTCGTCTGTGGTTTATTGGGTGGGACGATTTTTATGTACTCTAGATGTGGGAGTGTGTGTTTCTCTTATATTACTATGCAGAAGGTAAAACGTCATTCAATTCTTTTCATGTTCACTGAAAAAAGAAACTTGAGGGGAAAAACCTTCTACACTCTCTTTGTAGTATTCTAATACTACAAAGGGCAATTTATTTCCTTTTAAGCTTTAGACGTCACTGTTTGAAGTGTATTGTGTGTGTGTGTGTTCTGACCCGCAGTATGTCGGTTTTAAGCTGCAGCTCAGAGGAGGGTGCAGAGTGCATGAGGCCCAGCAGTGTACCCATGTCATCGTCTCCGGAGGGTGAGAGCACCAGCTGCTGAATGATCATCAGCGCGTGTTCGCGACACTGCCCGTATTTCACTATGTTGTGCACACAGCGGGCACCGCCGAATTCCCGGAAAAGACCTGCAACAGAAATCATTTATAACAATGCTGTTCAAATTCACTGCTACTCCGAGTGTGTGTGCTCACTTTGGATGGGTTAAATGCAGAAGCTAAATCTCCACTGTGGGATTAATAGTAAATCAAAATAAAAAAATCCTAATACTTTATACTTGTAATACACATGAAAGATGCTGCATACTGTGTTATGGCTCTGCTGTTAAAGTGAAGCTACTTTATCTAATGAAAGTTTATTTAATAGTCTAATGTTATATACATGAATATAATACTGTACCTGCAATAATATGCTCCTAAATCCTGAATCATTTATATTACCTGCCTGTATAGTGACTAGAGAAACAAGGTTTTCAAACTGTAACGCAATATGCCGACAGATGCAACTTGCAGAAGTTATTAACTCAAAGAAACCACAGGAAGGGCATATGCCGAATCAAAGTTGCAGGCTAGCATATTTTGCAAAGTAGGTTCAAAAAAAAAAAAAAAATAAAAATAAAAATAAAAAAGTACACAGACACACACACACACACATCTGATTATTCTAACCTGAGATAGTCAAAGTGCTTTATATTCACATACATTTCTACAGTTAACCAGGGTAAAAAAAAATTACAGCAATTACAAAGCAAGGAATAAGGGGGCATCCACCACTGAAGTGCCCGTGTTCCATGTGGTTACCATAGAAACAATATATTAGAAGGCGCAATGTATCTTTCATTATCTTTGCTGTCAGAGCTGCTGTTACAGAGAATTTAATCAACATTCACTGAAAAATCAGAATCAAGTACTGAATATAAGCACTGCAGTATTAACATGTAATTGAAAAAAAAAAAATAAGTAAAAATAAAAAAAATCGTAAACCCCCCAATAATCCGAATCATCTCCAAAATCAAACTGATTTTTCCTTGTCCAAAGTCCCACCTTTGCTAAAAATTTCAAATGTTGGTGCAATTCTGCTAATAATCACACACAAAAACTGTGTGGAGGTAAAAATTAACCAATTTGACAACAGCAGGAGAAGCAGTAACCTAATAATGGAGGAAAGGAGCAAGAATGAGAGAGGAAAAATGAAGAAACAGCAAATAGGGGAAGCTGAAGACAGGAAAATAATGATACAGAGGAAATAGTTGCTGAGACAGATAGCGATACAGTCCTAAAAAAAGAGCTTTTGTTTCCCCATTTACAGAGACAGAGTCAGATAAGTAGGACTGACGGCTGGAAAGTCAGTGAGGAAAATCGCAACCCCCAGTCCTCCACTCATCACTCAACTTTCTCTTTCACTTCCCATGACCAACAGTGAGAGACCCAGGGAGATGGAGGAAGAGGGAAGAGACGTGGTGAGTTTGGACAGTTTGTCAGCAGCAGTGGTGCCTGGCCGGTTATGTAACTCTTAACGCAACAGTAGCTCTTGATTTCCACTTCAGTTCTTCGGTTGTTAAAAAAAAAAAAAGAAATTAATAAATACAAATTCTTGCTTTAACTCTGTATTAAGGAGAGTAAACTGAGACATTATAAATTGAAAGCAGATCACTTTCATTGGAGGAAGTTAAAGTTTTTAAACATTTTTTTTTTTTTTTAAGTTTCAGTAGATAGCAATAGAATTAACAGTTATTACTAGGAATGAAATTCTTGTAGTCAAAGCCTCCTCAAATATTACAGGGTAAAAAAAACAAAAAACTCCAAAATACAAAGAATATATATATATATATATATATATATATAAATAAGATCCCCTGATGAGTAGGCAACCACGAAACAGGCTTGTCGGGATACAATTGTAGTACTGTTATTTTTTCCCACATACAATATACACTCACCGGCCACTTTATTAGGTACACCTGTCCAACTGCTCATTA
>JAQMYF010000025.1:27917030-27933797 GCA_030014195.1 Neosilurus mollespiculum
TACTCACACACTCACACACTCACTCACTCACTCACTCACACACTCACACATAGGGGCAGCTGTAGCCTAATGGATAGAGAAGCAGCTTTGGGACCGAAACCACCAGGAAAAATGTGTAGGGGGTGGGGGAGTGAGCTGTACCTTCCCTTCCTCCACATTCATGGCTGAAATGCCCTTGAGCAAGACACCTAACCCCAACTACTCTCCGGGCACCCCAACATGTGGTGGCCCACTGCTCCAAGTGTGTGCGCGCTCACTTTAGATGGGTTCAATGCAGAAGCAATAATTTCCCTTATGGGATTAATACAGTATATCAAAATCAAAAATCAAAATATATTTGTACACATATACATATATAAATTATATATATAAGCAGTACATGTAAACAAGTATAGGTCAGAAGTCTGAACTGTAACACTTGGGGTCAGTATTAAACAAATAGAACAACCCCAACATAGCATCAACACTGATAATCAGTAATTGTGAAAGCCTACTTTGAAAAACCGACCTCAATTTGACCTTGAAAAAAAGAGGACACTCTCTGTACACCTTGCACTACTCTGCGCACACAACAACCACACTCACTGGACATCTTTGTGTGCATACTGCACCGACACTTTACACACCGTATTATTTATCGTCACTACATTTATATTTTATATTTATATTCGACTTTTAACTATTGGTGTCCCTCAAATAGTTACTGTTATTGTTATTGATCTCTTTTTTTCTCTTCTTGACATTGATATTGACAGTTTTTTATTTTTATTCTTCTTCAAATATATTTTATTCCTCTTCAAATTTGAAATTTGAATTTGACAAGGTCATGGTTCTCTGAACTCACATGAGGGTGTTGAGGTGAGAATATGAACGTCCCGTGACATGATGAGTAATCATGAGGCGAAGGTGTGTGACGAACTTACATTACCACATCAACTCTCAGTCAGATCATGCATAGAGATGAATTAATTAAAAAAAAAAAAAAAAAATCACACAAAGAAATTAAAGAGTACCTGCATTGGTGTTAGAGCCCTGAAGAAGGACTGTGAGGGTCTCCATGACCAACCATGCCAGCTGTTTCTGTTCCTCTGCCACATTGTTCTTGGAATCACCTGACAGTGAGGAAAATGTGAATTTACAGAGTCGGTCACTGAACAGAAATCAATCACCAGCACAACACACACACTGTGCTTCACAAATATATTATCCTACCTGTCACTATTAAAATTAATGTAAATTGATTTTGGTCATGGATTCATAAATCAAGGACACACAGGTCCCAAACATTCATTTTAATCATATCGTGATTATCACTAATTCGCCGAATTGCTTAATCCTATAAGGGTCACAAGGAGGCTGGAGCCTCTCTCAGTCGACTCTGGGCGAAGGTAAGGTACACCCTGAACAACATATCAGTCCATTACAAGGCAACACAAACACCTGGCTACTCACACTCACACCAAGAGGAAATTTTTAACAGCCAACTAGTCTAACGGGCGTGCGTTTAGACTGTGGGAGGAAACCCACCCAAGCATGGCGAGAACATGCAAACTCCACACGGAAACGCCCCTGCGGAGCCCTTGACTCAAACCCAGAACTTTCTGCCTGTGAGGCAGACATGCTAACCTCTACGCCACCGTGCCACCCAATGAAGAGCAATCTGGAACACTGGAGGAAACTGACCTACTGCCCAAGATTCCAGATTTGACATTTAAAAAAACCTCACCTTGTTCTCCATGGCCTTGCGCCGGCTCTTTTAGCAGAGCCGCATACTTATGCAGCAGATTGACGAGCACCTCGAGCAGACCGACTTCACGGAATACATCACTGAATACCACGTGATGCCGGCTGAGCTTCAGCAGTGTGCGTGTGGCTGTGATGCTGCATCCGTAAGACGTGCTAGACTTCAGTAAGACGCTAACGCTGAACAGCTCTTTGCAGGGGACGTAGTTGAGTGCAAACACCACAAACTCCAGCAGTTCAAAGTATTTGGCCTGGACCTCGGGTAGGCGTGGCACTCGCTCGGCAAACTGGGATAGCGTGTGCTGAGCCTCTAAGATGAAGTAATTGGCATGGTCGGCGGAGTAAATGTTCGCCACAGCGTCTAGGACCATGCGGGCGAGGCGGCCAGTCTTGGCTTTCAGGAAGGCGTTCTGGAGCACAGAGAAGGCTTGAATGTTTCGGACTGTCTGACCTGTGGGGTCAGAGCAAAAAAAAAAAAAAAGGTAATCATGGACCAAACATCATGTACAAATAACAGGTTCAGTAGACTCGGTAGTGAATAATATCAAAGGACTACACAGTACCTTGAGATTAGACAAAGAATATGGTGGTCATGTTCATGAGCACCAGAGACTTATCGAACAGGGGAACTAGAGATAACATTCACACTTTGTTTACAAAACCTACAGACAACACAGTGACTAAAATATCAGTATTGTGCAACTATAGCTACAAATGTTCAAGTGTTGGAAGTAACAATAAATTATCCAACTCCTATCATCCTTAGTGCACACCGTAACAATGCCATGATGATTCATGGCCAGGATACAGAGAAAGAACTTTCCTGATAAGAAATATAACATTTTATTTCCCCCAATCAATAAAAATGACCAAAACAAATTGTCTGCAAGCTCATGTTTCGGGGGTGGGGTTAATTTAATAGGAGATTTATCAACACCACCACAACATTGTGTCATTTCAGAGAAAATAATAAATAAAGCACAAAATGTGTTAAAGCAGAATAAACACAAACTTAATAAAAGCTTGCTTACATGGTTTATTTTTATGCGCATTAAAACATACTTCTTACACCCTTCTTTATGAAACAAAAGAAAAACTAATAAATCCTTGCACAGGGAGCACCATAGTATTGCCAATAGTGGGTGGGAGTGACGTCGAATAAACAGTTAAAGTGGAAGTGCTGTGCATGTATACTATACATGCATGTAAAGGAGCAGATGTCTGTCTGATGTATGTAAATGTAATGTAGCATTACGTTCAATTATTAATTGTTTATTAGGTGCTTAGCCTTATTTGATTTAGAAGTTCACTAGTTTATATATGATTTGTTAGTTTAATATCTGTGTACTTATTATTGCTGTCATCTTGCCTTTGCCATCCTTGCCTTTGTTATCTTTGCCATTGGAACTGACTTGTCCAAATCCTATTCTCCTATCCTGCACTCTCGCAAGAGTGAATCGATCTACAAATGGGGGCCAATTCAAAGAGGCTAACACAAACTATTAATGCATTTAAGCAGACAGCAATTTTTTTTTTTTTTGATGTAAGTAAAAACCACCTGATGATGAAAAGATCATCATGGTAGTCCTTCGGATCTGAAGAAGACAGCTGGGCTGTGTGATCATCTGTGGACACGGAGGTGGCTCTGCAGTCCCAATCTTAATCTTAATATAATCATTTGGAGAGGAAACTTTTATACTACTTCGTGTTCAACCCTACCTCATTCTCTACTCTGAAAAAAATTATATATAGCATTTTTGCAGGCTATTTTAAAAGCATACTATTATTACTATATTACTAATGCTTCTGCCACTCCAACATCTGATGACTCAAAGCATATTCTATTTTCAGAACATGTTCATCTACTCTATTTAACTAGTTCTTACATTTTAAATCACCAAAATCAGCCTCCTCCAGGGTGAACACCTCCCAGAAAAGCTTGGCCTGATGTGACAGGGTGTGTAAACAATGCTATTCGGAGCTATTGTGTGTTAATTACACTACTTAACATATCATGGCAAAGCGTAGGACAGGCCAAACAAATAGCTTAACCAGATTACACAGTTGGTGTCTAATGTTTTCATATTACTGCCATTACAGGCACTGAGGCTAATGTTTTAATTCCTCCTCACAATATACAGAGAGGAGAAATGCCTGGGGGGGAGAAGAAAATGGTTAGTAATGTGTTAGCGGTATTCATGTTGTGATCTTGAAGATCTGTTTTTAATGAGGCTTTCATTCTTGGCTTCAAGTGACTTTAACAAGGCTTGTCCTTGAAAATTGATTCCTCTCAATGACCTTTGTTGTTGTTTCCGACAGAAAGAACTGCAGTGTGACTACCTTGAGCGCTTGCTTTTTGTGTTTACAAGGCATTGTGATGTGGGTTTTTTTTTTTTGGCACAACATTCTGCCAATTAAAAGGAGCTATCTGCAGAGAACTGCAGATTTACACCAATTAAAGGTTTATAAGGTGGTCAGGACAGCAGACTGTCATTGAAAAAAGTTTAAAAACAGAATGCTGAACAAAATCCTTATCTGCAGTGAACTTATTCGGGATATTCAGAATGTGCAAAACGTATTCCTGTATCTACTGCGCCAGTTTTAATGCTTTCTGCAATTGTATGTACAGCACATGGTTAAATAAACCTAATTCATAAAGAAAACTAGAGGGGCACTTATACCTCCTCTCCACGTCATGGATTATAGAGCAAATAAGTGGTTATTAATTACCCATGTGCTCGTCTTACACTAATTTCTAGAGTATGTGGACATATTAAAATTAGATTCAAATTATTCGGGGGGAACAAATCTCTTATCGGCAGAATTTGCGAAATGGCTGGGGTCTGACCATTCAAGTCACTTAAGGTCAAATGTTGTTGTCTCATTTGAAAATCCATGTATAGTTTTCTATTCTATAGTATATAGTAATATAGAAATTATATAGTGTTCTATAGTAACTGCATGTCTATTGGCAATGGTTTCAAAGCTATAAAAATCTGTGCATGGGTGTGGTCAGGATTTTGATCACAGACAAACTGACAAGCAGACAAAGTGAACAGACAGAACACTGTTTTGGGCGGAGGTAGCAAATTCTTCGCACTGCATACTACTGATGAACACCTTCCTAATTGAGGGAATTGTTGTGTATGAACATCTGAATTCAACAACACCCCCCCACCACATACACATACACACACACACACAAAATTACTTGTATCTGTGAATAGTTACAGTGTGTATGTTACAGTGCTTCTTAACATCTAAAAGTACATAATTCAAGGTCAAGTGCCTGTTACTTCCTGGTGAACTGACCTTTCCCAGAAGGCTGTGGGACCACAAAGCCAGGCAGCAGGAAGGGTGCCCCAGTAGTCAGGCCAGCAGGTTTTAGTTCACTCACTCCATACGTGCTTAAAGAAGTCACCAGGTTCACCAGGTCCTTTAGAGCATCTTTGGATTCATCCTCTTTGGCCTGTTCCAATCTGGAGGTACAGACAAATGAACACTGACTAGCAAGTTCTGATAAATGAGGAACAAAACATGTTTTACAACTCAGCCAATGCAAACTATACTTAAAATCATTCTATTAGCAACCACAAGGAGATATGGAGTCAGGAAACAACTACCGGCTGTGTGACGGAGGACATACCTGAGCATGAGGTCAGTCAGGAACGTGTAGCCCTGGCACATGCGGAAATCATCTAACAAGGTCTGAGACACGTCGCTGGAATCTTTCAGGAAGCAAGACAACCCGGCAAACATCTCCACAATCTCCAGCGGTGAGAGATCATCTGACTGCTGCATGTTCTGGATGCATGTCGATAAACATTCTTTCTCTGAAACAATATAAACAAGCACGATCAGCTTGAGGGACATTTGTGTGCTCTAGATTATTTCACAGTCTACAGTAAAACATAAACCATAACTGGGAATTAAAATAAAAGGCGACGTGAACAATCCTGAGGTTAAAATGCTACGGCGGTTGGGAAGATGTTCAGAAGACGTCAGCAGAATGCATGCATGAGTAAGTGCTGCTTGAGAGCACACTAGCAAACAAAAGCGATTAAAGGGGGTTAAATAAATAGGACTCAGCCAGCCATGAACATTAAGCTGTGATTGCAAAGACAAAGCGCTCAGCCTCGAGTAGGTAATTACTGTAGTTGTATTTAATACTGATATACAGATTACGCTGCTGAAAAGCATGACAAGAAAATGACTTTTCTAACTTGCGTTAATGCAATTGTTTCAAGTAAAAACTCGTTACGGCTGGGCTGACGGTGGGAGAAAATTAGTTTGTAGACTTTATTCATTTCCTGATCACCCTAAACGTAGAAATCAGAAATTACCGTGGATGTATTTGACGACGTTGACGCTGAGGCCGTGCCTAGAGATTGTCATGAGCACCTCGCCGGCGCTTTTCCTCCATGGCAGGTTGTGAGGAGGACACCAGGACGTGATGGCGCTGAAGAGCAGCTGTAGGTCATCCTTCTGTGCCAGCTCTTCAGCCGGGGACACAAAACCACACAGCTTCACCAGGATCTGAGGAGGAATGACACAAAAAAAACCCCAATTCAATACGTTTTTTGAACAGTTTCCACCACCGTTATGGGAAAAGTACAGATTTATATGTTGATCAGTGTAGAAATATATTGCCTGGGTGGGGAAAAAGCTACAAACCAAGAACTACACCATTCTGTAATACACTTAGTATGTGCATCATTGCAGAAGGAATCTATTCTTAAAAATTCTTTACAAAAAGAGGCTAACAGGACTGCACAAAAAGCGTTAGCCCCATCATCCAGAAATCTGTGGTGTTGCCACGGCCATCAGCGGTTGGGAGCCTGAGAGAGCTAAACAGCTGAGATCTCTGAGAGGGAGGGATGGCATACACTCTCTTCCAAGTCACTCACAGCGACACCAGCCAATCAGACGCATCTGTGAGCTCATTTATATAAAAGTGGGCGGATAGCGCTTTCCTCCAAGCATGTTATGCTACACCTGACATCCTATGAGCAGCAGTTAAAAATTATACACTCGGCTGCCATCGCATGCCTCAGAGGAAACACATGGTGACCTTCACCCTTCCTCGCTGGTAGCCATCATGAGACAAGGGAAGAGATGTCTGATAGATGGGAATTGTCCATGACTAAACTGGGGGGAAAAAAAGGCTGATAATGTGAACACAAAATGGGTCACATATTTCAACAGCATTTCCTCAAGTTCCAAAAACCTTGTGTTTCAGCAAGTCTGTTTAAGAAAAAAGCACAGTTACAACCACGGGGGAAGCGCTGTAACGGTATCAGAGCACTTAAATTGACCAAAAATTAAATTGTAGGTTTAATGTGAAGTAACAAACAGCGAAAGCATTTCAAATTTTATTTTATTTATTTTTTTTTAAACAATGACAGTCAAGCATTGTTTCTGTTTTACATCATCCTGATATGTTTAAGAATCTTCAGTGAATAAAATGCTTTGAAATGCAATGGACATTTAACGTTACCCTGGGTGTCTGTTGACTCTTAATTCTACTAAAAACTGGCCTAAGTATAATATACAACAAAACACAAATATCTACATATGTAGCACGCATGGCACGGGTACACAAGAGATTCACTCCTAGATTGCATAGTCATAGGTTTAGGGGGTTATTTAACAGTAGGTAAACCCCTCAGGTATAACTGACCACAACAGGCACAATTTTATTTATTCGTCTCAGATAGGGGCAAAATTTCATCTCTCCCATCAGCGACCTGCTGTTCCTACTGAATCTATTTTAATGACATTTGGTCTCAAGACTGCTTTAGCTGCCATTGCACAAAACACTAAGTATAATCTTTCACAAGGCAAATCGGTTCTGCTCCATCTTAAAGACGTTACTAACCCGGGATGCTGGTATTTCTTTGGACGTTAACAATTCACAGCTAGATAATAAAAATTCTCAGAGTGTATTCCTGCCTTTCACCCTGTGTCCCTGAGATAGACTCCACATCCTTCATGACCTTGACCAGGATAAAGCGCTTACTGAAGATCGATAAATGAATAATTAGCTTGGGTTTTGGAGTTTTGTCTCATTGCCATAGAGACAAGTTTGTCAAACAAGAATGAAGAATCTCAATAAGAACCTAATCCTCCGATACAAGGTCCATGTCAACCGATTTGTATTGAAGGCTACCTTTAAATCTTGAAACTGAACAGAACACAATTTAATCGACTTTGTTATCCACGGTGTAGAAGATTCTGCCGTGAGATACCGTATCGACTGAATGACTGCCCTGACATTAAAGTGAACTCACTTGAACAAAGACTTTCTGCAGCAGAGCTCGGCGCTCCGCCAGGGGCAGCTCAGTCTGGGTGGCACCAGGAACCTCAGGCATGTGGGGCAGGTCGAAGAACAGGTACAGGCATTTCACCAGTGTGGAGGGAACCGACATGGTGGTCATGCAGTCCACGGTTTTCTGCAGGATGTAAAAGGAGAATGTTTACCCGGAGACACTTCTTTATAAAAACCTAACCAGACAGTGAGGTCTCTTTATTTCAGCTTTATACCACAGCCAGTTGCAACCAAGTTTAAAATACTACAGTTTCATTAAGTGAAGTCTAATGCAATCTATTTTATCAAGCTATTGAAAAATTATAGATGTTCCTTATCGTTTACTGATCGGCCATAAGATTAACACCACCTGACTGGTCTGCAGCTTGGCAACCTCATACACACACCCTACTTACATCAATGAGCCTTGGGAACCCATGACACTCTCATCAGTTCACCGGTTGTTCAGACTTGGACCACCTTTGATAGGTACTTACTGCTGCATGCCAGGTACACCCCACAAAACCTACCGTTTCGGAGATGAATAGATCCAGTCGTTTAGCCATCACAGTGTGGTCCTTGACAAGATTCTTACAATTGCTGATTTTCCCTCCATCCAACACATCAACATTGAAAAACCGACTTTCCTTTATGCATAATACTGTACATCCCACTCCTTGGCAGGTGCCACCATACCGAGATAATCAATGTTGTAACGTTGGTAATGTTTTTATTGTTATGGCTGATCGGAGTAAGGTTAGGAAGTGTAATAGTAAAAAAGATGGGTTCCTCGTCTGTTTTTACTTCAGTAAAGATTTTTGACTGTAATAAACTCAGAAGCAGTGTCATTCTTTTCTTTCAAAAAAAAATTAACTTAGGTGCTCTTGGTGACCTTTTAATAATTCCTCAAAAGTAGCAATAATTCTCAGAGGAAATATATGCCATAATATCCCAGCCGACCCTGATATGAGGTTGTTCTGTGCGGGCTATCAATCTCACTGATAACACCCACTGCTTTTGCCCATTTTAATGGTTTAATGTATTGAGAGAGAGAGGGGGGGGGGGGGGGGCCAAGGGGAAGAAACATGACAACAGCCTGAGGCTCAGGTGGGTTTCAACAAAACAAGGGTGAGCTCAGCAGGAACACCTGCGTTAATCACTGCTCTGACACTTAACTACTGCTAAATTGGACCAGTGGCATGGAATAGCAGTGATGGGCAAAAAATAAATAAATTAATTAAAAAAAAAACCCCCAAAAAAATAGAAGAAATATAAAAGAACCAAAACTATAAGCTGTACAGCATAAAAAAAAGAAATCTGTATGATCCTGCAGTGTAGCGAGGAAAATATCCTTTCCAACCGAGACTGAAAATGGTGTCTGGCACTGCAACATTCTTTCTGGGCTTTTTTTTTCCTAATTAGTGTAAGAAATCATCCTAGACTGTGCTTTAAAAGCCTGAGTGTGAGAATCATAATGACAGTTGGGTTTAACTCAGCGGGGGAGGCGTTGTAGTGGCAGACAGTCAAGGCCAAGAATAGCTCTCTCTCGGTGTGGACGGCACCTGAATGCTAATGACACACAGCAGACACGCTGCTTAAAGGTCAAGTTCACGCAGATGACACGGAGAAATTACACCTGACTGGTCGACGGAGAAACGGAAGGATAAGAGTCCTCCGGTAATCTGCTAATGCTGAATGACTCCATGGAAAAGAAGAGAATAGAAATTAATGCAAAACTGAAGCGGGAGCGCACGGAGTTACATCTACCTGAAGGGGGTTGTCTATATAAATAAAATAAGAAAAATAAACTAAAATCGCAAAGTGAAGCAGACCTTTGGAAAAAAAGTACTCTGTACATCTGGTGAATAAAGTGATCCGGAACTGAACTGGAGGTGTGTGTGAGTTAATAGCGGCAAGTTCGAAGCTTTAAAGCAAATTGTGTTCTTTAGATATTTCATTTCGACTGGCTCATCTGCTGTTTTAACGGTGTTGGGAGAAGGCTTTTTTGGAGTAATTCCTACTTTAAATATGTAGCACATCTCCCATCTAATGTATTCTATTCTATTTGACAATTACTTAGAATAGGCGAGACGGATATCGCCAATATTCTTTTCAGAGATATCCACTAAGCCTGAAGGGAAATAACTGATTTAGTATACTACATGGGAACATAAGCAAAAAAGGGACACTTGTGCAAGGTTTTTATGGGTTATAATTTTTTTTATACTGAAATGAAAACAAGCCTTCAAACTCTCCTGTTACTCATGAGCATATGAATATTTTCATTATCAGGTGGTTTTTACTTACATTTTCCAAGTTGCAATCTGCCAAAAATCCGTTTGATAGTTTGCATTAGCCAGTATAAAAAGACTGCTCTCTACAATCAGAGTGCACGAAATCGCGAGAATAGAATATGAATTGATCAGTTCATATAAGGCAAGATAATGGCAAAAATAACAGTATACAGATATTAAACTAACATCATCAGATATAAACTAGTGAACTTCTGAATAAAATAAAACTAGGTACTTTTACACATAATATGAGCTGACAACACATACATCACAGGAACTAATGAGATATACCACGGATTGTTCATATGCAAACTTCTTCCATATTTACTATGGCATACATGTTAATAACAAGCAACTATTCACAGTACAAAGTAGCACTCCTGTGTGTGGACTTATTACTTGTTCTTCTTTCTTAACGAAAAAGCGTGTAATTACAATAGGGCGTTTCCGTGTGCAAAGACATATCCGATGTATGCAAACTTTTATTAAGTTTGGGTTTAATGTCCTTTGAATCATGATGCAGGTGAGCTCTGAGAGCAGTAAGCAAAAGCACAATGTAACTTTCTTTTTTAAAATTCCAAGTCTTAGTATAATATACATGGAAACAAAGAAAAGCAAACTAAAGTATTTTTTTCCCGGTTTATTTTTACATACAGTATTTTAACTATGACAGGCAGGTGAGCTTCGTGAGTGTGTTGTTTTCTCAGTAGACCATACACACTTTGTAACAGTGTGTTTTTAATCTTATTCAAAATTGTAGGTAAACATAAGAAAAGCAAACTAAAGGAAGATTTTTATGGTTTATTTTTCCCTTCTGAAGCATGACAACAATGTCACCTGCTCCAAGTCACTGTGACAAGCTATGAGTAAGCCCTTTTAGATTTATCCTAGCATTATCCACATGGGATTGTCTAAAAGCTCAGAAAAGTGAGCCAGTCAGATCACAACGTTCCCATGTAACAGATACCAACCTATTTTATTCTACACTAAGCACAACTACAGCCGGATGGAGAGAGTCTACATGAACCTCTTTTTTCAGAATTTCAGTTGTACTTGCTGTTAAAAAAGGGGAAGTGAATAATTTCCCAAATGACTGCTGACAAAGCTGCTGGACACGTGGAAGGTTTTCGCAATGTCATAAACCGAAGTTAGGAAATTTGTGTTAACAATGTTAAGAACATGAACAGAAAATGAGGTAATGAACTAGTGAGCTTATCTATGGGATTACACAGTGTGTGTGTGTGTGTGTGTGTGTGTGTGTGTGTGTGAACAAAATATATATCAAAAGTTCTAGACAAGTGATTGGCTGAAACTGTTTTTGACACTGTGTAAGCTACATGGAGATTGGAGGAATGCGTACCTGACCGGAGGATGCCAACAGGTTGATGGTTGTCAGGAGCATCCAACCACGACTTGTCTCTTCGCTTTGATTCACCTCAAGAAATTGAACAATGGCCCTGCTGGCTGCCTCTGTTTTAGTAAACACACACACACACACACACACACAAATACAGCACGTTCACGTAGGCCGTATTCATTTTCACACACCAGTCTGCGTACAGGCTCATCTGTGGGTGGATGGTGAGTCAGAGACGACGGCATGCAGGTTACAAGTCCACCATACATCACTGCCCTCTTTTTCTCGAATTACTCGAAAAATGATTAATTCATGCAAATTAGGTTGAGTACAACAATAACTGAGGCTTGATTATTATGCAGTTAAAAAACATTCCATTTGGGCTCCCAGGTGGCACATCGACAAGGTGCGCGACTATCAACCACTCTCACAGGAGGGAGGAACGGCATACGCCCACTTCCCTGTCACTCACAGCGATCACCAGCCAATGGTGGGCAGCTGTAAGCTCAATCATACGAGGGGACGGATAGCGCTTTTGCTCCATGTGTGTTAGGCCGCCCCCAAATACGCATACGCAGCAATTCGAAAAGAGGCGGGTGGCAGCATCACATGTCACGGAGGGCGCATGTGCCTACTTACATGCCTCCCTGGACGGTGGTGGTCACGTTATAAGGAGGTAATACTTGAGCTCACACACAAGCAGGTGCAAGAGCTGTGTAACAGCATCTCTTTAACTCTCATTGAGCTCATGTATATACTACATGAAAACAAAGAAAAGCAAACTAAAACAAGATTTTACATAGTGTATATTCAACTATGAAAGAGGCAGCACTGAACTTTGAATGGAGATAAGCACTGTGTAGCTAAAGACATCTGTTTAGCCTACAAATTTTGAGTTTAGTGCATAATATACAGAAATATTTTCAAAAAAATCATGCTCCATAAAGGTGTTTTAGTATATTCTACATGGAAACAAGAAAAACTAACTAAAATGGGATTTTTATGGCTTGTTTTTCCATTATAAAGTGTTATGTCAAAAATATGTGAAGCCTTACACATAGTTCTGTTCACTTACATCATCTAAGTTGTTCTTTAACAGCCTGAGTCAAGTCAATTTTTCTGCCGAAGCTCTGGCACTGCAAGTCTGTTGCTGAATTTGCTCTTTTTGACTCATTACCATGTGACATATGGACTTGGTCGTTTCTGTGTTTTAGTTCCCAGATGCTGTGACATTTTGCTGATAATTTTTTATACAGAGTTTACCCCATGCCCTACAACCAGGTCAACTCTACTCCACCATTCTTCACAAGTGGAATGACATTTTGGGGTTAATATGGCTACTAGGCGTGACATCTGAGCTAAGGGCTTTCCTCTGTTGATCTATCATTTCAGATGGATACTAATACCAGGTTTAACCTCTTTAACAACATTTAGTCATGCTCATACACCAGCACAAAAAATACTGCTGTTATTACGTTGTAGATGAAGTTCATATTTTAAGCTCAATTCAGGCAGACATCCAACTAACTCCAAAGAGTCAAGGAGTCTTTGAGTCTCTCCCTCCACAAGTCTATTCGCAAGTCTCGCGCATCGCCAGCTGTTGAGCATCCTTTGAGGGGCTGGGTAGCAGATGCTCTGAGATGACTGGATCAGAACTTCTGAGATAAAAAGGTGGAATCACTCATCTTGTCTAATGCGTCTCTTTTGAAGGTTCCAGATCAGAAGCAGAGACCACGCAGAAGAACAAAAATGCGAGGAAAAAAAATCCCCAATCATTTTTAGCAACTATGATCTCAGCTGGCTAGTTTTAAACCAGGATCAGATGAGAACACTAGGGTACTTTGAATGATTTGCATCTGGGTTGTAAATGCTTTCCTTATACTGAGCGCACAGATCCCATTCTGATCATGTCTGAATAACTACTGCACTATTTCACTAAAGCCACTCTAATAGAAATGTTTATCAGTAACAGCATTAGAGGGGCATAATAGCAGCGCATGGATCTGGCTAACTTGTTCATAGGTAGCTAAAAGATAAATTCTAAAAAGTAAATATCTTAATATCAAAGACAGTATAATTTTTACAACAGAGAAGACAGACTGTAGTTGCAAGTGTGTGTGTGTGTGTGTGTGTGTGTGTACACATGTACAGGTCACACCTGTGGATTTATTAGATGCTCTTCGTCTGATCTCGGTCACCATTAGTCTGGACACCTGAGTGGTGAACTGCAGAAGGTCTGAAAACTTCTCGTGCATGGAACTTGGTGGAGCGTTCCCAAACACCTATTCACATACAAAGACGTACAAATAGGCAAATGTGAACAGAGCATATTAGCACATGGTCAGTTTCACAAAAATAACCATGCATACTGTTTACTGAGAATCAAATCACTTCCTGCCAGATTGGTGACAAGTCGTTGACCTGCATCATTCTTTTAATTAAAAAAAAAATTTAAAAATGAACTTAAATCTTGGCCACCACCCAGTGAGCTCTGCTCATCATAAGACAACTATGAACCAAGGATGGAGAAGACTAATGTGTTTCATCTAATACAGGAACAGTCAGCCAACCATCTTTTTTTTTTAAGTTGCTGCTCAGGATGTGTCACAGAGTGGTTTTACTTTACCCTGTAAACTAAATATTAAAAACACATTGAGTTTTTCCCCTGACAATTATTCACCAAAGGCGAGATGGGTGTCGCTAAATAGTTCCCAAGACGAAACATCAAAAAGTCTCTTCAATTCAGTGACATTTGCTGATCCAGAGGCACATAATTGTTATACACTACTATACATAACTGTTATGTATATAATATACACTACACAGGACCAAAAAAAGCTAAGAAAACCAAAATGTTTGTAGTTTATTTTTACTTTAAATATGAAAGAGGAAGGGCATGTGAGCTCTGTGTATGGAGCATAAACACATTAGGGAAATGTATGTTTATAAAGTCATATTTTAGAATATACTACATGGAAAGAGAAAAATAGTTTCTTTTTAATCATAACAGAGGCTGGTGAGATAATTACACTTGGTTGTTTGGAGAATATTTTTCTTATTTTAAGAAATCTTACCAAGTGTAATTATCGTTTAGCACTGGCAGATAATTTAACTTGATTTAAGAGGATACAGAATAAAATCAAGAACAATATTCTGAAAACAAATTTAAATAATTTTACACATTTTGTTCTTACATAGCATATTATTACCAAAACAAGATCATAAAGAATTTTTGGTTGAAGATAAGATTTTAAATCTTGATTTGAGAGCAAATGTTTGCAGTATTAGTATAATCAGAATAATCGACTCAAAATAACGTCAATTAATAGTGGACCAATCAGATTGCATTGAAAGAACTTTCCCTTACAGTATATAATAAGCATGATAAGATATCAGCAAAAGTGGTATAAAATCATAAGGTTGCAGTTATCAAAAATAAAGACGGGCTACAACTTTCCCTCACTTTAACATACTTATTTTTGAAAGTAATTTGGTCCCCATTTTCAGGCCCATGATTAAAAATTACTTTGAGAAAATCCTAAACAATGGAGTGTTCATTCCCATTACTGTCATGCAATTGTAATTAACTGCTCGTCATAATCTGAGATGAGCTCTAAAACGCTCCCTCTCAGCAAATAGAGCACATTTCAAGCATAATTATAAAAATCAGTCACTGCTATCCCCATTATTGTGGCTGCTCCATTATGCTTCAACAAGTACTCTTTAAATCTTTATGACCACACTCCTCATGAAATTATGATCAGCGATGATGGACATTAGCAGCGTTTCTGTATAATCAGAGCTTGAAGAGTAATAACACAGCGCACTTGACCATGCAGCAGCTCTTGATTGCAGGATGACTAACCTTCCTGGATAAAGCATTAAACAAAATCCAATAGGGAACAAATGGAATGATCAAGTTTTAACTGTGAAAACTGTGACCGACTGCAAAGCTCCAGTTGAGTTTCCATTATGCTGGGTTTACACTTGGGTCACAATGTCCACGATTCAAAAAACTGCAGAGCGCCACGATTTACTGTTTACTTTTTCCTTTTCTATGTTTCCCTACACTCTCAGTACATTCTGTTATGAAGCCAACATGCTTTTCATCACATTTCCTCAAGTTCCCTTACGATCACCACAATATGCTCTGACGTTCTGTAGATTCTGTTTAGACCTCCCACGTTCATCAAGTTCTGTTAAGATCTCCTACAATTCGTGACAACAATTTGAGCAAGATTACCACGATTGGCGCATGATTTGGGGTGTAAAAACATCCAAGATATGAAACCTTAAGATCATCAAGATCCCCAATGATGGCACAGCAAGGTCTGTTACGCTCTCTGTCAAAGTCTACTACGATTCCTACATTCTATCACGCTCTCTCAAGACTTGGCGGCCAAACATTTTGTCGCAACCATCACGATTCAAGCATATTGGATGGATGTCTTGTGAGATCTGAAAAATACATTTGGTGCTGTGTTGCAAAGACCGACCCTCTGTCTTTGGTTCTGGTTTACTCCAGGCAAGATGCTATTGTGGATGCTAATGCCACCAGACTGTATAATATCCTCACATCTGCAGCAAGGAAGAACATCTTTCTGCCCTGGATAAGTGACAAACCCCCTACTACATCAAACTGGCACAAGATAATTATGGGATGTTTTCCCCTTGAATAGGGGACACCTGACCTGTCTGCTTCACTCTTCGGAGGAACAGTATATGGACATTTGGTCCCTATACCTCCACTTTTCCAGCTCTACAGTAGCTTCAGTGCTTTCGAGTGCTGTCCTCAGCTTGCCTTTGGCTTATATCTTATAATACACAGCATTTTATATTGTATCTTGCTTATAACATTGTACCTGCAACCTTTTCATCTGAGACTCCTACAATCATGATTTGGGGTGTTTCTGTTAATATTTTATCCATCTAGTTTTTCCCCTGGGAGATTGACGTGGGCTGATCCCTATTCAATGTACTCATGAGATGTATATGTGTATAGACCAGTGTTGTATTATGTTATGTTAATGTAAAAAAAAAAAAAAAAAAAAGGAGGGGGGGGGGGG
>JAQMYF010000025.1:27974339-27985700 GCA_030014195.1 Neosilurus mollespiculum
AGCATGGTGTACCTAATAAAGTGGCCGGTGAGTGTATATATATATATATATATATATATATATATATATATATATTATATTGTATACAAATTCTATTCACAAAGTATTTGAAATCAGTAATTATACCACTCTCAAAGACTTTTTAACCTCTTCCTCTGTTTTTCTTATTCTCAGGGCTCTCATCTGTGCACACTGCACATTATGAGATTTTATCAATAGTTATACATTCACATTAATGGCATTAGGCAGACGCCCTTACATGGCAGCGCAACTAACACTTATCATTTTTCATATATCTGAGCAGTTGTGGGTTAAGGACCTTGCGCAAAGTCCCAACAGTGGCATCTTGGTTGTACTCCAGCTTGAACCCCCAACCTTCAGATCAGTAACCCGAGCTCTAACCACTGAGCCACCACTTCCCCGGTGATGTTAAAGTCATACAGTAATGCCAATATTATTAAAGATGAAATCACTCCCTGCTTACTCTTTAAAGTACTGTAGCATAATTGGTATTATTATTGTATTATTACTGTAAATGATAGCTTGTTTGTGTGTTTTCTCAGGTGTAATACCAGTAAACGAAAACAATAAACCATATTGCTTCTAAAAAGTGAAGTGCTCTTAACTTATTCAGACTTTTTATGGTTCCCGAAGGGCATATTAAAAAGTTTAATGACTTAATGAATAAAACAGGGAAAATCTCAGAAAGTAGTTTTGCATTTAGATCTGTGAACACGACACATGGTTGCGCATCCACAAAAATTACACGATCATTACTTTCTTTTAATTTCATTTTGTAAATGAACTTTTCCACATTTAATGTCTGCTGAGTAAGAAATACAGTATATTTCATGATATTAGAAATATAAACTCTTCTTCTTCTTCTTTTTTTTTTTTTTTTTATAAAAATTCCTTCCAGATTACAAAAGGTTTCTATAACACATTGTTATTATAATGTTATTATAATAATAATAATTAATATATATCCTTGTGTCTATTTCTGACTGTGTCTAAGCAGATGATACGTACAATACAGACTGGAAAGATAGCTGAAAGAGCCCAACACAAGCATGATGAGATAAAAAGATCGTAATTAAGATGGTCCAATAAATTTTCGGTATTCTTGTTTGATACAGCCAAATACTGTATTATAGTAGCGTCTGCCTGGTACCATCAGATCAGTAACCACCTCAGTGTGATTCATTTTGGGGATGAGGTACAGGGTGGCAGTGACAGAGAGTGAAGTGAGGAGTTCACATAGCCGCACTGACGACTCCACTGGAACGATGATGTCATCCGTGCCATGGATTAACCCTACTGGAGGAACTCTGTAAGAAAAACACCAGCACAGCACACATGGAGCATGATCAGAGTGTGAAACTGGGGATTCTCATCACCTGAAACTTTAGCTACAGCTTAGTTGCGTAGTGTGTTTGTGAAATCTTTAAAGGTTTCAAATGTTTTATGTATTCATGTCCATAGCATTAGTGAAGGAGGCACGGTGGCTTAGCACTTTTTACCACACAGCAAGAAGGTCCTGGATTCAATTCCCAGGCTAGGGTGTTTCTGTGTGGGATTTGCATGGCCTCCCCGTGCTTGCGTGGGTTTCCACCGGGTACTCTGGTTTCCTCCCACAGTCCAAAAGCATTCACAGGAATCTAACTGGATGTTCCAAAAAGTGTGTGTGTGTTGGCCCTGCGATGGCCTGTCGAGCTGTACGGGGTGTACCCTGCCCTCTCCCAGAGTCGGCTGAGATGTGTCTCCCCACGACCCAAATTAGCATTAAACGGCTTATAAAATAAATGAGTGAGTATTAGTGAAAGAAAGCAGTGTAAAGCCACGGCGAAAAAAAAGCATAACCAGTGACAACAGTATGTGTCTTATTTATAGCGTTGGACTCAAGATATTAGATGATGACAAAATTTACTTTAGAATGTTTTTATTGCATATTAATATAATATATGTGACCCATCACATCAAATCAGGTATTAAGTTGCATTTTGGGCTATATGAGTTATGCATATCTCCATATTCTTGACTCAATAAGCTCCATTTTGGTTAAAAAAAACAAACAAACAAAAAATTTATGTAGCATGTCTGGTTGCTGAGATTTGACCAATTTAGTGTAGGGAATTTCAGAGATTTCAAAATGGATCATTTTGAGAAAAATGGGTTCCAAAGAGCACTCTATATTAAACATAACACCAAGAAATTATTCAAATACACTGAAAGAATAATACTAACAGGTATTTTTATTATTTATGCAGATTTCTAGTATCAAAAACTATGAAAAGTTTGATGTACAAAAAAATCCCCAACAAAAAAACCCCCCCTTTTTTTCCAGATGCAGGAAATCTACACATTTTCCAAATTGGTGAAATTCATCTGAAACTGACCAAACAAGTTCAAATGGCTTATTAACTGAGTGGAATAATTACATTCCTATAACTTTCTCCAGATAACTGTCACTGGAAAAAAAAGAAGAGTGGGCGTGGTCAAGATTTATAAAGGTGACGAGGCCCACATGGTAAAATTTAGCTCCTTGCAGGCTAACCGAGTCGATTTCTTTAATTTTTTTTACAGGTTTATTTCTGACAACTGGTTCTTTTCTTTTATGTGCTGCTGCCTTTTATCTTTCTCAGAGCTCAAAACTGGCCCATGTGACTTAATACCTGATATGATGTGATGGGTTACATATTATTTATGTTATATATAATATATATTACTGGTATTTTATTTTATATAATTTTTTGTTGTTTTTACATGAAAAACTACAGAAGAATCATGCACACTGTAAGGGTAATAAAGTCTAAAGCTTAAATATGACATTGAATACAATAATATAATAGTATGTAGACATTTCTATTCCCGTAAATGTATATCCTTTTTTACTATTAATTAGCAATTGGGCAAAGTGGATGTCACTGACTATTCAATTAAGTGGCAAGCTTGAGGTGAATACCTGTTTTAGAACATACTACATGGGAAAATAGTAGAACCTCGGATCCAGGAGGAACAATGTGGTTTTCGTCCTGGCTGCAGCACTCTGGACCAGCTCTACCCACTCTACAGGATCCTGGAGGGGGCATGGGAGTTTGCCCAATCTGACCACATGTGCTTTGTTGACTTGGAGAAGACTTTCAACCGTGTCCCTCTGGCTATCTTGTGGGGTGTGCTCCAGGAGTATGGGGTACCAGACCCGTTGCTATGGGCCATTCGGTCTCTGTACCACTGGAGCCAGAGCTTGGTGCACATTGGTAACAACAGGTCGAATTCGTTTCCGGTGGGGGTTGAGGTCCGCCAAGGCTGTCCTTTGTCACCAGTTCTGTTCATAATTTTTATGGATAGAATTTGTAGATGCAGCCGAGGCTTTGAGGGGTTCTGGTTTGTTGGCCATAGGATCTCATCTCTGCTTTTTGCGGATGATGTCCTTTGGCTTCATCGAGCTGGGACCTCCCACTCTCATTGGAGCGATTCGCAGCTGACTCTGAAGCGGCTGGGATGAGAATCAGCACCTCCAAGTCCGACGCCATAGTTCTCAGCCGGAAAAGGGTGGCATGCACCCTCCGGGTCTGTTTATTATTAAATATCTCGGGGTCTTGTTCACGAGTGTGGGAAAGATGGAGCGGCAGATCGACAGGCAGATCGGTGCAGCCTCTGCTGTAAAGCGTGGCTTATAACAGTCTGCTGTGGTGAAGAAGGAGCTGAGTCGAAAAGCAAAGCTCAAAATTTACCAGTCGGTCTACGTTCCAACCCTCACCTATAGCCACGAGCTTTGGGTAGTGACCGAAAGAACAAGAGCGCAGATACTGGCGGCTAAAATGAGCTTCCTTTGTGGCGGGGCTCTCCCTTAGAGATAGGGTGGGAAGCTCAGCCATCCAGGAGGAGCTCGGAGTAGAACCGCTGCTCCTCCATGTTGAGAGGAGCCAGTTGAGGTGGCTCGGGCATCTGAATAGAATGCCTCCCGAACGCCTCCCTGGTGTGGTGTTTCGGGCATGTTCAACCGGGAAGAGACCCCGGGGTTGACCCAGAACATGCTGGAGGGACTACGTCTCTCGGCTGGTCTGGGAATGCCTCGGTGTCCCCCCAGAAGAGCTGGATGGCTGCGGCATCAACCTGGATTTGAACTTGCGATCTCCCAGTTGATAGTCAGGCACCTTGTTGATGTGCCACCCATGTGTGTATGTGTGTGTGTGTGTGTGTGTGTGTGTGTGTGTGTGTGTGTGTGTGTATAAAATAAATAAATAAATGACCTTTCTAACTGGTCCTTCTTTAGGCTCCGGATCCGAACTGTAGGTGAATAGTAGTCAAAGTTCTCGATGCCATCCATGGCTTTGTGCATAGCGGAGATATATTCAACAGCTCGCATCTTCTCATGCTCATAATGGTCCATTATATCGTACACGCCACTCAAACCTGCTCAACAGTGAACATGTTTTGTGTGATAAAGCATCAGTATATGAAGTGCATTTGTGTAGTGAAGTGCGTATTCTATTCTGTACTGTGGCCATAAAGAATACTGTTCTCATATTACAGTCACTTACTAAATTACAGGTTATAAGCAAAGTGCTGTAAAATAATAACATGTTTACCTATGATGCCTTGAATGGAGTTTAACACTTCTTTCTGTTTAAACGGCTCGATGAGCAGCGACTCTACTGCTTCCAGTAGAAACAGTGTGGTCAGTACACACAGATGAGCTCCTGCTGAGTGGCCTATTAACACAATGTTATCCTACACAGCATAACAACATTACAAAATAAAATACACTTAGAAGTACAGATGTAGAGCAGGAAACACAGATAAAGAGAGATGTTAATTTTTGCATCGCATCATCCTTCTTCCTGTTTTTTAAAGTTTTATCTACAAGCTCCTCAAAAACACTTCTAGTTCGAAACATTTAAATAATATACAGTATTATTAAAAATTCGTAGTGAGGGCCTGAAAGTCTGAAGCCAATTATGGAAACGTTTTATTTAACTCATTCACTCACTCACGCAATCAATCAATCATTTGCTGAACCGATTAATCCTATTAGGGTCACAGTGAGGCTGGAGTCTATCTCAGCCAACACAGGTTACACCCTGGACAGCTCACCGGAACATCGCAAGGCAACACAAACACACAACCATTCACACTCACACTCACACCTAGGTGTAATTTGGAACAGCCAATTAGTTTAACGTGCATGTCTTTGGACTACGGGAGGAAACCGGAGTACCCGGAGGAAACCCACGCAAGCACAGGATAAACATGCAAATTCCACACAGAGACCCCCCTCGCCAAGCCCACGACTCAAACCCGGAACCTTCTTGCTGTGAGGCAGACATGCTAACCACTGCGCCACCTGAAGAGTTTTTATTGAAGAGTTAACAGAATTACACCTGAGATAATTACATTTATAAAAACTGGAGCGATTTACATGTGGATGACATTGTTAGATGGATTTTAATTGGATTTAAATTAGTTTACAGAGTTTTTCGGAACAAAAAGAAATAAAGCAACATTTTTCGCATCATTAAACGAAGACTAGTACATCTGATTTGTGATTGAATTGTGATTGTGATAGAGAGGTGTAAGTACACAGTCCACTGTTGCATATGAGGCTGCCTGACCGCAGACCAGTCAGGTGGTGTTAATGTCATGGCTGATTGGTGTATATAGACAGTATATTCTCTAACGTCCATGCATGATGCCTGAGTGATATAACTGTTTAATTATCTCTACATCCACTAGATTTTAAGAAATTTAGCTGTTTTAAATTTTTTACGCAAGTTACATAAATGATACTAGATTATTTCTTTGGCAAGGGCAGCACGCTGGCATAGTGGTTAGCATGTCCTCACAGCAAAAAGATCTTGGGCTCAAGTTCTGGGCTTGGCAAGGGCATTTCTGTGAGAAGATAGCATGTTTTCTCCATGCTTGCATAGGTTTCCTTCCTCCCACAGTCCAAAGACTAACTGGCTGTTCCAAATTGCCCCTAGGTGTGAATGTGAATAGCTGTGGGTGTGTTGGCCCTGCAACGGCTTGACGAGCTGTTCAAGGTGTACCCTATCTTCGCCCAGAGTCAGCTGAGACAGGCTCCAGCCTCTCTGCAACCCTCACAGGGTTGAGCGGTTCGTATTTCTGCGTAACATTTTTTTAAAGAATGGTGTACATGACACCGGTACAATATCAAAAACTCACAGAATACTCATGGTGGTGTAACACCTTACTGTAATGTTTTTTTTTTTTTTTTTTTTAATTTCTCTTATACATCTTACAAGATTAAACACATGCACTACTTACTTTGTCAAGATGGAATGAATGTCCATTCTCTCTCACCCAGATCAGACTGTCACTAATGTCCTGAACCATATTTGAAACATTCCCCTGAAAGGTAACACATTAAGTTGAAGATCTATCAGTGCGAAGTGTATAGGCTAGATTAAGAGCAAAAAAGTATAGTAGAACATGTACTTTACATCACTGAAAAAAAATAACAACAGAAAAAAACAATACCTTTGGATATGTGGAATAATCAGGACAAATCACTGAAGCGTTAAGCTCGTTAGCTATTTGTAATGCAAGAAGACAGTAAATGGATCTCTCTCCTGAACCCCAGGCCCCTCCGTAGACAAACACGACTACTGGGGTGAGCTGTGGGTCTGACTGCTTCAATGTTGGGGGATGATACAAGTCTAATTTGTTGCCTCTGTGTCCAAAGGTGATGCCCTATAAACACAACAAAAAGAGAAACGTTGCAGTGCAGGAGGCAAATTCTGTCCTGATCCACTGAATCGTGATCGAATTGAAATGATCAGAGATAAAAAAGTTTAATCACATCGCTGGTATTCCAAGAGAAAAAATATACACTAACTAAAAGAGTTGACTCACTTTCAAACATTGCTTACTATTGTTTTTCTCGTACCAACGTTTCCACCGGAAATATAACCTGCTGTACCGTAGATATTTCATCATTTCCAGCACCGCCCTCGCCAGTCGATATACTCGCCTAAGGAAAATATTACGATTCATAGCATCAGTACTTATATATTTAATCTACATATAGAATAAACATTCAATCATTCATTCGCAGAACTGCTTAATCCTATTAAGGTCACGGTGAGGCTGGAGCCTATCTCAGCTGACTCTGGGCGAAGGTGGGGTACACCCTGAACAGCTCGCCGGTCCATTCACACTCACAGTAAGACCCAGAGGAAGAAATTTGGAACAGCAAATTAACCTAATGCTCATTCATGTCTTTGGACTGCCGGAGGAAACTGGAGTACTACGTCACCCACCAAGTCTAACACCCACCATACAAATCCACATGACTTAGCAGTTACTACAGACATAGTATGCTGTGATGTGAAATACAGTTCACTCACTCACTCATTTTTTAAACTGCTTAATCCAAACAGAGGCTGGAGCCTATCTCCTCCAAAACTGTCCGAAGGCAGGGTACACCCTGAACAGCTCACCAGACCATCACAGGACCAAGACACACAACCAATCACCCTTACAGTCACAACTAGTTGTAATTTGGAACAGACGATTAGCCAAAAGTTCATTTCTTTGGATTGTAGGAGGAAACTAGAGTACATGGAGAAAACCCAGGCAAGCACAGGGAGAACAAGCAAACTCCACACAGAAACTCCCTGGTCAAGACCTGGACCTTCTTGCTGTGAGGAGAACGTGTTAACCATTCGCCACATGTCGAGTATGAAAATCAATAAAAGACAGAAATAGGAAATTCAGTTGAAGTTGTCTGTATAAAAACGTACCTGGGTTTGAGAGCTTCTATATACTTCTTGTGGCCGGGCTTATCAGGCCATCCATAGAACCACTGGGCAGTTAGTGAGATGCTGTATGGAATAGCTACAAATATTACCGCAGCTGCAACAGGAAGTCTCACGTTATACCTGGAAACAAATGAAACACTTGCACTTCTGTATACCGAAACTGGTGACGTAACTGGTGTCACAACCATGCATCCAGCATGTACTATATCATTTATGTGTCAGGGTTGCAGATGAGCTGGATCCAACCCAACTGACTTTAAACAAGACGGCGGGTACACACTGGGCAGGTCACATTTCCATCACAGGGCTAACACAGGGTTAAGAGCAATAATCATTCACACAAGTTCACACTAATAAGAGTGATATTCTACTTTATATACGCCGTAGCACTTTTGAATTTGATTGGTCAAAACATACCAATTAATTTATCATATATAACAGCAGTTCTTATAATAGGGTCGACTGTATTGCAGGACTTAGCAGTTACTACAGACACAGTATGCTGTGATATGAAATACAGTTCACTCACTCACTGAGTGACACACGGTAGCGTAGTGGTTAGCATGTCCACCTCACAGCAAAAAGGTCCTGGCTTCGACTCCTGTACTCAAGGAGGGTTTTTCTGTGTGGAGTTTGCATGTTCTCCCCATGCTTCCGTGGGTTTCCTCCAGGTACTCTGGTTTCCTTCCACAGTCCAAAAACACGTACTTTAGGCTAACTAGCTGTTCCAAATTACAACTAGGTGTGAGTGTGTGAATAGTTGTGTGTGCGTTGGCCCTGCGATGGTGAGCCATTCGGGGTGTACCCTGCCTTCAGCCAGTGTTGGCTGAGATAGGCTCTTGCCTCTCTGCGAACGATATTTAATATCACAGCATACTATGTCTGTAGTAACGGCTAAGTCCTGTGGATTTGAATGGTGGATGTTACACGTTGGGCGGCATGGTGATGTAGTGGTTAGAACTTCCGCCTCACAGCAAGAAGGGCCTGGATTCGAGCCCTGTGCCTGGCGAGGGTGTTTCTGTGAGCATGCTTGCATGTTCTCCCTGTGCTTGTGTGGGTTTTCTCTGGGTACTCTGGTTTCCTCCCACAGTCCAAACACATGCACATTAGTCTTATTGGATATTCTTGATTGCCCCTATGTGTGAGTGCGAGTGTTGGTCTTTGTTGGCCATGTAATGGTCTAGCGAGCTGTTCAAGGTGTACCCCGCCTTCGCACAGGAATGGCTCCAGCCTTCCCGCGACCCTAATAGCAGATTAAGTGGCTCACAAAAAGAAATGGTTACACGAAATCGTAAAATCTACTGAAATGTGCTGATGTTTAAAGAAAAACATATAATCAGTGATATGGGGTTGTTTTTTCAGTGAGTATATATGTATTTAATTTGATATGGAACCAGTTTTTGTAAGAGTCAAATTTTGTAAGAGTAAAATTTCCTTCATGGAAGCATTTTGGAGAGAGAGGACTTCTGTTTTCTGGATAAGACGACTGTAGTTTGTGTGTGTGTGTGTGTCTTCATATTACTAAAAAAATGAGTAAAAAAGAGAACCTGGTGAAAGAAAAACCATGTGCAAATGTTACACCATGATAACAGGAACTAACTTGTTTTGCAGATGTTACGGAACATTAAATGCAACTAAAACAACAGATTGCTTAAAAAAAGGGGAAAAAAAGATAATATGCAGTTCTGTCTATAATTGTAATAACTGATAAATTTCTGCATTATAAGAAGAATAAAACACATTGTCACATATATACACGTGTTCTACCTCACTACTCTACCTCATAGTCACAGGATACTGGCTTGCACTTAGTCTTGGTGATAAATTCTGCACTACACTGTTTATCTCTTTTTATACTATATTGACACTTTGCATTTGCTCCTTTGCACATACTTCCTCACTTATATTTATCTGTATCTGTCCAAATCTTTGTAAAACAACAACAACAAAAAAACCCTTCACAAATGCTTCTCTGTACAGTGAGCGATTTAACCCGAAGTCAAATTCCTTGTTTGCGTTCACAAACCTGACAAATAAAGCTGATTCTGATTCGGATACAAAAGAAAGGAAAAATCACTTCAGAGGGGTAACTGTGTCACACCAGTCTTTCATTAACTCTTTCTTATCACAGCACATCCCGGTGTTTCCTTCCCTCCAAATAACATTACTACAGCAAGAAGCGATGAAGTATTATTTATGAAAACACTGTTATAATAAAAACCCTGTCTCTCAATGAGAATTGTGAGTCACTTACATGTTTTATACACAGATGGTGGCTGCAGCTGTAGAGTAAAACACATAAAATATCATAAATAAATTATTATAAACATCACTGAATTAGAGATACAGGGCAAACAGTATTTAACAGGGTAGTACACCCCAAAATCAGGGCTGAGTAAACACACACAGTAGCACAGTATGAATAATAGGAATATAAATACACTAAATCACATGAGTGTAGCTTTAGTTATATAACTCACCACAAAACAGAAAGGTCGACTGTAAGTCGAAACAAAAACAGCACATTTAATTAATGAATAATGAATTAAAAAACAAAACAAAACATTCTGTTGAATGCAAAGTGGACTTTTATTTCCACAGGAAAGAGAAACCAATACACAAGAAAAGGCGTGACACTCAGCTGAGCGACACTGCACTTCCGCATTATGACGTCGACATAGTCCTTTGTTTTAATTGGTTCCTTTTGAAAAGGCGGGGCGGAATGCAATATAATACACCCAAACCAGTATAGTACTGTAGCTTATACTGTATGTTCATCAGCAGTGACAGTCTGTTCACCAAATCATTATTACAACAGAAGTGGTGCAATAAATAAAATATTGTAAATGAAGGAATGTTTTTATTATTGTTATATCCTATATATGACCCATGGAGTAAAAAAGAAAAAAAATCTATGTCATGGTGAAATGAAAATAAACAACAGCAACAACAACAACAAAACCTAATTATTAAAAGCTGTCTGAAACAGTTCACCGCAGATTTGACCTCTGATCGTCTGATGCCTTCATCCATCCATTTTCTTTCGCTTATCTGAGATCGAGTCATGGAGGCAAGGAGGGAAACTCAGGCATCCCTTATCCCCAGCGACATTTTCTAGCTCCTTCCGGGGAATCACAAGAACTTTTCTGGGAAGGGGTGCAGTGATTTGGGATGCTGCCCTGTAGTGCACTTTTCTGGGAAGGGTTGCAGTGATTTGGGATGCAGCTCTCTAGTGCACTTTTCTGGGAAGGGGTGCAGTGATTTGGGATGCAGCCCTGTAGTGGACCTTTCTGGGAAGGGGTGGAGTGATTTTCTGTGAAGGGGTGCAGTGATTTGGGATGCAGCCCTGTAGTGCACTCCCCTGGGAAGGGGTGCAGTAATTTGGGATGCAGCCCTGTAGTGCACTCCTCTGGGAAGGGGTGCAGTGATTTGGGATGCAGTCCTGTAATGCACTCCTCTGGGAAGGGGTGCAGTGATTTGGGATGCAGCCCTGTAGTGCACTCCTCTGGGAATGGGTGCAGTGATTTGGGATGCAGCCCTGTAGTGCACTCCCCTGGGATGGGGTGCAGTGATTTGG
>JAQMYF010000025.1:28002531-28015403 GCA_030014195.1 Neosilurus mollespiculum
TACTATGTAAAGCTGCTTTGTGACAATGTCAATTGTAAAAAGCGCTATACAAATAAATTGACTTGACTTGACTTGACTTAATGTTGTACAGCTTTTACAAAAGCATACAGTTATGAAACAAGACTTGACAAGTCTGTCCAAGTTGTACTTAGTGTGACATGAAAACATACCTATAATAACCCTGTAGACACAGGAAACAGAGATGTTGCTGCTTTTACATGACTACTACACAATGTAAATTGTTCAATGTGTGTGTGAACTGTTTGATGAGATTGTCATTACTAGAATTTAATAACATGACTTCCCAGAATTCCATTAACAGCACATTAATCTTATAGTACTTCACAAAAATTAGTTTTTTTTCAGTACCTTCAGGTCTTCAACTGACTTCATTTTATTGCCACATAATGTTGCTGAGCCTCGACCTGACCAACTGGAACAACAATGCCCTGGAGATTACACGCTGTACTCAAGGCTAAAGGTGGTCCTATATTAATATTAAATTCATTTTCTTGACCAGGAAGTGTACTCACTCACTTAATAATTTCCTGGACTGCTTAATCCTACTACTAGGGTCACAGGAAGGCTGGAGCCTATCTCAGCTGACACTGCAAACCTATGAGAACCGGTTACAACCTGAACAGCTCACCAAACCATTGCATGGCAACACACACCCAATCATTCACAGTCATATCCACACCTAGGGGCAATTTGGAACAGCCAGTTAACCTAATGTGCATGTCTTTGGACTGTGGAGGGAAACCTACACAAGCACGGGGGAGAACATACACACTTCACACAGAATGTTTTTGCTGTGAGGCTAACCACTAAGCCACTGTGTCGACCCACACCAGGCAGTGTATTAAATGTATTAATGTATGTTTGTATGTTAATGTATTCATATAAACCCATGATTTGAAGCACTGCCAGTACTATCACCAATTTGGGCCATTCTAAAATGTTCATATAACCAATTAGAGAACAATTAGAGAAGCACTGTGGTCTCAATATTAGGGGTGCCAGAAAAAAATCGATTCACGTCTGAATCGCGATTCTTATTTATTAGCATTCTGAATCGATTCAAATTTTCAAGAATCGATTTTTAAGATCACTTGTTTTCGAGCATTTCCAACCTTACTCACAACGCGTACCGTTTGTCCACACGCGGCCTCTGTTGTGATTTGTTCTAGTGAGCGGCGGGTACAGAACTACCGTGTTTCCCCGATAATAAGACCTACCCTTTCTTCTGCAGAATGGTCCAAAATAAGCCCTACCCCAAAATAAGCCCTACCTAAATCCATATTTTGTTCGCACCCTCCCCTCATTTTCTGTGAACGTTCAAATCCCTGAGCCCACATCTTACAACATCACCTGGAGATAAAAGAACCGGAGCAGCAGCAAGACCAACTCCTGACCAACACACACTCCATCACTTCACTAAACTCCCCACCAACTCTGAACGAGCAAAGCGGATCAGTACATCTACAAAACCAGTCATCTAATAATATCATTTCTTTCTTTCTTATAGAAGAGTTGTTCCTAGCTTATAGAAGAATGTTGTTACTCATGAAATTGGCTCCCTTTGTTTGTAATGGTTATGAGTCAAACATCGGTTTGAATCAAGAATCGATTCTGAATCGATTCGTCACCCCAAGAATCGGAATCGAATTGAATCGTGAGTTGTTGTTCGATTCACATCCCTAATAAATACTGTATATATTAGTAAGTAAAAATATGGCTGTCATACAGGGTGTCTATATCGAATATTGTGTTTGGAGAATTAATGTAAATGCCTTGTTTTAAAAAAGAATTATGTAATCTATAATTCATTCATTCATTCATTTTCTAAGCCGCTTAATCCTAATAATCTGTAAATATAATTTCAAATGTAGTTTTTCATTTTCATTCTTAGGCAAAGTTGGATCTTGGTTCTGGTGAGCGAATTCTACACTCAGACAAAGGGAATCCACTGAACGACTTGGCTTGGCACACAGTAGATCTTATTCATGACCAATTAAATGTAAACCTTACTGTGGACAAGCATTTCCAGACCAGCCAGAGACTTCCAGGCTCGGAGCAAGAGCTGGATATCAGAGATGGTTTATATATTGGTGGTACAGGAGGCTTGGATAAGTTCTATCTCCCTAATGATCTCACTGGCTTCCGTGGTTGCCTTGATGAAGTGCTGTTTAATCAACATAACCTCCTTTCATCACTTAGGCCACACTCTGGCTTGAAGAACATCTATGAGGTTTCTCTTGGATGCAGTCCACAGTTCTTTGCTAATGAAGAGGATGCAATCAGCTTTTTCAGTTCCAGGGCATATGTCTCCCTTCCTCCTTGGTCTGCACAACAAGAGTGGACTCTTGAATGCTCGGTACATACATCAGCTCAAGAGGGAATCATTATGTTCAATTCTGCTCGAGGAGGGAGCTTTGTTGCCATGGAGATTGACAATGGCTTACTCGTTGCTGTGGTGGGACGAGACGGAATGAGAACGGAGCTCCGCTCTCTCACTTTCATCAGTGACAAGAAGTGGCACTATGTTAAGCTGTACTTCACTTCTAAAAGCTTGCAGCTAACCCTCGATGGAGAGACTGTGAAATCTAGTATCAAATCCAGATCAAAAAACTTGCATTTGAAAGGTTTTCTTTTCCTTGGAGGTGTTAATGATGCCACTCGTTCTGAAGTCAGAAAGGTGGGTCTGTATTCGGTGGCAGGGAAGCGCATTAAAGGTGGCTCCTTCAAAGGGTGCTTTCGAGATATTAAGGTCAATGGTATTTTAACAGGTCTCCCAAATGCTCTGGTAACCAAAGACATCTCAGTCGGCTGTGAACTTGAAAAGGAACCTCAGTACAGCACCACTCTGAGCCCAACTACTGTCAGTCAGATTTTTCAATTCGCTACTCATTTACCATCCATAGATACGTCCACGCTTGCAAATGGTCTGATTCCTGGACACGGACTGAATTTCTTGCAACTTAGAAACCTTGTAGTCTCTGAGGGTGGTCGTGCATCCTTGGAATCAAAGCATATTAAAGTGAACCTAAATTTCAAGAAGCTCGGCATCCGTCAGTCTCAGATCATGTTTAGAATCGAGGAGCAGCCAGTGCATGGTCAGCTAAGGTTTGACGTGGACCAAGAGCAAGAAGAAAATACGTTCAGTATGCTGGATCTTTGGCATGGCAGAGTGATGTACATCCACGGAGGTTCTGAAGATCCACTTGACTTCTTCATGTTCTCCGTGTTCTCCAGTAGCAGAAAAGTGAAACCGAACTACCTCAAGGGAGAAAGGTTGTACAGCTTCAATGTGACAGTGACACCAACCAACGATGCCCCGGAATTGAGCCTACCTGAAGGAAACCTCTTTGTTCTACTTGAGAACTCTAGGAAGCGGTTAACCACTGACGTGCTGAAAGCCACTGATGTAGACAGTAACCCCACAGATTTGGTCTACTCTGTATTGGGAAATCTTAATGTTGATGCTGGGTTCCTGGAAACGGAAGATAACCCCAGTCAGGCAATTAATACTTTCCCTCATTCAGCTCTCGAAGCAGGAAAAATACACTATGCCCATACCGGCGTAAGGAACTCAAGGATAGTGTTGAGGGTTAGTGATGGAGAGAAGATCAGTAACACGGTGGTGCTAAGAATTATGGCAGTTAAACTGGAATACAGCGTTGCAAACAATACTGGTGTGGAGGTCACTCAAGGAGAAATGGCTCTAATAAACACAACACGGTTAGCAATTCAGACAAATGCAGTAAGACAAGTCGTGGATATTCATTATAATGTTGTTGAGCCACCCAGGTTCGGAGAATTACAGAAACTTCACTCAAATGGAGAATGGAAGTTCACGAATTCTTTTTCTCAACGCGTTTTGGAGAAAGACCGTCTGAGATACCTTAGCACCTTTAAGGATATTCAATCTGCTAATGTTACCGATCACTTCAAGTGTAAAGTCACAATTGCATCCCAAGCAACTGAGGAGCTGGTGTTTAATATAAAGACTAAATGGATTAATTACGTTGTGGAGAGAAATGAAGTACTTGAAATGAATAAAATCAGGAGAGTTGCAATTGATTCGGAGCATCTATATGCTACGTCACGAGGTGTGGCGTTAAATGATGACGAGATTTATTTCAAGCTGCTTTCTTCAACAGAGAAAGGGTTGATTTTGCTGAATAATGAAAAATTGGGTCTGTATTCTACGTTTAGCCAATCGAGCATCACTAACATGGAAGTGGTGTATCAACTGATAGATAGACCGTATGAGAACACAAGTGACACTTTTGAATTTCAAGTGTTCAGCAAGCATGCTCAATCAACCAGTCATGTATTCAGAATAAATATCAGAGCAGATATCAACAGCATTTACCTTAAAAACACTGGACTTTCAGTTTTTGAAGGCGAGAGCAAACTTATTACAAATAACGAACTGTTTGCTGAGACTCTGAGTACTAAGGAAATCTACTACACAGTCACTGAGATGCCAAAACATGGCAAGTTGGCTCGAATAAACCTGTCCAGCTCAACCAAGGTTTATGATAATCTGGTGTCTTTTACCACTCAGGATATCATAGGGGAGCGCCTCATGTATGTCCATGATGACAGCGAAACAACTCATGATCAGTTCAGATTTATAGCTTCGACAAGTCCAATGGCAAAGATCCTCATCAACGAAGACGAGGCCAGCTCCAAAGATGGTATCTTTAACATCTCTATACAGTTAGTAAATGACGAGAAGCCTGTTCGAATCATTGATAAGGTGTTCAGTGTTGTCAAAAACGGACAGAGGCTGTTGACGTTGGATGACTTGTGCTACCACGATGCAGACTCTGACTTTAATGATGGACAGCTTGTATACACCCGCCGCGGGATCCCGATAGGTGATCTAGTGCTTGTAAATGACACTTCTCACAAACTCTACCGATTTCACCAAGAGGATCTGGAACAGAAGCGAGTGTTGTTTGTTCATCGTGGGATGAACGCTGGCCGCTTTGTGCTTTTTGTATCGGATGGCAAGCACTACATCTCCTCACTGTTGGACATCAACGCTCAGGAACCGTATCTAAAGGTCGCCAACAATACAGGCCTGTTGGTCCAAAAAGGACAGGCCGAGACTTTTAGCAATGCTAATTTTAGCGTGGTTACAAATATGGACATAAGGGAAGGAAATGAAATCAATTTTAAGATTAATGATGCTCCAAAACATGGTGGGTTGTTTTTAAATGACAAGAAGATTGACTCTTTTACCCAGTATGAACTGAAGAACGCTTTGCTGTCGTATCGACATGATGGCAGCAAGAATTTGGCTGATTTTTTCAGTGTCATTGTGAAAGCAAAAGAGCTGCATGTGGAAGCTAGTATCAGTGTGAAGGTCTACTTGGAAAGCCACCAAAAGCCACCTGTGATACTCAACAATGAAATCTTGGTGGTAGATGAGGGGAAACCGGTGAAGATTGAACGCAGTAAACTGGAGGTAATTGGTTATTAATGTCATTGTATTTCTATTCATTCGGCCACTTAACATTTCGATATTAAAGTACAGTCTTTTTGTTGTTGTGTTTTATTTTCCAGGTCACTCATGAAGCAAATTTGCCTAATGAAATCATCTTTACTGTCAAAGTTGCTCCAATTTATGGATATCTGCGAAGTTTTATTACCAATAAAGAGCAATTCCAGGGAACAGAAGAGGACCCTTTAATGACCTTCACCCAACAGGACATCAACGCTGGTAATGTCCAGTATGTACAGATGACACCTGAACAGGTGAACGACTCCTTCATTTTGGAAGCCAGCAATGGAGTCGCAGAACTGAGTGGCATCATTATGTCTGTAGATGTCATTCCTCAATACATACCTATTGAGGTGTCCAATATTACTCTGAAAGAAGGAGCATCCAAAGCACTGACCGAAAAGATAATTCGAGTCACCAGTCAGCATTTCTCTGGGCTCCACTTTGTGTACTACTTGTTAGAGGCACCAATGCATGGACACATTGAGAACTCTCGTTTCCCAGGGACACCCACAACATATTTTACCAGAAAACAGGTACGATACATAATATAATATAATCAACTTACAATAAACTCAAAACCAGGATAGAGTTACAGTCCAGTATTAAGTATGGAATAAATAATCCTCTGGAAGTTTTTCCCCCTCTATAACAGTATGTTTTATTTCTTCTTACACACTCAATCACTCTCACAATCACTCACCGCTTAATCTGATTAGGGATGCGGGGAGGCTGGAGCCTGTGTAAGACAAAACTGGGTGAAGGCGGGGTACACCCTGAAAAACTCACCAGACCAACACAGTGCCAACAACCACACACCCATTCAGATTCACACTCCCACTCACATCTAGGGGGAATTGGGAACAACCAATTAGCCTAATGTGCATGTCTGGACTGTGGGAAGAAACCAGAGTCCCTGAAGGAAACCCATGCATGCACTGGGAGACCATGCAAACTCCACACATAAACCCCATCACCGAGCCCGGGACTTGAACCCAGGACCACTACACCACCATGCCGCATTCATTTCTTTTATACAAGTATAATTGACATTATAACAGCTTTATGTTTCATCTTGAATATAGGCAAGTAATCCAGTATTTACTCTTAAACTAGCATATTTCCTATTTCCAGCATATTAAAGTACACATAAATATAAATCTGTGAGTAGCAATACTTTTAAACTGCTGTTACAGAAAATTAATTTACAACATGTGTTCAGTCATAATAAATAATGTATTAAAACTAGTGTGAATACAGAGCTATCACTGAATAACCGTCATCTCAATGAGTAGTTGAACATTTCACATTCACTGAGTCACTCAAAGTTAAGGATTAGCAAAGGGGTTACACATTCGTACTTTTTATTAAAGTCTTACTCATAACAGTAACAAGACCCTTCTTTTCCAGTCACTGCATATCACATCTTTTGTTTTCCTTTACTACACGGATCCAGGTGGAGCAGGAGTTTATCTACTATATCCACGACAACTCGGAGACATTACAGGACCACTTCACTGTTATAGCCAATGCCACGGAGCTACGAAAACACAGCCATCCCAGGACAGTGCATGTCCAAGTCACACCAGTAAATGATGAATCTCCGGTTGTAAAGGCCAACCAAGTACTCAGGGTGGGTGCACTTCAGATAAATATCTCTGGATACAGTACTGATTAGATGAAGGTTCTGGACACTAGAGAGGATGTAATGCGTGATGAGTCTGTATCTGCACGTTTTCTTTTAAGACTCGTAATCCAGAAATGAAATTATAGCTCCCAGGTTATTCCGTTTCTTTAGGTTTGCTTTGTGCACAGGTGCATGAAGTGTAGTGTGTAAGTTTCTTTGTACCAAAGCATTTATTGTAGCACTGGACATCTGCATAGAGACTAACTATAGAGTGTGTCTCTAATTTAAGAGGCACCAGAACAACTGTACAGTTTTAAATGCTGTGGATTCCTCCAAGCATTCAATTTCCAACCCTTCAAAATGAAAGGTTATGCTCACTGAAGGATGAACAGAGTTTAGAGAAAATATTTCAGTCAGCTGACGTGTTGACCCTGTTAATTTACTCATCATCTGGACAGTAATGTGAATTGTACTCAGTTTGAGAGACTGTAGATTGTTTTATGTTTTGGCTTCACCTTGAAATCAGGTTTTCGTGAATACTTTAGGTAGCCACAAGAGGGCGCCCTGCAATAACATTTACGAATCAGAACCAGCATTTATGAAAACTTTCAAAAGTGCCTGGTTATTAGTGGAGATCCCTTTAACAATGCTGGCTATGAAAGAAAGGGGACTGATAAACTCCATAGGGGTTAAAAATACTACCTAGGAGCCAGTGGATGTACGTCAGTAACTCAGTAAATCAGATTACTCTGAAACAGTTTCTTCACATGTCCGCTGATAGATTAATATGACTTTCTCTTTTTACTCTAGTCATTTATTCACATTATTAATCAGTGGTTTTCTTGTCGTTTTACTACAGCAGACCGCAAGCTAACAAGATGTTGTGACTTTCTTAATGCAAAGACTGTCTCACTGACTTGTACAAGCTGAATTTTGAACTGCTTACTCATTACATTCATTCACACGTTACGACATGGAAACCTGGCTAGAAATGGAAATCTCACTCTGAAAATTCGGGGTCAAAAAGTCTCCATTCATGACGGAATGGTGACGTAGTGGTTAGCATGTCCGCCTCACAGACAGAAGGTCCAGGGTTCAAGTCTCGGGCTGGGTATGGACGTTTCCGTGTGAAGTTTGAAGTGTGATTGCATGAGTTTCATCCAGATAATTTGGTTTCCTCCAACAGTCCATAGACATGCACTTTTCAGCTAACTGGCTGGTCCAAATTGCCCCTAGGTGTAAGTGTGATGTGTTGTCCTTGCGATGGGCTGGCGAGCTGTTCAGGGTGTACCCTTCCTTCACCCGGAGTCAGCTGAGACCGGCTCCAGCCTCCACACACAACCATTCACGCTCATATTCACACCTAGGGGCAATTTGGAACAGCCAGTTAGCCTTATGTATATGTCTTTGAATTGTGGGAGGAAAACGGAGTACCCGGAACAAACCCACACAAGCACAGGGAGACCATGCAAACTCCATACGTAAACATCCTCGCCGAACCCAGGACCTTTTTGCTGTGAGCTGGACCTGTTAGTCACTATGCCACCGTGCTGCCCTTTAATATAATCCACTCATTCTAGTACAGCATTGTTTTATAGTAACAGCTCATATGGCAGAAATCTTCATAATCATTGATGAGGTGAACATTTTCTGGAAGACATGTGATTTGTAAGAGCTTTCATTTTCTGTACCATTTTCTGCTTCTTCCGTTTTCTTGGTAAAATGGCTGTGTGTGTGTGTGTGTGTGTGTGTGTTTTAGAGAGAGAGCGAGAGAGAGAGAGAGAGAGGCTGGTGAGAGAATGACTTCTAATTGCAGCTCTAACCTAAGTGAGAACAGGAACTTGTCTCTCACAGCATTAAATCGAACTATAAACCATGAAAAGGTCATTAATAAATTAAGTGTTGTCATTGTTGGTAAATCACAACAGGTGCGACAGCACAGCATAACCTTTTTTTCACATAGCTGCTAAATAATTTAGCTCTTTTGATTTGTATTCATTCAGACCACAGTGTGATTTTTCAGTGTGCACATACGGCCATGTTTCGGTGACTTTGAGACCTCTTAGAGAGAGAATGGGATGCCCCTTCCTCTAGGGTGCTAATTGATATACATACAAAAGCAAACATGAGTCATTTTTGTAATCAGGATTCTGTTTCCTCGTCATGTCTGAGAGAGATGTGGGCGTGGTACACAGTGTAGTCTGTAAATAATTCGACAGTGATGTGCTTTTTGCTTTGGCTTTGTGAGCTGACACACCAGATCGGAATTAAATTATGACTTAGTTAGTTTACATCAAGATCAGTGACGTTTTATTGCAAATCCACAGATTGTTAGATGCTTTAGTCTAACTTTAATGTTTCATCATGAGATAATACTAAAGTAAATAAGAATGATTCAAAAAAAGATTGAAAGCAAATTTTATTTATTTATAGTCATCATCATCATTTGCGGAACTGCTTAATCCTAGTACTAGCCTATCTCAGCCAACACTGAGCGGAGGCGGGGTACACCCTGAACAGCTCGCCAGACCATCACAGGGCAACACACACAACCATTCACACTCGCACTAATGTCTAGGGTCAATTTGGAACAGCTTATTAGCCTAATATGCATGTCTCTGGACTGAAAGAGGAAACTGGAGTACCTGGAGGAGTCCCTCACAGGCATGGGGGGGATCATGCAAACTCCACACAGAAACACCCAGGCCCATAACTCGGACCCAGGACCTTCTTGCTGTGAGGTCGAACAGTTCGCCAGTCCATCACAGGGCAACCACTCACACTCACACCTTAGGACAATTTGGAACAACCAGTTAGTCTAATGCACATGACTTTGGACTGTGGGAGGTAACCGGGGTACCTGGAGAAAACCCAAGCAAGCAATGGGAGAACATGCAAACTCCACACAGACACTGAGGAAGGGACTCGAACCCAGGACCTTCATGCTGTGAGGCGAATGTGCAAACCACTACACCACCGTGCACTACACAAACATTCAAACTCACACTCACACCTTGGGGCAATTTGGAACAGCCAATTATACTGATGTGCATGTTTTTACTCACTGAAATATTATCCTGATCATATCGTCAGTACATGTTGTTATGGTGTCTGCAAAAATGTTTATCGTCTTGTTGTATTTGTGAGCATAAAATGGTACCAGTCGACTGAATCTCACAGTATATCTGTTTATTTGAGCTAGGTTTGGGTCGGCTCCATGACTGAAATCACTCCTGAAGATCTGAATGCAGAGGATGATGATACAGCTCCAGAGCAGTTACATTTCCTCACCACTCAGCCCAGTAACGGTCACCTGGCTCTGAAAAGGGCTCCCACTCGACCAGTCATGAACTTCACTCAAGCGCACATAAACCAGGGACAACTACTGTTCGTGCACAGTGGTAAGCTAAGCTATCACGCATGTGTACTTTCATGTGGTACAAACAGAAAGGTGGAGGAAAAACATTTTGAAGTAGACACTATGATGCTCCTCAAAGCCCAAAATGACTGAATGTTATTATCCAAATTATTCAGCGAAGTGCCGTTAGGTTTTAATGCATAATTAAGAAAAATAAGAATTCTATGTTTGATGTAATGGACACAGATGAGTAGTGTGCAGTTTCTGATGAAATATCAAGCTCTGAAAATATGTCCATGTTTGGACATATCTGAGGTGATGTCTCAGACTCAAAACTAAAAAAAACATTTTAGTTTAGGACCGGGCAATATAATAATAAATTATCATATCGCAATGTAAGCTTTTGTACTGACAGACAACTTATCGGGGGCAGCCATATCATAATGGTTAGAGAAGTGGTTTTGAGACTGAAAGGTCACTGGTTCGATTCCTGGACCAGCAGGAAAAATTGCGGGGATGGGGGCTCTCCCCATCCTCTACCTTCATGACTGAAGCGTCCTTGAGCAAGATACCTAACCTCCAACTGCTCTCTAGGCACTGCAGTGCGACTGCCCACTGCTCTGAGTGTGTGCTCACTGTTTAATTTCCCTTGCAGGACAAGAAAATAAGAAAAATAAATAAAAGAACAGCTGAATATTGTGATTAAGTTTTTTTTTTAAATGAACAGTGCTGCAGTATTATTACCTCTGATCAATGCATTAATAGGGTCTGTGTATTGTAGCATGATACATAGATCTAGCTTAAGAAAAGAAGCTTAAATAAGAGTGCACAATCGGGGCAACACGCCGATGCAGTGGTTAGCACGTCCGCCTCGCTGCAAGAAGGCCTGGGTTTGCTCGGGGCGTTTCTGTGTGGAGATTGCATGTTCTCCCCATGCTTGGGTGGGTTTCGTCCAGGTACCCGGTTACCTCCAACAGTTCAAAAACATGCACAGTTGGCTAATTGGCCGTTCCAAATTGCCTGTAGGTGTAGTAGGTGTGAGTGTGAATTGTTGCATGTGTGTTGGCCCTGCAATAGTCTGGCGAACTGTTCAGGGTATACCCTGCCTTCGCCCAGATTTGGTGGAGATAGGTGCTAGCCTTCCCACAACCTTAATTAGGAATAAGCAGCTTAGAAAATGAATGAATCAATGAGTGCACAAGAGTGCATGCGTGCCCCCTGGCTTCTTAGCATCTGTATACTTCAAATACAGACTTAAATACAGACTACATACTTCTACTTAAACATTATTTTTCTGAAATAATACCATTCATGATAAATATCATCTCTCACTCACTCTTTTGCTGAACCGCTTAATCCCATTAGGATCGCGGGGAGGCTGGAGCCTATCTCAACCGATACTGGGTGAAAGCGGGGTAAAGACCCTGAACAGCTTGCCAGACTAACGCTGGGCAACACATACACACAACCATTCACATTCCTACTCACACTTACACCTAGAGGCAATTTGGACCAGCCAGTTAGCCTAATGTACATGTCTTTGGACTGTAGGAGGAAACCAGAGTACCCAGATGAAACCTTGCGCAAGCATGGGGAGAACATGCAACCTCCACACAGAAACGCCTATGCCCAGTTCTTGAACCCACTAACCACTACGACACTTTGCCGCCGATGATAAATATCGTTACCGTGAAAAAATATCACAATATTATTTTAGGGCAAATCACTCAGACCTAACACTGCACTCTTTTACAGAGTATTCCAAACCTTGCTTGTTTGCTTGTTGATGTATAATAGGTATAGGTAGCAAGAATCTGAGAACTTCTTTTTTCTTTCTTTCCTTTAATATTAACTTACCAATTCATCCCACATTTCCTTCAGGAACCCTAGGAAAAATAAGACCTCCCCATTATTAATTTCACACTGCAAATGAAAACTATAAACTCTCAGCTTTCCCAGTGGTACGGTTACAGGTGAACTGTTATCCACAGTAAGTCTGCTTTATTGCCTTCTCCAGGAGCCACGGCTGGAGGGTTTAACTTCCAAGTGAATGATGGGGTAAACTTTGCTCCCAGGCAGATATTCAGTGTAACAGCTCGTATGCTTGTGCTCCAAATGGAAAGGAGTGGTCCACTCAAGGTCTTCCCAGGTAAGCTATTGCACAAATATTGCTCAAGTACAACTGGATTTAGACAAAAAAAATAAAAAAATACCACACTACTCACGCTGCAGTTTATTTTAGCAAATATTTTTTTCAAAATCCATTTAGAATTATAAGATATAATAAAGTGTTCAGGGCCCTGCGATGGCCTGGCGAGCTGTCCGGGGTGTACTCTGCCCTCGCCCAGAGTCGGCTGAGATGGGCGCCA
>JAQMYF010000025.1:28048587-28075272 GCA_030014195.1 Neosilurus mollespiculum
TACAATGTCAATAGTCATGAAAAGAAAGGAAACTCATTGAATGAGAAGGTGTGTCCAAACTTTTGGTCTGTACTGTAATATATATACACACATACACACACACACACACTATATATAAGGAAATCTACACAGATATATAAATATAATAGGTATAAAATTAGAAGTTACTAATATCTGTTATATAAACAGATGATTATATCACTTTATTAAAATTATGTTTGTTGTATTTCCCAAAATACAATGATAAAGTGACAATTATAAATCAATTAATATTAAAAAGGACAAAAAACAGGTGGGTAAAAATTTTACTTTTTTTATTAATGTTTAAATAATTCAGCAACATTTATTTCCGTCCTGTGTTGGGTTCACTTTTCGCCGACATCTTGAATTGATGACAATAAAATCAAACCACTCCATAAGGCTTCTCCAGCACATCCCAAAGATTTTTACTAGGGTTAATAATAGGTTTAATAGGCTCTGTGGTGCCAATTCATACCCCCTGAACCACTCTTTCATTATTTGAGCCCCTATTTTATATCCGTACTGATTTAGCCGAGCACTGTATTGATAAAATGAATTTTCTCCAATACTATTTTTGAATAAACAGTAAATCAACCCTAGATTTAGAATAAAAGTTGGTCATATAGTAATGGATTATTGCCATAAAAATAGAAATCATATTGTATCAGGTGGAAGCTTACGGTTTACAACCACAAAAGTGTACATCCTGCTGATTTCTGTTTACAATATTATCCGTTCAATCTGAATAATCATCTTCAGTGACATCACTCCAATCACTGTAACCGATAACCCTCATTGCTCGCTGTTATATGTGTTACTTGGCTATTGTGAGTGATTTGCCTGATATGTGTCTTGCTTAATTGTACTGTGTGGCTGTGACAAAAGAGTCATCAGATACAGAAATCTCCAGACAGAAGATTCAGGACACAGGAAACACCACATAAAGACAACACAATGATCTCACACAGCAACTATTTCAGAACCTTGTGACCTTCTTTCTTCTGCTGCCTGTTTAACTGTTGCTGTAATCATAAACACAGTCCTCTGCTCACCCCAGGATTCCTCTTCACAATATTCTCACACTCCTCATCCTTTCCACACTCAGTAGTCTTTACTCTTCCGCACCTGAATACTGGAATGATTTATTATTGTGTTTTATACAAACAGTTAGTTAGACCCACTAATCTGATTTGGTCACGCAGTATTCCAAGAGTGTGGATATTTCACATAAATATATTAGCATGTTTCTCTGTGTGCATATCCTGCATGTGAAAATTCCTCTTCCTAGCTCAAAGTACTATAGTTACTATTATAGTATTAGCAACATCACTCTCAGCCATCAATCTACTCAGTACTAGGCCCACCGAAGAGTAAATCAGGCTGCATATTGAATATTAGCATTAGCTGTGACTAGCGTCGGCACTATAATAGCACCAACAACTGAAACACAGTCATGCTGATATTCAGTACATCAGCACTTCCGCCACTGTGGCATTACTGCAATGACTGAAGACCATGGTGGGTCTTGTGAGTTTGGCTCCTTTGAATGATCCCCCCACCATGTTGTCTTAATGTCACCTCAGGTTAGAGCATTATATATCTACATCTCGGCTTCTGGAACACTGTCATATATATTCATTCATTCATTTTCTAAGTCACTAAATCCTAATTAGGGTCATGGGGAGGCTGGCGTTCATCTCAGCTGACTCTGGGCAAAGGCAGATTACACCCTGAACAGCTCGCCAGGACACTGCAGTGCCAACACACCTAAAGGCAATTTGGAACCGCTAATCAGCCTACTGTGCATGTGTTTGGACTGTGGGCAGAAACCAGAGTACCTGGAAGAAACCCACACAAGCATGCGGAGAACATTCAAACTCCACGTAATCGAAACCAGGACCTTTTTGTTGTGAGGTAAACCTGCTCACCACTGTGCCAACACTATATAGCTATGTATATCTATCTATCTATCTATCTATCTATATATATAGTGATTCAATGTATGAAGTGATTTTTTTTACGGTGGTTGAGGCGTTTCGGTGATTTGTGGCAAAAGTGGGACGATGTATAAACGGCAACAAACTGCAGAACAGTTGCGTTTTTGCCATCAGTAATGTGCTGACTCATCATTTCAGCCAAATTTTGGATCTCAGGTGGTCTTACTGCTGGTAACTGTTTATATAGTTTGCATCTTCTACAGGTTTTCTGACATCTGTCCTTCTCATACTGAAGACAAGTAAGAACTGAGAGCTCCATCGTACAAAGTGTGAACGTGACTCAGACATGTAGTCTAGCAGACGCACTTGCTAATGGATTCAGTGACGCCACACTGCAGCCATGTACTAACCTTAACCTTTCACACTTGAATATAAAGCCTTAGTGAGTCATGTGAACCAGAACACAATTCCTGTGGTGAAATTTTCCTTTAGACTACAGAATAAGACATGGACTGAAACCAAATGACAGGACGCACAGTTACAGATCAGTAGCTTTTGCTTCTAATCACATTCACATTCATTTCCTCGAACAGCACTTTCTGTTTTGTGTTTATTCCTTCTTGTATGACATGAATGACACAACAGCAGCAAAATTACACAGAAGCATCACTCATTTTTCTCAGCAGTGGAAACCTTATAGTTCAGTTCATGAGCGAGTTCATTCATTCATTCACCGAACTGCTTAATCCTGCTACAATCACAGGGAGGCTGGAGCCTATCTCAGGTAGGCATGATACACCCTGAATAACTCGCCAGTCCATCGCAGGGCCAACACACACACACAAAACCATTCACACTCAGACCTGGGATCAATTTGGAACAGACAGTTAGCCTCATGTGCCTGTCTTGGACTGTGGGAGGAAACCAGAGTACCCAGAGGAAACCCACAGAATCACAGACAGAACATGCAACTTCACACAGATATGCCCTCGCTGAGCCTGGAACTTCTTGCTGTGAGGTGGACATAGTAACTACTACGCCACCATGCTGCTATGAGTCCAAATAAAGTTTAAAAAGTAGACTATGAACAGATGATCAGACACAAACTTAAACTGACACATTATAGTAAGAGTCCAAAGACACAAAGTGACAAAGGAAGTTAGAAAGAAAGCAGAAGTTGATGTTTAAAATGTTCCTATCACAGCCTGCCATGTAGAGAGCATGGAAGTAAATTAAATGAAGAACTATTTTCAGTGAAGTACTTTTGTTGCTGATCCCCGATCATCATCCCGAAAAAGACAGATGTTACAAAGTAAAGAACTTCAGAGTTGTAAAGGTGATTGCATGTCTGGTTGTACAGTACAGAGTAAATAATTGTGTCGAGTGACTCAGCAGTACATACTGCTATAAACCAGCTTGCAAAACTGCTTCTGTCTGCTGATTGTGCCACTGTGTGGAATCACATTATCTGCAGTTACACATATCTCTCTATTATTGCTATAACACACACACACATTAGGTGTGTGTGTGTGTGTGTGTATATATGTACATATATATTTATATATATACACATTGTGTGTTTTTTGTATACATATATACATATACATGTATATACATATATGTATATAAAAAACACACACATTATGTGTAATGTGTATATATATATATACACACACACATCCACATATACATATTGGTTTAATATTATACCATGGTGATTCTGATTGGTCAAAAGTTCTGACAGGAATACTGTCCATCTTTAAGGACACATTTATGTAGCATTTATGGAAGGAGTCTCCAGTGTCAGTGCTTTGTAAAAGTCTTTGTAAGACTATATCAACACTGCGGGGAGGTGATGCATCTTGATGTAAAGTGGACTTACAGTTGCTACTCTGAAGCTGATTATTTTGCAGTAACAGTGTATTTTAACTTCAGGTTGGTTGATATATTGATAAATGATTATATCATGATATAATCATTCATACTGCCAGATAACTGAATCTGAATCGTGACTTAGCATAAATATCACCTTATCCTTAAAAAAAAAATAGACAGTATTATTTTTTTAGGTCATTTCCCCCAGTCCTAGATTCAGGCATTATCATGATACTCTTCAAACTGGCAGCATTAACAAATTACATGTTGTAATAAATATCAATATCACTCACTCACACACTCATTTGCCAAGCCACTTAATTGTACTATTATGGTTGCAGGGAAGGCTGAAGCCGACACCGGGCGAAAGCACGGTACACCCTAAACAGCTTGCCAGACCATTACAATCATTCACACTCGCATCCACACCTACAAGCAATCTGGAATGGCCAATTAGCCTAATGTGAATGTCTTTGGACTGTGATAGAAAACCGGAGCACCCAGAAGAAAACCATATAAGCATGAACATGCCAACTCCACACAGAAACGCGCGAGCCCGGGATTCAAACATAGGATCTTCTTGTTGTGAGGCAGATGTGATTGCCACTACTCCACTGTGCCACCCTGACCCTTATCAATAAGCTCATTACACCAAAATTAACCTTAGGATATCCTTACATTTTAATGAGGAGTATAACAGACCCTTCAAGCTTAACATATTCCCCCCATATCAACCAGCTCCATGTCCAACCCCTGTAATTGCTACTGCTTAGACCCTGAGCAGGACCCGTAGACCCTCTCTATCCCAGACGTGCTGGAACATGGCTCACCTCCATGCTGTCCTCAAATTACTTAGAAGCAGGGACTTGTAAAGGATTAAAAAATAAATAAATCCCAGTCTATTCACATACATACATACATACATGCATACATACACAAATCCTAGGACTGGCAATACATTAGGCAAAGCACAGAGTAAAGTCTTGTACAGCTGTTGGGTGGAACTGGGATCTTAGTTTCCTGTTTTACCCTTTCACTGTGACTCCTGGCTGCAGCATTTAATAGGAGGGTGAAACAGGAATTGGGTTTAATCAGAGCAAACAATCTTGGTGCTCCAATTCAGTGATTTCAAAAACAACAGCAAAAATGTCCTCACACTACATGTTCTGCACTTTTACTGCATGCATCACTATTCTCTATGCATATGTATACATTGATGGATATATAGATGTATATATGTTTTTTTACATACTTGTGCTTCATATTATTGTTATTTTTGACAGTAGATACATGACAGAGATTCGACTTCTCTGTTAGGACACTGCCGTTTTTTCCACAGCATCTGGAAAGTATTATATAAAACTTGTTCATTCTTTTATTTCCTCTAGATTATTGTAATGCGTTATTGTCTAGATGTTCTAATTGGTGCATAAACAAGCTCTAGTTAGTCTAGAATGCAGCAGCAAGAGTTCTTACTAGAACCAGAAGACATAAGCATATCACCCCCATCTTATCTACACTGCACTGGCTCCCAATTAAATTTTGAATCGAATATAAATTGCTACTTTTAACCTATAAAGCACTTAATGGTCTTGTACCACATTATCTTAGCAAACTTCTTGTTTATGATCCAGCTCGCCCACTTAGATCAAAAGGAGGAGGCTGCTTAGTGATACCTTGAATACTGCAGACTACTGCAGGGGGCAGAGCTTTCTCTTACAAAGCCCCCACAGTTATGGAATAAAATTCCAGTTAATGTTCAGGATTCAGACACAGTCTCTCTTTTTAAGACTAGACTGAACACTTGTTTAGTCAAGCGTTTTGTAAATGGGCTTTTATTAGGTAAAGGAGCAGACTTAGGCATAGAGAGGTAAACTGTGATGTCGGGATGCTGTCGCTCCCTCACTCTACATGCTCACCCAGGTCTGCTGACAGTGAAGTAGCTGATTGCCCAATGTCACAGGGTGCTCTCATGTCTGCCTTCTTTCTGGTTTCTCTTAGTCTGTTAATAACTTTATTTTACCTTTGATAAGTATATAATTGTCCAGTAAACCCAACGAGAGATTTGATGAAAGAAATAAAATTGAAGCAATTTAAATAAATAATTCATGCATATTTATACATGATTTAGGCCAATTTACATATATTTATTTTATTTTTTTATCAAATAAGGAGACACTGCGCACTGTCATTATAACAAATCAACTCTCACTGACTTTTATTAACACTTTGACTGTTTTTTTTTTTTTTGTCCGTGGTAATTAAAGGTTGTCTTTAAGTTGAAACTGGTCCTGTCCTATGTTCCTGAAAGCCTGTAAAGAATTTTTGAGACTTGTTTAAAGAAGGCTTATTCATTGTCTCGATCAGCAGAAAAGCAAGACCCTCAAGTTGCAATCAAATAGCAGCAGGTTCTCTTGGAATGGTGCCCTGATGTTCATCCTGCTGAAAGCAGAGTGTGTTTCTGTGTTTACAGGGAGAGCTGAGGACTGAATAACTGTGCCAGGGCCAAAGAGACAAAGAGCCAAGCCTGGCACACAGACCATATTCCCACGCCATGGCCTTCAGGCAGCGAGTACTCCCAGTACCTTAACGCTCAGAACAGGAGCTCACAGTTTCCACTGCTCTAATCTGTTACTAGAATATCCAGAGTTAACATTAAACTTAACAGGAAATATGTTATATCTTGCATGCAACACACTCAGAGACCAAGCCTCCGCTAGTTTAATACTACACTGCAGTCCCATAATAATCGACATCAGATCATTTATCATTAACTAGAAATCAAGTGCTCCTTTAAGAAGATAAAGACAGTGGTAGTACCTTACATCACTCACACACACACACACACACACACACACACACACACACACACACACAAGCATGCAGTGTAAGGAGGACTAAGGTGATGCATTTTTCTGTTTATTACCAAAAATAATTTGACAAAAGTGGATCATATGATAGTGAGAAACAAACTGCTATGGAAGCTTACAAGGCAAAGCAACAAAAGTATTGACATGTGAAAAACACTCAAATTTACTCAGAGGAAATCTGTTCTACTATCCGAGTGCTAACACCCAGGTAGTTGAGTGAAAATACTGTGGCAAAGAGAAACTATTCCATGGTACATGGTATCAGGTGTTATACAACGGAAAAGCAAATAATATAAATTACCAAATTTCGTTATGTAAGAGATCATGAAATAAACCCTGACAGGTGGATCATAACCTCAAATGTTGCATCATCCTCACTCACTCATTTGCTAAACCACTCAAACCTACTACTATGGTTGTGGGGAGGCTGTGCCTATTTCAGCAGAGGTGGGCCACACCATGAACAGCTTGCCAGGCCATTGCAGGGTCAACACACATGCACAACCATTCACACTCATACCCACACCTAGGAAAAAGCCAATTTGCCTTAGTAGACTGACTTTGGATCTTTGGACTGGGAGGAAACTAGAGTACATGGAGGAAACTCATACAAATACAAGGAGAACATAAAAACTTCACACAGAATCGCCCTCACTAAGCTGGGACTTGAACCACTATGCTAGTGTGCCGCCAGCTGCATTACCCTAAAAGCCCATATTTAGCAATAATGACTGGCTCACTGTACGTAATCCCACTTATTACACAAGTACTAAAAGCACAGTGTTTTTAAATTGTGTTAAAATGACTTATTGTTTCCTCTGATTATTGTCTTCAAAGCAACGACCTTTTATAAAGTAATAGCTGACCAATGGAGATCATGATCATTAAAAAGATCAATAGAAAGATAATTTATGGGTTTAATGCTTATGTTTCTGGACAACATTGTTTCCAGATCATGGGATTTGTAAGGCAGGAACTCCACATAACCTAAGACTGTGTGGTGATTAATATGGGGAAGTGGAACTATATTTTTTATTTATGGAAGCAGTCGAGTGTCAGCACTTTGTAACTCACAGTGGTTTGAAAAGTTCAGGATAGAAGACTTCATATTTGTTCCAGTTTCTTGGTAAAATAATGAGCTGGATTTTTTCGCGTGTGTGAGAGAAAGAGTAAGGAAGAGACGAGGAATCCAAGCTGGTGAAAGAAGGACTGTTTATGGTATAATATAAATGATAACATGAACTAATATATCTCTCTATAAGTAAGACTGCCTGTTTTTCATTGTTTTTTTTTTTTTTTTTTCTTTGTTCTTTGATGGCCCGCACGGAGACCGAACCCGCAACCTTGGCATTGTGAGCACCTGTCCAGTTCACGATGCAAGAGATTCAAATCCATTTTTCAGGTGTTTATTTAGTCTTTAGGAAAAGAAAAGCATACAATCAATCACAAAAAAGAAATTGTTCTGAAAGAAAAACCTCAGACCCCGAACCAGCTCTGCATTGGTTTATATAGTGCCCCTACCACTCGGATCATCCTCTAGCTCTAGACTCTTATTGGTCCCTCATGACATCATGTCTCAACTTGACCTTGTTGTGTACTGTAAGATATACTGTAAGATACTAATGTTTAAAATTTAGTTTTGTGGTATTTATATTGTTTTGCTAAAACACAAAATAAACGGAATTCACTCACTCACTCTTTTGCTGAAATGGGCAAAGGCAGGGTACACCCTGAACTACTCGCCAGACCATCGCAGAGCAACACACACACAAACTTTCACAAAATTTACACTCTTTTCCACACCTAGAGGCAACTTGGAAGAGCCAATTCGCTTAATGTGCACGTCTTTGGACTATAGGAGGAAACTGGAGTACCCTGAGGAAACCCACACAACCATGGGGTCAACATGCAAAGTCCACACCGAAATGTCGGAGCCTGGGTATTGATCCCAGGACCTTCTTGCTGTGAGGCAGACAAGCTAACCACTGCCCCACCATGCAGCCCATTGAACAACCCTGAAAAAGCTTAATGATGATCAACTTCATTCACTTTGACATATACTTCTCTGTATCTGACAGTTCTAAAAATGTCCAAGATTTAACACCACCATGCATGTGGCTGAACATTTCTATCAACAAGAATACAGTCAACAAGGAATTTAAGTAATGCACTGGACTGAGACAAGATGTTTACTCTGACAAAGAAATTCAGAGAAATGAGTCAGGTTAGGAATGAAAGTGCAGTGGAACAATCAAACCCCATCTGCAGTTCTTTAGTGAAGTTCTTGCTCAGCATCTGACCAAGAAATCTGGCGTCGAATTGAAAGCTTAGTCGGAGAGAGAAAGTCTTGTTTGTTCAGCAGGAAGGCAAAGAGTCATTACAAGCAGCAGAATCCAGAAGGTGACTGGAGATGTGACAGAAGCAGGAGATAATTAACATCAGATTCAGGGAAATGCAATCATATCCTGTTTTTCTTTCACTACTAACGATTTAACATACACTGTGTTTCTCCATATGAACTTTATTGACACTAAAAGTCCACATAAAATGTAAAGACACAAATGTAATCCACTGTATGGATGAGATCAGAAGTGTACATACACATCTCATTGGCCAAATCTCAACCAGTAGTGGAGCTACTTAGGGGGTGATCACACTAGAGGTGTAATCAAAAAAAGACTGATGCGAATTGATTATTATTATTAAATTTTTTATTTTTTTTTTTGCAAATTTTAAAATTCACATCAAGATGTTTTGTGACTCCACATGCAAGTGAGTATTTTGCGTCTTAAATACGTATATATCGCAGGAAGTCACATGCGACTGATTTGCAATTGGTTTGCGGATGCTTGACCAAAAAAGCGAATCTCCTGTCGTAAATCAGTCCTGTTTCAGTCAATTTTGTTCTCAAACCATTCTCTTTTTGTTTGCATGTTATTAGCGTGAAGAAAATGCAAATTATGACAAAATATACAGAATATGGCGGATGCCAGCACGTTTCAAACTATCCAAGTGGAAGACTCCAACTTGTCGCTGTTCCTTGCGAATGAAAAAAAATAATTTGCAAGCAAAACCACAACTTTGTAACCTTCTCATGACGTGTGCGGACTGTTAGAGAATTTGAGGCTATTCCATGTCAGAGCCTTGTTTTTTGACATTTGCAGAAATTTCTGTTTTGAAAAAATTGATGTTTTTTTGCGTTGAGTTTACGAACCAGGCTAACAAAATGCGATGCAGCGAGACAAATTTGAGAACATTTTAATAATGAAAAGTGACTGTCGCAAATTGCTATTCATGTCAGTCGCTCTTTCATATCGCACTTCTACTGTGATCACCCACTTTGTGCCGAAAATCTATGGAATAGTTCATTCTAGGATACAAGCATGAAATTTGTTGAATCCTTTTCAGGAAATTACCCTGGATGTCTCAAATTGTCAATATTCAACATGGTTCCCACATTGTTTTTTTTTTTTTAAATGATCTTGAGGGAACTTGGTGGATGATCACGCTGATCGTAGTAGAGAGCAATAGAGCTTAACAGACCTTAACAGAGCATAACAGACCATGATGCGCCATTGCAGGGGATCTTGAACTTGGAAATATTCTTCAGTTCCTTCAAGTCCCATCTCTTGGATGCACCCTGCCTCCTCTTCATACTCCAAGAGTGCTCATAGATCGTGAAGCTCCACACTTTTTTAATCACAGAAATCTTGGCCATCATGTGCCAGTGTAAACTCAGGGTAATAGGAAAGAAAACTATCATGAATTCTTTAAAAGTTTTGTTTCTCTGGTATTTTTAAAAATGAATTTCTCCTAATTATTACCAGCCATATGAAAGATTCCTGAGCCCAGAGACATGATATAAACAAAGGAAGAAATGACAAAAGTTAATCAAGCAACTAATATGTCAAAACTTCAATTTTCCTGAACAGAATGAAGAGAACTCAGAAAAGGGTTCAGTGTTGATGGAATAATAGAAAAATGCTTTGGATACCTTGTTGTACATACATTTGTTATGAGGTGTTCTCAGTGAGGCTCTGTGTAGTGAAAACTAAACATAGCAGCTTTGGATTAGCAGAAAAGCCGCCATCTTTAAACATCTAAATTTTTGATAGCCAATGTTATTTTATGATAGAGTAGTAGTATTTGAACTGTACCAAATTTCATGTTTGTCTCACCATTTGAACTAGTTTTGCAACAAGCCACTGCACTACAGTCCTTAAATGTGCTTCCAGAAGGTATTTTATTGTCCATGTGATCAGCTGCAAACTTTCATCGAGCTTGAAGGTGTCAAATTTGGAGTGGGGCTTCATTTAGTCTACGGTATATATATTAAAAAACAAAACAAAACAAAACAAACAAACAAAAAAAAAAACACTTAACCTGCAGACATCAACACTGGTGCTCCAGCAGATTCCAGTCTATGGCAGATCTGGGCACTGGTGATTCCTAGTTTGTCTCTAACCTTCTGAATTAATTTCCTTTTAGCTGAAAGTGACAGTTGGGGTCTTGTTCAAGCCATTGGCAAAGTGGCTTCAACTCCTAACTGTCCAATGTTATTTACAGTTGTTTAGAAGTGGTTCCAGGAAACACTCCTGACTTGTAAATCTACAATCCTCTTTCTGAGACCCGCACTGAGCTCCTTGGACGTTCCTACTGCATTGTGTGGCTAATCATGATATTTTACCTCGAGTATCACTAATCATAGCAGTGATTTGTGCAACCGTTGACCCATATCGCACCACACATCAGGGGTCTCCAACCTTGTTACTGTAGGGCTTCTTGCAGGATGACCCCCCAAAAAAACTTCCCACATTCCAAAGGTAAATAGTGGACACTCATCGACCCTAAATTTAAGTTAACTGAAGCCCTTAAGGTTGCTATTCAGCAGGAGATGTCCGCTTTTCCACCTGACATGACCTGTCAACCAATAACAGCCTTCAGAAATCACCTCCAAGCGTGTACAGACAGTGACGGACACCATTTGGCAGATGACCTCTTTAAAACATACATAAAAACTGTACTGAATGAAGTTTCATGTGAGCAAATAATAATTTAATTATCTTTAACGATTTTCATTTAGCTTTGAAATATGGGAGGTTTTATTGGGTCACTCTAGCTTCTTAAGGCAATAATTCAATGGTCAGTGGTTCTGTATTAGTGTGGGAGCCAAAGTCTTCAGGAATTTAACACTTCAAGAGGAGGGTTTCCTGCAATACAACCTTTCCTTGTTTATGCTTTTGAAGACATTAAGAAATAGACATGCGCACAACTATTACTGCAATTTTAAGGTGATCCTACAATTTCACTGCAATAAACACCTAACAACTCTACAACATGCATCACATTTTTTAAAAAAAATCTGCTGCAAAATTTCATACTGCAACAATCATAAATAAATAAATAATAATAAAATAAAAATGTTAGCACAGAGTAGCTACTGTTATAGTCGATCATAAACAATAATAGGACTTAACAGTTGTATACCCAGGATGTATAATCAGAAATACGTTTTGATTTCAGGAAACACTTAATAAATTAATACTTCTGCACCAAATTCTTCTTTAAATTCCTATTAAAGATGTCAGTTGGGAATCATTTATCAGCAGAAAACAAACAGCTCTTAGAAACTTACAGAAAATTCAATGTTGCCATGACATTCACATCCATGATGAGTGTATACAAACTGCCCTCAGCTGTATAATCTGCCCTGATATACCATTAAAAGAAATTATAAAAAAAAAAAAATTGTGAAACATCACGTGATTGAAAGATGGCAGTGACTCTTACCTTCCATACCTACACGTGAACTTGTACCTTCAAGGCTCGGTTGAACTTTTGACTCATTTAGTGCAGTGTGGATTTAAAGGTTTTCTTGAAAAACCTCAGCTTCAGATTTCCTGAAGTACTGAGTGGATTACTACTAAATAACAATCGCATTTCAAAAACAAAAGGCATCAGAGGTGCAGTCAGGTGCAGGGTTTATTTTGGGGGGGGGGGTGGGGGGGGGGATGGACAGACAAGATGATTTCTGAATGACAATGTTAAATAAAACATTTGTGATTAAATAAATGAAATTCTCAGTCCTCTCCGGGGTTAGATCTGTGTCCGGTTTATCACATGCGCCCATGATGAAACATAACAGAAGTGGAGTCCTGAGTGAAATGAGCATGTTAGTTTGTTATCTCTTGCTTTATTTAGACCCCTGCACGTCGACCTTGACCCATGTGTCATGGGAATATTTTCATATCTCTTTACAAATGATTGAATAATCAACCTGGCCCTCAACTGTTTTTACTTAAATCCTGTTCACTGAACGGTTACTGAAAATATCTCCTTGGGGGGAGTGGTCAGTCTGACAGCCACATCAGGGCATGAATCTGTTCCCACGTCTTCTCTTTAAGGAACACGGCCAACTTCCGTATTAATTTAGCAGCCAGGTCAAAAAGTAAGGCTTTATAAAACATCTTAGAATAAGTTCAATATATATCATGTACACAACATTAATTAAAAGAAGTTATAAAAATATCAATTAAGACAGGGCTGAAAGGCACGGCAAAGTGAAGACAGCTACTCATCGGATCTCTGTAAACATTTTCAATAAGCTCACCTAACCTGGAAGCGCTCGTGTGTGCTGAAGGGTGGCACCAAACAGAACTGGGGGTCCTGATGTGATTTAGAATCCGAGTTCGTGAGTAAATAAACTACTGTGTTAGTAAAGCGGAAATTGTGCTTTCCGGAGGAATGCTTGTCATCCTGAGCACTATTAGTTCCATAGAACTGTAAAGCAATGCTCTCCTAGCTGTCAAAAGCCTCTGCCCTCACCCATTTATCTGGACACCTCTCCTTAAGAGGGTCAACGCTATCTTCTCACATACTTCCCCCTACGCTTTATTTAGCCCCGCTTAACTGTGACGAGACACTCGTCATGTGGCTAAGAAATTCATAGAAATATCAGAGAGGAAGGTTCTCTTGGTTAGAAGCAGAGGCAGGCTAAAGTTCACCTGGCTCGAGGGGAAAAAGGCATGTGGTGGATCTAGGCATTGTCGTACTGCCCGAGCGCCTCCTCCAGCTTGCCTGTAACTTTCTGGAAGAAACTGATCTGCTGCTGTAGGTAGTGCTGCATCTGGGCCTTGAAGTCGCGCACGCGGATCTGGTGGAAGTGCTGGATCTCGGCGAGCGTGGCGAACGAGATGATGTTGCAGCGCTCTGTGATGCCTTCAGCCTGCTGCCGCTCCATCTTGCCCTCCTCCACGTGTTTCTGGCTCTCCTTCACTTTGGTCAGAGCCCCTGCGGGAACATACCGGGGACAGATGTTAGAATAATACCAAAATACAGTGCAAAGTAAGGAGGGGAACACGAAGAGATGTCTTTGTGAATAACAACTGCTGAATTATTAAAACTCCTGCAAGTTAACTTCCTTCACATACACTCAAATCCTCAGAAAGTAAGTGTGAAACACACAGTGTCCGAAACTATCAGTCACATACTACTCATTCTGCACCCATAATGCACTGGGCCACTTTTGTGGTTTCTGTTGCAATGTATGTTTTTTGCTGAGAGGTTTGCATGCCCTCTGCAGAATCTGTTCTCTAGGACAAACACCCACATCACACCTAGAGGTGACTTGGAATATCCAATTAGCCAAATGTGCATGTCTTTGGACTGTGGGACCCCGTAGGACCTCCACACTGTGAGGCGGACATGCTAACCACCACGCTAGCACGCTGCTCAGAAGGATGGTTAAAAACCCTACATAAAAGCAGCATTTGTTTGTTTTTTTTAAATTTCACATTTATTTCCCTAAAGTAGTGGATGTTTATCGTCATGTTTCATTAAGCCTTGTCCCTTCTGTACATGTACAGCATAAAAGCCTAAAATCATTGCAAGAAAACTGTAACTTGCACATAGTGAGGTTACATTTTACCACGCTGTTACTGTACGCTTGCGCATTTCTTAAGTGAAATGCCATGCATTTTGAAATTGGTGAAAGACCACAGACGTTAGCAAACACTGCAGAAAATGTTCTCTATACATCAGTATGACTTACTTAAGTCACTTATAAATGGCAGTTACAAAAACATGATGTTTGCAATTAGCTCTTACGTAATCAACATTGCTTGTAAGAGTGTGAAGAGTAGCACGGCTCCTTTAAAGACTGAATCAACTTCAGTTCCGGAGAAAATAAATAAATAAGTCTCAGTGTTTCCTGAATTTGTTAAGGAGCGAAAGCAGGAAAGGATAACGCTGTGTTTTCTTTTTACTGCCGTTCACGTTCACGTTCATTTGCATCACTTGTTTTTTAGTTTAATTATCCATTTAACGAGTTCATGTTCCCATTTATGTTTGGTGTTTATGTTTTGCCCTGCAAAAGTTTTTATGCTTACCAGAGTTAGATTGTGTGTTTTATTCTGTGCGATTCTGAGTGGTGGTGTACGAGCCTCTCCTTTTTGGGTTTTGTTTAGTTATTGATAATAAATCTGTTATTTATTTATTTAGGTTGTCTGTCATCAGGCAAGTCAGCGACACATAACAGTAACTCAGCATCAACTCCGGCACAACGGGACATCCATCGAAGTCATGTTCCATACTAGATCAGTGCGCTGTCTCTTATATCCGCTGATATCTCTTTATTTGTTGGGAAAGCCAGCTGCCGCTGATTAAATCCTTTAGCATATTATTGCATCCTATACAAACGGTCTTGTGTGTATAATCTACGCCTCCGGCCGTTTAAATATCTTTTTATATAAAAGCAAGAAGTTAATCTCGATAACAGAAGAGCCTCAGGAGTCTCATATACAACACTTTTCATTAACTTTGAATCACGCAAGTTTCTTCCAAATGCACTTAAAACTAAAAAGAATGTGGTTAAATATCTACATTACACAGCCATTCTTAAACTGCCTATGCCTAAAAAGCTATTACTATACCTAACATTAACTTTTGTAATATGCCGCCTGCTGAAACTCATTCATTCATTCATCTTCTTCCGCTTCTTCTGGGGTCGGGCCGTGGGGGAGCCTGCTGAAACTATACATGGTTATACTATTTATCAAAAATATATTATATAATATATTATATTAACAAAAATATTTCTACATTGGTCATTAATATCAGGAAACTTCAGGCACCTGCTCTGTCCCTGCTGTAAGCTTTTAAATTAAACAAATCTAAGGTTAATTGTAAATATGTGTATACTTTCCTACATCATCATGTTTGTGTGTGTGGTTATATGATATAAGATTGGTATTTCAGACAAATCACAATTAATGTCTTAATAAATGCCATGATTACATAAATTCATCACAGGATTTGTTTACATTATTTAAAGTATGTACAATTTTGTGTATGCAGCCAGATTATATATCCTTTACATGTTTTTAACTTTAGCTACTAATAGCCAACTGTGTTTTTTCACAGCCAGTTATCTCTTCTATATGACTGGCTAAGCAGCTAGCCAGCCGCTCCACGAAGCAGCCAGCCGATTTCAGTGCAGCTGGCTGGCTCCCAGGTCTATTCCATGCCTATGGAACTCTTCTCAGGAGCTCTACTACAAATCACCTGCAAAGCTTCTTCTGATGAACATCACATTCAATATAAATCAAGAGATTAAACCACACACTTGTTTGAACTAATTTAGAGCATGTTTATAGTACACTATATAAATACATTCATCATTCCGAACCATCAGACCAGATAAGACTAGGCCAAGTCGCCTGTTTGTGTAATGACAGAAGGTTGTAAATGGGGAGAGGATTCAAAAACACCCAAAAAACAAAAAAAAACAACAAAACAAAACAAAAAAAAAAACACCCTAAAGTTGATCAATTTATGTTTGTCATGATTTACTTCATTACACAGTAAACCCACACAATGCTAACATTCATTATAATATTAATATTAATAATAGTGAAATTAATGTACAAATGCTAAGAAAAATTCCAAAGTTGCTCTTGTTTTCCGAAATTGTTATGGTAAAAGAAATGAGTGCGAGTCACTGTGAGGAAAACTAACCCTGTGCTATTTACTGAAACCGCTGCATTTAGGACAAATATGGGTCTTTGTACATCTTTAATTCACATGTTGCTTTGTTTAATTTACAATTTCACCAAACTCTGGTTATTTTACATGCTATTATAGCTGGTTGTATTGATATCTCACAAAGATAATCCATCGCAGCGAACATTTTCATTTATTCATACCTTCACAATGATACACAGTTCACAGGTAATTTGTATTTCTTTCCCAGCACAAATATCATTTAGAAAGTGTCTTCTAGTTAAACATATGTGGCAGAGCTACAAAGCTTCACTCATGTCACACGCTCAATAAACTACACTTCACCCTCGATTTCCCGTACCCCTATTTCCCGGATTACAAAAAACAAAAACAAACACACACACAAAAAGAAAACCCCAGTTGAGCTTGCGTTTGACCCACCACAATTTTCAACACGACCAAACTTTCTGGGAATGGAGGACATACCAAGGTAGCTCTACAGCTCTGAAATAACCCATTCAAGAATTAAAATTTAAGTGTTAGAACTGCAAATACACAGTGCTCCAGGAAAGAAACCTGAAAACTCTGTCCTAACTGGCCTGGTTTAACCACTTCATCATAAAGCCTTTATCATTAACCTTGATAAAGGTGCATGACTTGAGATAAAAAAAAAAAGATAAAAAAAAAAAACCAAAACGTGGCACTTAAAATAATCGTATATCAGAGTGAAAACTGCTTAACACAATAAAGTCACGAGGACATGAGCAAGATTTGACTGACTATGGGCATGTGGCAAACACTGAAATATTTACATATGTCCTCGAGCTCGGTTTCACAGTGCCAAGTCTTAAAAAAATTTCAGCAATGCAGTTTAATGTTTGTCCCACACCAACATATGATCTATACATACAGGATATGAACTTCCTGAACAAAAAATGTCCTTGTAAAAATGAAAAAAAATACTGTTTAAATAATTAAACACAGATATTAACCATGAAAGCCTGGCGTTTATTTAAAGTGTAATGTTCTCATAAATGCACTTCTATTAAACACTGGCTTAAATGGCAAGACGTTTTAACCTTGCACTAGTGTACGAGTTCATGGGAGGAAGTAAAGTGAAAATTTTCTCAGCTCAGAAAGCATGGGTCTGTTCTCACCACAATACCACAATCAAGCAGTCAGCAAACCCAATCTTTCACATTCTCAAATTTATTATTAAGAAACATATCAGTCATGAAACACATAGGATAGTAGAGTCTAGAGTAGAGTATAGGCTCTGTATCTATTCTTGTGTTCTCTAAAGAATTTAAAGGTTAAAAATAAGACTTTATGCATAAAAAAAGTGCTGTTGTGTCATTTCTTTGAACCTGCACGTCTACGACATGGTATATTTTAAATTCAGGCCCATTGGCTAGCACCTACATACCAAAATCCATCCATCCATCTTCTGCCGTTAATCCGAGGTTGGGTATAGGAGGAGAAACCCAAATATCTCTCTCCCCAGCAACACCTGTGGGATCCTGAGACGTTCTCAGTTCAGACGGTATATAACCCTTCCCCTAAGTTCTGGGTCTACCTCCCAGTTGGACATGCCCAGAACACTTTTTTTTTTTTTTTGGATTTTCCCCCATTTTTCTCCCCTAATTTTTAGTCGTATCAAATTCACACCCAACAACTTTTGCCCTCCCTATCACACAACCACCACCGACCAGGGAGAGGCGTAAGCAAGCACATGCCCCCCCCCGTGACATGCAATGCTGCCACCCGCCTCTTTTCAAATTGCTGCGCATGCGTATTTGAGGGCGGCCTAACACGCTCGGAGGGAAAGCGCTATCCGCCCCCTCGTACGAATGAGCTCAGACACCCATGATTGGCTGGTGATCGCTGTGAGTGACAGCGATGCGAGCGTATGCCATCCCTCCCTGCCGTGAGAGCTCGGCCAATTAGCTCCCATGGACTCCCGATCACGGATGGCTGTGGCATCAATCCAGATTCGAACTTGCGATCTCCGGGTTGATAGTCGCGCACCTTGACGATGCGCCACTCGGGAGCCGCCCTGCCTCCTTTCAATGCAGTGGAACTGTGGCTCTATCCTTAGTTTCCCCAAGATGTCTGAGCTCCTCACCCGATCTCTAAGGCTGAGCTCAGGCACCCTCCAAAGGAAACTCATTTCAGCCGCTTGTATCCGTGATCTCGTTCTTTCGATCGCTACCCAAATCTCATAACTATAGGCGAGGGATGGAATGTATATAGACTTGGAGCGAGAATGATTGGATGAATACAAACACTGTATGTATTAACTCAACACCAAGGATTTTGCTGCACATGAGATAAGACGAGTGGCAGAGCAGGATTTCTCAGAATGAAGGACTTCTAGTCACACAGTGCATTAAATGTCAAATCTTTCTTCTAGTGTTAAATAATGTCAAATCTGCCAGAATATCATAATACCGATCACTTTTTGAGAGCAGAGGTGCATTAAGAGTGCAAGAGGCACCCTTTGAAAACAACACTGGAGAATTGGGACACACTACAGTCATGCATTCCTTAGCACGGACGCGCAACTGACGGATGCAAGGGCACAAGTGTGGATGTTGGGACAAGGGGTCTGGATAAAGATAAGGGGGCATCATTACAGCAAATAAAAAAATAAATAAAAAAACCCAAACAAAACAAAACAAAAAATTAAGTCAGCTCAACAGTTCCTTGCTAGCATTAGCATTTCGTCAGTTTGTAACAAAGTGCCAAATACAACAGTGCGGCTGGGACTGCAAATAAATCTATCCAGTTATTAGCTGTGACTAAGCTCATTATAAAATTGAAGGTGATTATACACTACGCACTACACATGCATGTGTTCCGAGTTGAACAGAAGCAGAGATTGTGATGAGCCCTGACAACCAACACGTTGTTTCAGGATGTATCAGAGAAAGAGGTTTTGTTGTGAGAAGACAGTACAGGAATACAAAACTGCCTAAAAGCAAACACAATGCATTTTTTATTCTTTTAGCTGCAGACACTGTGTTTCCCGACGGTCCGACCTGACAACCAAAAAAAAATAATGGAATCCACCTGTGTTTCCTGACACTTTCATCACTCATCTCAAGCTGAGTTTGCGTCTTTGACAAAACATTAAGGCTGTCTTTGGTTATACACTGTGCTGTCTGGTTAGTGTCTTTGATTTTGCTGAACTGTACATTTAACGGAGTTTATAGCATGCTTTATTGGTACCAGTAGTATTTAAGCTGTAACAGAGCTGTATGCAATACGTTCCTGTGTTATGGGATTTTTGCAAGCGAGTCAAAGAACCTTCCAGCTCTGGTTCTGAAGAACTCCCTGTGCTATACACTCACTCAACCAGTCATTTGCCAAACTGAATAATTATATTAGGTCGCGGAAAAGATGAAGCCTATCTTAGGCAATGCTGGTGAAGGTGGGGTACACCCTGAACAACTCGCCAGACAATCGCTGGACACGCACACACACACACAGACAACCATTCACACTTACACCTAGGGGCAATTTAAGACAGTCATTAGCCTAATGTGCATGTCTTCGGGCTGTGGGAGGAAACCAGAGTACCTGGAGGAAACCCACCCAAGCACAGGGAGAACATGCAAACTCCACATAGGAACGCACTCGACGAGCCAAGGACTCACACCTGAGACCTTCTTGCTGTGAGGCGGACGTGCTTACCACTACGCCACTGTGCCACAGCTGTCCTATTTAATCTAGTATATTCCCTGCTCCCAACACCACTAATTCAACAAATAAGTTGATTTACAGACCTTCGGGTTTTGATGTGGGTGTATTAGAATAGGAAAAACACCAAAATGTCCCCTATAGGAACAGAGTTGTGAAAAAAATGACCGGTGGTGAAAGAGTGAAGCAACAGGGAGCAACAATGAGGGGCAAGTACACACCTGTCTGTCTCCACGCTGACATCATGACACAAGGTACTGCATAAGCACTGATAAGCCTTTTCTAATTCTGGTTAACAAACTTTGTTATTCCAGAAGCAAATATGAGGATATTATGCATGAAATTATAACATGCAACCTTTTAAAGACAGACAAAAAAAAAAAAAAAAAAAAAAAAAACAACAAAAACAAAACAAAACAAAAAAAAACCCCACACCATTACGGACATAACAGAGAAAGTGCAGACCTTATACATTAATATAATCATAAATCCGGCCAATATTCTGCTTAAAATACAACCAAATATATACATAAGAACGTGAAATGTGAGCACAACACACTCACTGTAAAACCATATAGCACCAGCTAACATTCCTACACTATCTGCAAGTGTCTGAAGATAGTAAATGTAAGCAAGGCATAAATACAGAAAAACAGTCATCACTAAAAGCAGGCTTTTTTCAAACGCTGTGCCAGCGTCTGAGAACACGGATTTACTAAATTCCAAGAGGAATCAAATCAGCGCCAATTTCAGACTGAATCACTGAAATCGAAATAAACAGGAAATTATTCGAGAGAGTAAACTAATCAATCATGCAGTGATAATTCATCCATCCATCCAATCCAGTCTCAGAGACTCGAGGCAGTGAGTTTAGAGCAGTTCAGTCAGATCAGCATTCAAGCAGCAACACAGTGGCGAACAAGAGCCGTGTGAAAATAAGCTGTGTAGACGTCCTCAAGGACAGGAAGCAGTTTCTACTGAAGCAGCACACAGAGTTCTCACTGCAGACTGACAGGTGATAAACAAAGTAGCACTTCGACCCACAAAAATGTTCAAACTGAACGACATGCCAGCAGTTCAGCATCACTACAGAAGGTTAAAAAAAAAAAAAAAGCTGGTCCAATTCTTGTTAATAAAACATAAGTTTCCATTATGAAACATAGGCCGGCTAGCGTTAGCTTTAGTTAATAACGAGTCAAAACCATTTCAGTTTTTTCTTTTTCTGTTGTGAAGTTTGAGGTCCCAGTATGAGCCGATATCCTAGGAGTAGATTATCCAATCAGAGCATGCACTTGCTAATGTCTAGTGACCCAGGATAGAATCATTTTTTTAATAATTCAGTTTAATTCACTGTACCAAGATATAGAAATTATTTAATGCTGTCGATGGGCGTATTGGCATCTCTGAAAGTAAAACTGCATGCTTCACCTCAAAGAGAAGGAGATATACTCGTTTATCTATCTTGATTGTCAACAACTGCCACAATTTAAAGCTTATGGGTGTTTGTCCATGCTGAAATCATAGTAAGATTCATACATGAACAACTAAATTGTACTACTGATACATTCATCCATGCTTTGGTGATTACATTACAGTCTACAATATGGTCAGTGAAACTAATGTGTAGAAGAGCAAACTCAAAGTATACTTCAAAGTGAAGTTAAACAAAAAGGGGCAAAACGCAGGAACATTAACTAGCAAAATCTGTGAAATGATAACATCCCAATTTAAACATAAAATTTACAGTTAACGGTAAATTACCAGTAACTGGAACAACCCTACGGTGCTCTACGCAAACTTTTCCACTTTTCAGTTGGTTGCACCAGCACATGATTATTTTTCCATTTTGTTGATATGGTAAAAGTTTTTAAGGACACATTCATATTTAACATCTACGGAAACCGTGTCTATTATAAGCGCTCTCATTTTCTGACTGCACTCTGATAAAACTAACCATTGTTCCAATAATGTATCAAATTCTCAAAAGCTCTTATATTTGTAAATTTCCCTCATAAAGGACAAACGACCATGTCCCGTCCATGATGTAACATTCTGCTGGATTCTTCAAATAGATTAAACTTAGAAATGACAAAATACTCAGACACTGATGGTCCTTTTTTTTTGTGTGTGTGTGTGTGTGTGTGTGTGGGGGGGGGGGTTGTTGTTGCCTCCAAAACATTAATACTTACTTTACTATCCTCTTCATATCACCAAAACAAAAAAAAAATAGGTTTGCAAACCTACAGGTAACCATTAACTCCAGGATGGAAATCCTCCCGATATTCCGAAATACAGTGTAATGCCCTATAAATGAATAACATACTCCAGACTGTGTTGTTACACAATAAATAATGTACTATGTGCGTTATTGTCATATCACAGCACAGTCCGTTGTGTGTTATTCCTTTCATGTCATCTATAATCTACAACTTAAGTGTAAAAGCTGTTCATTTTCTCTGTAAATGCACAACACAGTGCTGTGATTTCACTGATGGGAACAAGCGAGAAAGGTATCTGAGATTTTTATCAAATTTATTACTAAATAGATATGATAGTTACATACAAAGCCATACAACTGTTTGGACCATGTGCTGGCACATTTCATATTTCCCCATTTACAACTTTAGTTCCTACTTTAGCACCTTTGTATTACTTTCCATTGAAAAACAAGAGAAAAACTTAATGTAATTTAATTTTAGTACAGAAAAAGTCCACAAGTACTCGTACATAACAGACTGAAGAGAGTACTGAAGGGAGAAGGTACTGCTTATGACCTCAAGCACAACACCTCACTTTAAGGTATGGCCGTGTGTGGCTGCCAGTAAAACGGTCACTGATGATGCAACTGCTGATCTAAAGGAAAAAGGTTCACAGCAAAATGAATTCTGCAAAAGTATACAGTTATACTGGCTAACCAGATTCAGCAAAATGTTTTAAAACTCATTAGATGGTGCTTCACACTGTAGATAGACAAAAAAAATAGCTGTTCTATAGAATGTCATAACCCCTTAACCAGGACGAAAGCCATCTCCCATACAAACAGTTTAAACATGAACAATAAAAAAAGTTCAACATTATTAGCCGCCCTATGCACAGGTTTAAGTCATAGGGGGTGCCTACGTAAAATTTCAGAAAGCTATCATGCATATGAGCGGAGTACCGACCTGGACAAACTTTATATGTTCAAAGTCACTGTGCCAAGGTCAAAGGTCACATATGCAAATTAGCCACCCTACACCTAGGTTCAGATCATAGAGAGTGCCTATGCAAAAGTTCAGAAAACTGGCCTATGCATGAGCCGAGCAAGGGCCCAGACAAAGTTACTGTCATGCTGCCCACCAAATTCCAAGGTCATAGGTCACATATATAAATTAACTACCCCACACACAGGTTCAGGTCAAAATTTTAGAAAGCTGGCCTGTGCATGAGCCAAGTAACGGCCGGGACTAAGATATTGTCATGCCGCCCGCCTGCCAAGCCAATGACAATACCGCTCCAGCCATAACTGTCTGAGGGGTAAAAAAAAAACATGCTTTGAAAGCAACCACAGAATTTTTACCTGAATACTGTAGGAAAGAGCAACAATAACTGTTTCAATGATTTAAAAGATAGTAATGACCACCTGTTTAAATCTTTCAGAAGCACTGCGTCAGTTTCCACTGCTGACATTTAATTGACTTTTTCCATGATGTGATGAATATGTACTGGGAGTGGGGTGGGGTTTTTCTAGTATAGTGACTCAGTTAGATAAACCTATAAACAAAAAGTACCTTCCTCTATGCTTACGGGCATGGCATTACAAAATCTGTTTGGAGTTACCTCAGGAAAGCCCCTAGGGAATTGGGACACGCCCCTTCAAGTGCATTTATGTTAGGTGTCCATCCGAACCTCTGTGTTTTTAACACGATAAATTAAACAAAATATCACAGTGTGTTCATCTTTGACGGTATACATTTTCCTTCTGTCTAAATCTGTGTTAGTGAGCACTTCTCCTTTGCAGAGATAATCCATCCCCTTCACAGCTGTGGCATATCAAGAAGCTGATTAGACAGCATGAATATCATACTGGTGTGCCTCAGGCTGGCCACAATAAAAGGCAACTCTAAAATGTGCGTGCGGAGAGCAATTGGGGGTTAAGGTGCCTTGCTTAAGGGCACTTCAGCCATGAAGGTGGAGGAAGAGTAGTGGGGAAGGTCCTCCCCCGCCACAGTTTTCCAGCTGGTCCGGGAATCAAACCAGCAGCCTTTTTGTCCTTAGCCCGCTTCTCTAACCATTATGCCATGTTTGTGGTCAATTTAGGAGTAGCCAGATGAGCTCATCTGCATGTTTCTGGTCTAAGAAGAAAGTACCAAGAGGAAACCCATGAAAACATGGCAAGAACAATAAAACTCCACACAGAGATTCGAAACTAGGATCTTATCTATGTATGGCTAATCACTGACCCACTGTACCACCATGGTTTTTATCCATTTCCAGTTATGCTAATGTTTGAGAAAAAGTTCCAGATTCCTTTGAAATAATCTCAATAAATGTACTGTATTGTCAAATTAAACTTCACTGTATCAAATCTCTCTGAATGTTGTTGCTACAAAAACAGAAGTATTGGAGAATAAATATTTATTTCACAGCTAGAACTCTGTCGGAGTACTACTTATGAAAAAAAATGAGCACGCCCCACCAATTTTAATTACTATAATTATTAATACATGTTACAGTCTTGAATCTCGTTCAGTAAAGAGAAAGTAACACTCAGTTTCACTGCACAATTCTGCACGGTATAGAGTTCATTTAACACAGTCCAGACACACAGTTAATTTTGTGCAGTGTCACGTAGCGCAGAACAGAAAAAAAACCAAGCAACACAGATGTTAGACTTCCTTTCTCACTGAAGGGAAAACATGCAGGACATTCCTTAGACACCCATCCCCCTAAAAAATCCTGCACACCCAGACCTCTGGCAACAGCAGTCTTTTCATTAGAAACACCCAGAGTAGTGTAACTAACAATCTTCGGGATTTTCATTCAGAATCATCGTATCTTACATTCATTCGGATTCATCTAAGGCTGCACTTGTAGAAAGGCTTCTTAGAAAAACACTAAAAGAAGGACGGAATAAAAAATAAAAATTCTAAACCAGTGCAGTGACATCCAAACTAGGTGAGCAAAGTTTAACACACCCTCTATTATAACAATAAAAATACTTATTAATAATAATAATAATAATAATAATAATAATATCTCTGCCTCAAAACATTGTTTCATCTGATTAATAATCTGTTTGCTTGTCAGTTTGTCTGTAAACAAAACCCTGACCACACCCGTTCAAGGATTTTCACTAAATTTGGTGGGGACACTACCCTACCGGAGTCCCAGCGATTAATTCATTTTGGTATTTCAAGGGTCAAAGATCAAAGTTAGATCACGGTCACAAATCTTTGAAGAATAAGCACCAATTAGTACCAACAGACATGCCATTATTTTGGGACACTAATAATAGGTAACTACAGTATGTATGGAAAGGATGGGAAACACCCGGGATCACCTGATACAATATCACAATACCGAGGTGCCGATTCGATTTGCACTGCTATTATCGTGATCCTATAAATATTCCAATTTGTCATTACAATTTTTTGTAACCTTGAATTATGTAAAAAAGTTGAGTCATACTTTTAAAGCATGTATGTTTTATTTAAGAACAGCACAACTAAATTGAACACAAGTAATTAAATGTAACCTACTCCTTAAAACTACTTCTCCACTCAAAAAACAAGGGCAGCATTTAAATAATACAAAATTACTTCAAATACAATTCATTTATTCATTCGTTCATCTTCTTCCGCTTGACCCGGGGTTGGGTTGTGGGGCAGCAGCCTAAGCAGTGAGGTCCAGACGTCCCTCTCCCCAACCAATTCCTCCAGCTCTTCCGGGGGGAATGCCAAGGCGTTCCCAGACCAGCCGAGAGACTTAGTCCCTCCAGCGTGTTCTGGATCGGCCCTGAGGTCTCTTCCCGGTTGGACATGCCCAAAACACCACACCAGGGAGGCGTTCAGGAGGCATCCTCTCAACGTGAAGGAGCAGCGGTTCTACTCCAAGCTCCTCCCGGATGACAGAACTTCTCACCCTAAGGTAGAGCCCTGCCACCCTGCGAAGGAAGCTCACATCAGCCCCTTGTATCCGCGATCTTGTTCTTTCGGTCACTACCCAAAGCTCGTGACCATAGGTGAGGGTTGGAACGTAAATCAACTGGTAAATTGAGAGCTTTGCTTTTCGGCTCAGCT
>JAQMYF010000025.1:28114866-28132150 GCA_030014195.1 Neosilurus mollespiculum
GGGAGAGTCTACAGTGTCCAGGTACCAGTGTTCTGGTTCAGGGCCCGAACGGCCTGTGGGAAGAAGCTCCTCCTCATCAGTCTCCACTTAAACCCTTTTGGATAAACTCACTGTACTCTTTGAGTGATGTTTTCTAGCCCGTCTTAACATCATTTTGCTATAAGGCCTAAAATTAGTTTTATATCTGAACTACCCGAGTGCTAAAATATATTTAATCAAATAAAAAAAAAAGGCTTCTGAAATTCCATACTTATCAAAAATACAATTTTGAATGAACTTAAGTTATTCAGTTCTGGAATTTCCAGAGTAAAGTTTGCTGTACAAGAGTGTCATTAGAAAACTTACCCTTCACAATGGCAATGGAAATGGCCCACTTTGTTCAGTCTGTGATCTGAGCAGCTTACTGCTTATTGCTATATCCAGATGGTCATGGTGAGGGAACAAACAGTTCCCCATGCTGTAGGATCTCTCAATAGGCTGTCTAGACCAGCCAGTCCAGACAGATACAGCCTCCCATCAAATTAGCCTTTGTCAGATTTATGATAATGGTTTGCAACTGCCTACACATTGGTGACATCAAGATTTACAGCTGCACCCCCCTCTTGCACTATTTGGGGGTCGGATCACTTCCCCACACCCTTTAGTGGCCTTGGGGGCTACAGCCAAATGAAACGGCCTCAGAGAAAAACAACTTTCTGGGTAGACGGAGCTAACCAAGGTAGGTCATATAATAGGGTTAGATAATCCTCCATGACGAGGCTGAAATTTGTGGAACATGGGCTGTGTCTGGTACTGCTCCTGTTTTTGGATAAAGGGGTGAGGAAGCTATGATGAGGGGCTCGAGGGGGAGTTGCAGACGCCTGTGTATGTGGATTACTGGGGCTCTTTCATGTGGCTAGCCAGTGGTAACCTGATCTAGGCATGGGGACTCGGTGGGAATCACCTTTTGACTGATACTTCAGTCCATTCTTAGTCCAAATGTTTTTTCAAGGCTCTGATCTTTCCTCTGACAGATGATCAGCCATTACTATGATTTCAGGAAAAAGGTCACATACAATTTTGGTTGTTGCAAAGGTTATTGTAATAAATAATAATGTCTCGCAGTCTTCTTCAGTTATTCGGTTGAGCCATCCTCTGAGAATGTTTATTAGTGTTTTCCTATATGCAATATCCTTAGGATGCAGCTTAACTTTATTTTTGTCTAACCATCTTAGGTTTATGTCTAGCCTTTTTTTTATGTTCTCCTTGTGCCCATCTGGGTAGTTGCTCTGTTTTCCATCTTATACCAAGTGTATTCCCACCTGTGTCTAGTGTCCCCATGATAGGCATCCTGACAACGATAAAAAGTTTTTCTGTGGAAGTTCATTTATTCATTCATTTGCTGAATCGCTTAACCCTACTAAGGTTGCAGGGAGGCTATCTGAGCTGACTCTGGGCGAAAACGGGGAACACCCTAAATAGCTCATCAGTCGATCGCAGGGCCAACACACACATAGACAATTTGTAACAGTCAATTAGCCTAACGTGCATGTCTTTGACCTGCAGGAGGAAACCGGAGTACCTGGAGGGAACCCACCCAAGCACGGGGAAACGTGCAAACTCCACATAGAAATGCCCTTGCCAAGAATGTGACTTGAACCCACAACCTTCTTGCTGTGAGGCAGTCGTGCTAACCACTGTGCCACCCTTCCGCCCTTTAGTGAAGTTTCCAAGGTTAAATCAATTTACAAAAGCATATCACGTCATTGTATGTGGGGAAATAATCCTGCACGGTGTTATCAGGATAGCATCTAGATCTATTACTACAGGGCACTGGTGGCTTACTTAGGGTGCTGTCTTACTGATCCGAAGGTCATGGGTTCAAGCCCCACTATCTCGCCACTGTCTGTAGTGAGAGGCATGTAAGAGAAGCATTGCTGTCATTTGTAAAGAGTAGGCCTTTGAGTTGCCACCAGCGTGTTTCTAACTTGCGATGACCTGGTGAGATGAACCAGCCTCCCCATGACCCTAATTAGGATTAAGCAGTTTAGAAAAAGCATGAATTGATTAATCTATCACTACTCTGACCAAAATAGATTAGCTACTTTAGACGAATAAATGAATGACGTCCTGCCAATTTATGAATACGCCAATCTTTATTTTTTATGTTAAATGATCCCAAATACACACTATAGATATTGCTACTAGCTTACACTAAGTGTAATGCCTTACAGTTTGTATTTTTCGTTATTGTATAAACTATCATAGTCTTAAAACAACCTAGCCTGTTGTATATGCAGTTAAATTATTTGAGATCAGCTAATTCCTTGAGAAAGAATAAAAAAAAGGATGTGCTGTGCCACTGAGTCATTAAACTATTTGCCTGTTGCAGTGTGTTAAATTCCGATCTTGACAATAGTTTGTTTTGTTGTAGCTCTGAAATGATTCTCTTTATAGTTGTATAATTTGTAAATGAACACATGCTAAACAATATTGTTTTATAGATGAGGAAGTAAACTTTTGAATGTCAGCAGTTCAATTTTATAGACTCTCACCCTGTTACCATACTGGTTAGCATGTCCACCTCATAGAAAAAAGGTCCTGGGTCCGAGTCCCGGGCTCGAGTGTTTCTTTGTGGAGTACCTCTGGGTACTCCAGTTTCCTCCCACAGTCCAAAGACATGGACATGAGGCTAATTGGCGATTCCAAATTGCCCCTAGGTAAGTGTGTGTGAATGGTTGTGTGTGTGTTGGCCTTGGGATGGTATGATGAGCTGTTCAGGGTGTACCCCGCCTTTGCCCAGTATCAGATCAGATAGGCTCCAGCCTCCCCGCAACCCTAATAGGATTAAGCAGTTCGAGTGTTAAATTCAAGTATTCAACATTATGGATAATCTTGGTTGATTTGTCTGTTCCTTCTAAATAAACAAACTTTATACGTTTCTCAAACTTTTTCAGAGAGAATGATTGATGCCACCAAGGCTCATTTCAGGTCAGCATTTTTCTTACATGGGGCACTATGCAATTTTTTTCCTTTTGCCTTTTGGGTGGCATAGTGGTTAGCACATCCGCCTCATAGCAAGAAGGTCCTGGGTTTAAGTGCCAGACTTGGCAATAACGTTTCTGTGTGGAGTTTGCATGTTCTCCCCATGCTTGCTTGGGTTTCCTCCGGGTAGTCCGGTTTCCTCCCACAGTCTGGAAACATGCACATTAGGCTCATTGGCTATTTAAAATTGCCCCTAGGTTTGAGTGTGAGTGTAAATGCTTGTGTGTGTGTTGGACCTGCAGTGGACTGGCAAGATGTACCCCACCATTGTCCAGTGTTGGCTGAGATAGGTTCCAGCCTCCCAGTGACCTTATTAGGATAAAGTGGTTTGGCAAATAAATGAATCTGCCCTTTGCATTGGAAAGCATTTTGTCACCACTATACACCAAAATATGACTATCTACACCAATTTGTAACCATCGACACCAATATACTTTGTGGACATTACAGCAAATAAAAATAAAAATCCTAAAATGATGTGTGCAAACAAATAATATATTCACATGCCCTCATACTCCCCCGCTTTTCCTAGGAGCACATTAGAAAAACTAAAAGATAAAGCTAGTGTAAAGAGTGATAACAGATATAGTTAAATCAATTAAAAATGACAGGCAGAATGGAAACACAGTGCGTCACAGCAAGAATGTCTGGGTTTGAACCTTAGGGTTGACTGGGGTCTTTCTCTGTGGAGTTTGCATGTTCTCTCTGTGTTTGTATGGGTTTCCTCCACGTGCTCTGTTTTCCTCAAAAAGTCCAGAGACATGCAGATTAGTTTAACTGGCTACTCCATAAGTGTCAGTGTGTGTGTGTGTGTGTGTGTGTGTGTGTGTGTGGGTGGGTGGGTGTGGGTGTGTGGGTGTGTGTGGGTGTGTGTGTGTTGTTATTTGCTTTTGTTAGATAGATTTTCAGACAATATATTTGTACAGTGGTGTAGTGGTTAGCAGTCCTGCCTCACAGCAAGAAGGTCTTGCGTTCAAGTCCCAGGCTTGGAGAGGGTGTTTCCGTTTCTGGCCCAGCAATGGTCTGGTGAGCAGGGTGTATCCGCCTTCTCTCAGTGTCGGCTCCAGCGTTCCTGTGACGTGAGTGAGTGCAAATATCTGATGTGGTGTTCTGTAAATAAATGTCCGATAAACTCACCAAGTGTACAATGCAAACACTATAATGGGTTTATTGGGGGAAAAGACTTCCTGGTCCCGTGTTAATTTATAGCCAAGTGGATGAAAGAGGCACTCACACCCAGGGGCAATTTTGAACAGCCTATTAGCCTAATGCACATGTCTTTGGATTGTGGGAGGAAACCGGAGTACCCAGAGGAAACCCACCAAGCACAGGGAGAACACGCAAACTCCACACAGAAACGCCCTTGCTCAGCCCAGGACCCGAACTCAGGACCTTCTTGATGTGAGGCGGACGTGCTAACCACTACGTCACCATGAAAAAAAAAGAAAAAGGCATTCCTTACTGATGCATCTATTACTGTGGAACTCATTTGTATTTTTCTTGTCTGGTTTGTTTTGCTTGATAAAGTTTTCAATACTGAGTTGAACTTGATATTTGAAACGGTAGCTAGGGGGTGCTGTGGCCTTACACAGTGATGCTTACTGTTGCTGTGGCTGTCTGGACCTACAGCACGGCCTCACACAAACACATGGGTCACAAGCCTGGAAACAGATGCAGGGAATTGGCTGTGGTACAGGGATTCCCGCAGAGACAATGGCAAGCACGACTGTAAGTTCAGGACATCTGACAAGGATCAAGATTTTGTAATCTTTTAACAATACTTATAAATTGGATACTTCTTCAATTCCTATATTTTCATTGGACAGACTGAAAACATCTGTGTTGGACACTGATACAATATGAGAAAGGGAATTTCTAACACGTATGTGAGTGCAAAAAAAAAAAAAAGAAACCTTTCTTAAAAATAACAGAAGATGTCAATGGACTCTGGCTGTGCAGGGTTTGTATAACAGGCATGGCAGTTGAGTAACCAGTCAGTGGTTGGTATGGCGACAACAAAGGGTGGACACAACAGTCTCGCCAGCATTTATTTTTCATCCTGTCTAAATGTGGCATGCCACCTCCTTGGCACAAACTCTACTATACCAGGCCCTATCAAGCTGCATGTGCCTGCTGTAAGGCTGTCTGTCCTCTGTCTAATCCATGAACATCAACATGAAGGGTGGGGAAAAAAATGAATGAAGATCTCCCCACCACCACCACCCCTTTTTCTCGACTGCGACGGCAGCACTATGGATCGCTGTGCAGTCGGGGGCTGTGTTATGACTGGTGTGTGTTACACACGTATCAGTTAGCACTATTGCTGCTCTGCTCCATCTGGACACCCATATAAAGGACTGCCATTTCAAAGGTCACCGGAGAGCCATGCAGACAAGTGTTGCTAGCAGTCGTCTGGGCAGGGAAGGGTCACGGCTGGAAAGAGTGTGCTCAGTGAGGGAATGCCAGGTCTATGCTGGCTCGCCTGGGTGCTCCCTGCTGTCTGTGTTGCTGTGTCTGCGACTATTCTCTGCTCCCCTTCCCCCAGCCTCCCCTCTTCAATCCCGTCGGCTTCGCCTTTAATCGTCCAGAAAAACAACCGAAAACAAAAACTGTATGAAAAAACCCTTGGAAAGGCACTCTTATAATGAGGACTGCACTGAACAAATGGCCTGCTTTTGATATTTGTTCGGCTATTGATTATACGCTTATATTTATGCCCATTGTCCTGCACTATAGCAGCAAGTAGTCTCATTGGACACTTTTCCAGACACATTAAATCTGGTCCTTGTCAAACATCTAATGGCACTTTAGTGTAATGAGTTTAATTAATGCTTGTGAAAGCACCGCCAGTGAATTACGTTATTCCCAAATAGATTCGCTTGAAGCAGAATAAATCAAATAACAATAATAAATTAAACATTTAAAAAAATGAAGGAAAATCCCTTTATCAAGTTAAAAAAAAGGACCTTCCAAGATGCCCCTCTTTAGGATTATATACTAAACTCTTCACACTGTTCCAGAGAAGGACCATTCAGTGCCAGGAACTATAACGGTTTAACTATCTGTGGCTGACAGCATAGGTTATTCAGTTAATAGTAGCATTTGTGGTGGGAAATTTCTTTAAGCTGGTTAAAAAGCCTTTCTTCAAAAACTTCTTTAATGAACGATTATTTTAAGACTTCATTGTAATAGGGCTACAATAAAGGAACATGTATAAATAATAAAAACAAACAAAAAAACCCCCAAGAATCTTGTGCATATGCAAAAGTTTCTGGTGTATATGAGAAAGCACCATAAACTTGCATGCGCACCAAATATCTTTTCATGCACAGCAATGAGCATGTGCACCAGAAACATTTGCGTATGCATCAGGGACTTTCACATGCACTTGATCAACTTTTAGATGTGCATCAGATACTTTCTCATGACCACCAGACACTTTTACATGTATACCGGAAACTTTCGCATATGCATGGGATATTTTCTCATGCACACCATGAACTTTTGCATGTGCATCAGATACTTTCTCATGACCACAAAAAATGTTTGCATGTGCACCAAACTGTCGCATATGCATGAGATATGTTCTCATGCACCAGATACTTTCTCATGACCAGAAGAAACTTTCACATATGCAAGGGATATGTTCTCATTCACACTATAAACTTTTGCATATCCCATACATATGTGAAAGTTTCTGGTGTTCTGGAAAGGTTTCATGCACATCAAAAAGTTTGACATGTATATCAGTATAACTTTTGCATATGTGTGGGATATAAGTAAACTTTTGTATATGCATCGGATATTTTCTCATGACCAGAAGAAATTTTTGCATGGACAAGAATCTTTCGCATATGCATGGGATATGTTCTCATGCATACCATAAACTTTTACATGTGCATCGGATACTTTCTCATGAAAACCAGAAACTTTCGCACGTTTCCCAGAAACTTTCACATATGCATGGGATATGTTCTCTTGCACACCATAAACTTTTGCATGTGCATCAGATACTTTCTTGTGACCTCCAGAAACTTTCACACATGCCCTATAAACTTACACATATGCACTTGATATGTTTTGATGCTCACCATGAACTTTTACATGTGCATCAGATACTTTTTCATGACCAGAAGAACTTTCGCATGTATAACCAGAAACCTTCACATATGCGTGGGATATCTTCTCATGCACACCATAAACTTTTGTGCGTGTATCAGATACTTTCTCATGACCAGAAGAAACTTTCGCATGTATACCAGAAACTTTTGCATATGCATGGGATATGTTCTAATGCACACTATAAAATTTCGAATGTGCACCAGATACTTTCGCGTATGCATGGGATATGTTCTCATGCACATCAAAGACTTTCGCATGTCTACCGGATACTTTCTTGTGCACATCATAAAATTTTGCAAGAGCACCAGAAACTTATGTATGTGCAATGAACATCACCAGCCTCTTTGCGACCCTAGTATTAGGATTGAGCGGTTTAGCAAATGAGTGAGTGATAGTGAATATTATCTACACCACTTGTCAGTGAGGGTCACAATCTAGGGATGTCACTTATCTATCGTGGGGCTAATACAGGCAGCCATTCAGACTCATATCATACCTACAGGCAATTTAGAGTAGCTAGTAGACCCAATCCCCACATCGTTGAACTGTGGGAGAAAACCAGAGCACCCAGATGAAACCCACACAGACATGGGGGGAACATGCTAACTCCACACAGAAAGGACCTTTGAATTTGAATTTGAGCCCAGAGGTGGACTGCTGCAAAGATCAGTGCACTGTTTCTAGCTGCTAGAATGTAAGTGATAACAGGAACTAACGTACACTAATGTACACAGTACACTGCAACACTGCAGCACTCCATGCTGTTAATGAATAAGTTTACAGATATTAATTGTTGGCAAATTAGTGTTGTATATCAGTGCTCTGTAGGCTGGGCAGCATTTTCATTAATATTTATTTATTACATTTCCCATACCGTTTTATCGTTTATTAGGGTTATGAGGTGGCTCCACCTCATAGAAGGTGAAGGTGGCGTACATTCTGAACAGCTTGCCAGGCCACTGCTGGGCAGTTCATTATTATAGTTTTTGTAATTTTGTTCTGATTCATAAATATTGAAATCCTTTCCACGCCATGGGCTTGTTTTTTCTGTGAAGGGTGAAAACTCCAAGCAACTTCATATTCATCAGTCGTTATTTACAAAGTCCCAGATTGTTCCCATACTCCGGCATGCCACCAGTGAACAGCATGGGGACCTGACATGCAATTATGTTTTTGATTTCTGATGTACTAATGTCTCCAGATTTTTGAAAGATGTGCACAGTTAATGTGGGTCGATTTAAGTGGTGTGTGTGTGTGTGTGTGTGTTGCCAAGCTTTGTGCTGCCTATCAAATGGTATCCTTTGCTCTCATCTGTCTTGAAGAAAAACATACTTATAAGCCATGCTGCTCTGATTAGGTAATGATTTAATGATTTTGGGTTATTTTTTATCTTCATTGTTGAATAATATGATTAACCATGAAGGAAATGCTTTCCATCATTGATCATAAGTAGCATCCATTCTAGGTCTTTCACAATGATGGGCAATGACTTTCAAAACGAAATGGTTTTTGTAATATTTTCAATTTTCGGGTAGATTATTGAGGCATTAGAAATGAGATGATGACAGTTGAGGCATTAGAATGAGATGATGATGACATCACTGGCTCCGTTCATGAGAACAGGGGCCCAAGCATGCAACTGTCAAAGCACACACAAAAAGCCCCAGCAAAGGGTTAGTGAGACATTTGAAGTGGGGTGGCAACACTGCTCTCCACGCAGACACTTAACTGTGTTTCTGTAGTCTCCGAGGCAAAACGAGTGAAACATGAGCCATGTTCGTCTGTGTGGTGCTTCTCTCTCATTTGCTCCCCTGTTTATTGGCTCTAAAAATATAAGACTGTCCTTTAAAATAGATCTTCTTATTGACAGACAGCTCAGCAGAATGAGCAGATATTTCTGTCTATCCTCAGGACAACTCACCCCCCACCTTCCTCCTCCAGTGGCTTATGCTCCCTAGACTCAGAGGATTAAACCTCTTGCTTACACAATGCCAAAGTGGTCACCATGACCGGTGATGGCCACTCATCTCCAGATCCAATCCAGTGCGAACACATTCCTTTTCTCCTAAGAGAATTTAGCCGGCTACCCCTTTTTACCACATTGTGAAGGGCAGACATGGTTCCCTACACTCCACTGAGGGCTCCATTCAGGAGAAGTTGGCAGACGAATGAGTTGTTTTTACAGCGGGGCATTGTTCTGTGTTGGTTCGATCAGGTTTGAAGATTCAGTATTGCTGCATTGCTGAGTAGATTTGGCCCGGCAGTATTCCCTGCCACGGCGAGGTCTAGTGCGGTTAGATCTTTGTTTTCCTGCCAGAACCTGGATCTCAGCCAGATCTTCTAATTACATCAGCCGCTGATGTCTTGACATTTTTTTTAAAATTGAGATGTGGGCTACGGGCTTATGTTATGTTTTTTTTTTTTTGTCATGTTTATGTTTTTTTTATTTATTTATTTATTCATTTTTACAGATTTTTTTCTCCTAAAAACACATCACAGCAGTGTTATTGCTGATATCAGCATGAAATATGTACATACCCAAACCTCCTAATTTAATTAAGTACAACTACTTAGCTTTTACTTCTGCTCCAACATCAGTGAGGTAATGTCTTGATGTCCTTTTAGACAAAATACTGCACTCGAGACACTTTTACTCTCAGCGTAGGAAGCACCAATAAACCTCTGTTCACTACAATATCTTTGAGTTCAAGTCTCCAGATTGTAATTAGTGTATGAATACTTTGTACGTTTCCCATACCACTGATACTCCATCAAGCACACTTAAGGGCTCTTGTTCTTCAGGCAACTGTTAAGGTTTTATGTAGAGACAAACAACAGAGTTTCCAAACCAGCTTTAATTAGAACCACATTAGAAAGCTAGAACTTATGGAAATCTTTATGTTAATACTACAGAGAGCCTATAACTCTATATTTCCAGCACTGGCATATAGACAGTTATTTGTTATTACTTTCTGTCAGTAAGGTACAAGACATGCTGGGACATAATGTTACAGGAAAATAATCAGTGATGTCAGTGGTGTGATACATTTTTGCCACAAAATTCATTCACTCATTTGCCAAACTGTTCAATCCTACTAGGGTTACGGGGAGGCTGAGGGTGTCTCAGGTGACATTGCGCAAATGCGGGGTACACCCTGAACAGCTTGCCAGACCATCGCAAGACCGACACACACAAACATTCACACTCACATCAACACATATTTGTTGCAGCCAATCAGCCTACTGTTCATCTCTTTGGACTGTCTGAGGAAACCAATTCGAGCACATGCATGGGGAGAACATGGGGAGAAACCCCAGACAGAAACGCTCTCGCTAAGCCCAGGATCTAAACCCAGGACCTTCTAACCACAGACATGCAAACAACTACACCACTATTATTATTATTATTATTATTAATTTTGGGGTGGCACAGCAGCAGCAGCATTTTTAGCACATCCGCAGCACAGCAAGAAGGTCCTGGGTTCGAGTCAGATTCGGGCGTTTCTGTATTCTGTAATTTGCATGTCGTCCCTGTTGACCCTAGTGGTTAACTGGTTCGCCAAATGAATGAGTGATGAATGGTTGGTGAGGAACTCCAGCAAAATGGGCTGCGCGGTGTCTCTCAAGGTCATATCTTTGATGCTCATCTTGATAAATTCAAGCAGAACATGGCAGTGTACTCAAATGAGCAAGGCGAGTTATTCTACCAGGATATAGTTATAGACTTTAAACGTAGCTCCGAAGGACAGTATACTGATAAGCTTTAATATATTAGTAGATTTCTGTGTTTGAGTCACTGAGAAGACACAAGTTTGTCCATTTTCTTAGTTACTGGGATTGTAATGATAACTTAAAATGTTCAAATGTGCATTCCTTTAACTTTCTGTCATCAAACCTCAAACCTTTAAAGCCACACTCGTTTCTTGAGATCAGATCTACTTAAAGCTAACTTGGTGAAACCACTTTCAGAAGATTTCGGTAATTGTGTCCTCAGCTAGCATGTGGTTGTTGTCTGATGACCTGATGGCCAAAAGATCAGAGTTCCAGGACTTTGTTTAATTTATCGTCTGTGAATTTATCGTCTGCTTTTGTGCACTGTAACTGAAGAGATGTTTGTGGGGTGTCAGTGGGGTGAATTTAATGTTAGTATCTCTGGTCACAAGACCTCCCGGCACTTACAGAACCAGATGTCCAGGTCACTGTGTGACAAAGCGGAAGCATGTGCTCCTTACTGACTGATCACATGTGGTGTATTTGCTGGGTGAGCCTATGAAAGTGATTAGTGCTTGTTTTTCTAGTGGAAGAGAAAAAAATACCAGAAGACAATCACTTGTTGTTTGAATTGATTTGTTGTTGTAATACCTTTTGCTTAAGTGTTCATGAAATGTATATGAGTTATACCCTGATAAAAAACATAGAGTTCTTGTGCTACCCTGTATAACTACTTTTACTAAATGCGTTACTTAAACCTGTCTCTTAGCTATCTCCCTTTATTTGCAGATCCTCACATAATGATCTCATTCATGGTTCACACACTGTTTGCCTCCTAATGTCTCCCAGCAGGCCTCCAGTCAGAGACAGTGATTCATAAACTGACAGGACTGCCACCAACCACCAAGACCTCTCTCTCTCTCTCTCTCTCTCTCTCTCTCTCTCTCTCTGTATGTGTCAAACAAATGACAAATTTAGTCATTTTGTCTCTGAAAAAACCTGTTCGCTTGATTATTTGGAAAAAAAAGCAAATTTTCTGTCCAAAATTAAAATGGGAAATAATATATATACCAGGCTTCCTGGTGAAACCACCCCAGCTAATGGGCTTAGTTATACTTATTTACATCTTGTTTTGGTTTTGTCTGTTTATAATTACAATAACAAGTCCGCATGACTAGAGGATAACCTGGCATTGCAACTCTGATCTGTAAAAAGTAAAAAAAGTCCCAAATCAGAACAGAAGAAGTAACAGAAGAAGGCATACGATTTAAAGAGAATTACAAAAGATGGCAATGTTTACTAAAATCACTGTGTCCGGTACAGGGGTTTCAGAATGTCATTGTGACCAATTCCATTTTATTTCCAAGACATAAATTCAAATTCAAATAATTTTTTTTTTGTCACATACAAAATCCTGCACATTACAACATGTAGTGAAATGCTTATTACGACTGTCCTATATTTGAAGAAGAAAAAAAACAATCAGTATCATAGAATAAAACTATCAATATCAAGAAGAATAATAAAATATTAATAATTATTTGAAAAAAAAGTCAAATATAAATATAAATGTAAAATATAAAATATAAATGTAGTGATGATACATAATAGTGCAAGGTGTACAGGGAGTGAAATTTGTGTGTGCAACAATCAGCTGAGGTAGAATGTAATGATCATGTGTAAGGTAGGTCATAACACTGTATTTCATGTTTATTTAATAGTGGAGCTCCTGAGTGGAGCCCCATAGGCATAGAAAATTATTTAGATGGTTGTCCTGTATCTGTGCCACAGGAAACCCACTAACGCTGCTGTGTCGCTGCTGTGTAGTTAATGCTGATTTTCATTTATGTATTACACACTTGTATGAGGACAGGCAGTAATTTATTATTATTAATGAAACCCAAACCCCCCAAAATAGAGGGTCATTCACCACCACATAGACTCTCGTAGAATAAAAAACGCAATATAACAATCTAAACTTTTGTCGAGCAACACAACATGGAAGATAAACAGGAGCACGGAACATGAACTTGTTAAATGGATAATTAAAATAACCAAACAAGTGATTCAAATAAATGTGGAAATCAGCTAGTGAAAGGCTGTGAAAAGAAAACCCAATGTTAACCTTTCCTTCTTTCATTTCAGACTGTAGTCAGGAAATGCAGAGCTGATTTTTTTTCCTCTCCAGAGCTGTAGTTGATCCAGCCCTTAAAGGAGCCGCACTCCTCTTATAACACCAGCCTCGGGCACCTATCAGTAGAGATCTCCATAGGAAGCTCTGTTTTTATGCAGTGCCTAAATTAATCTGTTATGTTGGGTGAGTAAATGGGCAACTTTAATTAGAATTTGGACCCTTCCGGTTTTAATATTAGATTTCATGAATCTAAAAAATAGCCCGCAGTACTGAAGTAGGGAGAAATTTGATATTGTTTACTAAAATATCTCTCAATATGTTGCTACCACCACCATGCTTTACTTTGGGAATTAAGTTATTACAATGATGAGCAGTGTTGAGACTCATTTCACCATATGCAGAGTCCTCTTTCAATGCCGAAATGTTATATTTTGGTCTCTTCAAACATGTTTGCTGAGTCTCTCCTTCAGGAAGCAGTGATTTGTGCAGTGTGTCTGGTATAGTTGTCCTGTAGCTTCTTAGCTAATTCTTATTAATTCCAAAATCTAATTAAAGTTGCCTAGGCATAACAGATAAATTTAGGAACTGCATAAAAGCAGAGTTTCCAGTGGGTTAAATGCAGAAACTAAATTTCCCTTGCAGGATTGATACAGTATATCAAAATGAAAATGAAAATCAAAAACGACACAGACCAAGGCCACAAGTGGATGCAAACACAGTTGGCTATGGCTACAAATTTCTACAAGAGAGCTCCCCAAATTCTCAAAATGTACATACTGTAACGTAAAGTACAAAACACAATATCAGTGTAATTTATTTGTGAACTTACCATCTTTTTTTTTTTCTTTTTTAATTATTAGTGTTTCCGAAAGCTGTGCTGTAAAGGTCCTCGCATTCCTAAACCAGAGTATGATGTGGTATGTATTGGACTCAGCGGTGCTGGCAAAACCAGTCTCATTTCAAGGCTCTGCAGTGAAGGTCTTGATGGAATTGTACCCACTGAAGGTAAAGTTATCTATTATTCACCGTAGTTACTGGATTATTAGAAATAATTTCACTATTTTGCTAATAGGGTGGCACAATGGTTTAGTGGTTAGCACAACTGTCTCACAGCAAGAAGGTCCTGGGTTAGAGTCCCGAGCTCAGCAAAGGCATTTCTTTGCGGAATTTTCATGTTCTCCTTGTATACTGACAGTCATTAAAAACTTTGAGAGAGAAATTTCTGTATATCTGTACTTGTAGGGGGAAGGGGGGAGTACTCCTGTGGCTTTACTGATGATAGTACTCTGGCACTTGAGAAAAGGATGAGTTGTTATTTTGTCACGCTTCATTGCACATGTGTAGGTCACTTTGCAATAGTGGACCAAATGTAGTTTGAGCAAAACACAGTGTGTATCTGCACAATTTGAGGAGTGGTTTGGAAAGCCTATATAAAGTCTCAAAAATATCTACTATTATTAGTCTAGTGCACGTCATAATGCCACGTCTATCATGTGAACGACGTTTCCGGGCAATGGGTACGGTGGAGGCCGGGTTGAGCTACAGTTAGGTGGCGAGGCGTATGGGCTGTACACAACCCACCATCAGAAACCTGACTGACCGCCACAACACAACGGGGTCAGTTGACGACAGGCCACGTCCAGGGCGAGAGAGAGTGACGACTTCCGAACAGGATCCCTAAATACGGTTGCAGCACTTGCTGTATAACCGCAAATGAGTGCCATACCCCATACTCACTACTGTGACTTTCATTTTGGAAGGTGGCATTTTGTTTTGTTGTTTTTGATGTGCATAATTTATTCTTGACCTTTTGTTTGTGGTTTTTTGAAGCTAAGATGCTAAACAAATTATCCATATTACAAAAATGCAGTTTTGAAAATTATGGTCTCAGAGTTTTTAATGACTGTCAGGGTACATGTGTGAGGTTACTGTGGGTACACCGGTTTCCTCCCACAGTCTAAAGACTTGCTCTTCCGGCTAATTTCCTGCTACAAATTGCCCCTAGGTGAATGGTTTGTGTGTGTACATGCGTGAGTATTTTGTTATGAGATTGTTTTATAGATTTTATTCATGTACTATATACAGCCTATACAATATGAGATAAATTCAATTATCATATACTGTAAATATCATTATATAATTTTGATACAGTTGAAAAGTTTGTACATTAAATCAGTTTTAAAGGTACTCTACTCTCACAAGAGGGTATACTTGAGGTTACTACCTCAGTGAAAATACTAGCAGTGTTTTTTAACCACTACAGCACAAACTTGCTCACATTAATACACACAGCTTTCCCATGTCTCGGTGTTGTAATAGAAACCATACACTATAACTCTTGGCTGCTTATTTTGAACTGGAGTCACATGCAGTGCCATGTGTACTATCATCACAGTACATGACATTTATTATTATTATTATTATTATGCTGTATGCATGGTGGCTTGGTGGTTAGCATGTCCAACTAACAGCAAGAAGGTCCCGTGTGGAGTTTGCATGTTCTCCCTGTGCTTGCGTGAGTTTCCAAGTACTCTCGTTTCATCCCACAGTCCAAAAAACATGCAGATTAGGCTAATTAGCTGTACCATATAGCCCCTAGGTGTGCGTGTGAATAGATCTATGTGTGTTGGCCCTGCGATAGTCTGGTGAGCTGTTCAGGGTGTACCTCGCCTTTGCGCAGTGTCAGGTGAGAGAGGCTCCAGCCTCGTCGCGGCCCTAGTAGGAGTGAGCGGTTCGGCAAATGAGTGAATGAATGAATGAATGAATGAATGTATTAACATCTACTACATGAAAATGGCGTAAACTTAGATGGTTAAAAGCCATTATCCTAAGTAGATAATAGTTGAACAGAAACAGCAGACAATATGACCTGCATGTTTTTCAAAATAATAAAAAAAAACTTTATTTAAACTTTGAATGAATTTCAAAAGATGCCATTATGAATCACGTGTGTGCATTGTGGTGGAGCAGGTGGGCTCTTGTTCAAATCTTGTTCAAGTTTGTTTTTCTTTTTTATTCTTTATTCTTAGTATATACTAAAACTCTGAATGGGTTTAAATAGGCACTCTTATGAAGCGTGCTGACATACGTGCATGCTTACGTGCAGGCACCTAACCCCCCAACAGCTCTCTGGGTGCTGCAATGTGTAGCAGTCCACTGCTCCAAGAGTGTGTGCTAACTTTGGATAATTAAATGCTGAAGTCAAAATTTCCCTTGTGGAATTAATACAGTATAAAACAAATAGATAAATAAACCAATAAAGAAATGCTTACAGACCTCACCTGCCTCTGTCATGCTTACAAAATACAGACATAAACTATAAAAATCGTATTTGTTTATTGTTTTGGTGTGGATGTGTTTATGCATGTTGCCCAGTGGCATTCCATTTTTAGGGATTATTCATTGACATTCACCTTGCCATTAGCCAATAATTGTTAATTACATTAACATTTCTTTCCCTAAGCACTCATCCTTTGATAAACAAATGTTCATCTTCATGGTGATGGGGGATTCCGAGTTTATTCTGGGAACACTGGCTGTGAGGCAGGAATACACCGTGTATGAAATGTCAGGCTATCACTGGGCGAAATACATACACATTTGCACTAAAGGTCATCTGAGTGTAGTGAAGCCATCTACTGACTTTTCTTAATGTGGGAGGAAAGTATGAACCCAAAGGACTTGGAAGAATCCCCACAATGATTATAACCTGAGCTCGGGATTAAATCAGGGGCACCATCCACCAGAAATGTAGACAACCCATTATGTCACTATGACATATAATTGGTTTATAAACATCATGTACTGGCAAAGGCAGGGTACAAACAGCTCACCAGACCATCGCAGAACAAACATACACACAACCATTCACACACACTCACACCTACGCACAATTTAGAACAACCGATTGAATGACTGAGAGCCACAGTAGTCTAACCCACCAAAACTGGAAAATGAGGTAAGGTCATATTTTGACAGATGTGGATAAGATCTATGGTGCGTCAAGGTCTGTTATGCTCTGTTTAGGTCTGTTAAGCTCTACTGCTCTTTACTACGATTCCCACGTCCTATCACGATTGGTGCCAAATCATAATACATCATAATAATTGTGGCAAAATTTTTGACAGTCAAAAATTTTGCCACAATCAGCACAGTCATCACAAATTCACCAAGTTCCCTCAATATCATCACAAATCCACTAAGTTCCCCCAAGATAATCACGATTCCACCAAGTTCCCTCAAGATCATCACAAATCCACCAAGTTCCCTCAAGATCATCACGAATCCACCAAG
>JAQMYF010000025.1:28133519-28144408 GCA_030014195.1 Neosilurus mollespiculum
ATTCCACCAAGTTCCCTCAAGATCATCACAAATCCACCAAGTTCCCTCAAGATCATCACGATTCCACCAAGTTCCCTTATGATAATCACAAATTCACCAAGTTCCCTCAAGGTCATCACGGATCCACCAAGTTCAATCAAGATCATCAGGAATCCACCAAGTTCCCTCAAGATCATCATGATTCCACCAAATTCCCTCAAGATCATCACAATTCCACCAAGTTCCCTCAAGATCATCATGATTCCACCAAGTTCCCTCATGGTAATCACAAATCCACCAAGTTCCCCTTAAGGTCATCACGAATCCACCAAGTTCAATCAAGATAATCACGAATCCACCAAGTTCCCCTCAAGGTCATCATGAATCCACCAAGTTCAATCAAGATCATCACAAATCCACCAAGCTCCCTCAAGATCATCATGATTTGATCCCATGAACACCCCCCCCCCAGTTCCTCATGATTTGATCCCATGACCGCCGCGCTCCTCACAATTCTCTCAAATCATGGAGGTCATGGACATCGTCTCCCAGGGTTAGACCACTCTGGTTCACAGCCCTTCAATTAGCCTAATGTGCATGTCTTTGGACTGTGAAAGGAAACTGGAGTACCCTAGAGGAAATCCACACAAGCACAGGGAGAACAAGCAAACCACAAAAAAGACTGCCCTCATTGAGCCCAGGACTCAAACCCAGGACCTTCTTGCTGTGAGGTGAACGTGCTAACCACTACACCACCGTGCCACCCTACACTAAGACAATAACTGTAAATAAAAAAAAAAAACAAAAAAACAAGTGAAAAAACAACAACAACATGTGGGTGTTCTAAAACTTTTGAGCGGTAGTGTAAGTAAGTAATTAGGCAAATCAATCAATCAATCAATTAATGCTATTCATGTTATCTCTTTTAGGTTTCAGCATCAAGGCAGTTTCTTTCCCACACGCAGTACTGAATGTGAAGGAACTGGGAGGTAATGTGAACATGTGTTACAGTACAGCTCTTCCTTCTTACTGATTAGTCTAGAAGCGGTTTACAGCTTTCATTAGCAGATTACCTCAATGATTTTATGGAAAAAAAGATAAATGCCTCTCTTATGTCCAGAAGAAAAATCAAAGCTAAGCCAATACTCAGAACTTATACAGCTTTAGGAGCTGTTTACCCAGCAAATAAATATTGTTCCATGTGTTTGCACTTCTTTAAGCGGAAGAGCCTCATAAGGAGTAGAGAAGGGGGAAAAAAATCAAGAATGTGATCATTTCCTAATAATCTTAGCCATCAAATTATATTTCAGGATGCAGAAAAATAAAATTAAATGAATTCAGAGTTCAATGTTTTCCTTTCTTTTCTTTTTTTTTTTTTTCCTTTCCTTTTCTTTTTTTTAAGAACAAGTGTATGCACTTTTCTGGTCTAGACATCTTCCTAAAAGATGCTTATTTCTGGTGTCTAAAAGAGCTAAAAAAAAATTCACCAGGCTAAGAATGCGAATGTTAGTAGTGACCGCAGTCAGGGTGATTTATGTGTTTTGTGGGATGGAGCGGACAGAACAGGTGCGCTGTGTATGTTGACTTGAGGCCTAACTAAGTCACAACAGAAACATCAGCACCCTTAAAACAAAAACAACTGAAAAGAAGAACGCAGGACCACCAAGGGGAAGCCTAACCAAATTTGGTCAGGGACAGAAATGTATGTTGAACATGATATAAAAAAGCTTCCAGTAGGTGAGGTCAAAGCCTCTTACAGATGTTTTTTTATACACACCGGTGCCTCCAGTGGTTGCTGTCATGACGTTTATTTATTGTCTGGAACCTGTCACAGCTGCTCTGGCTTCTCAGAAGGGAACAAAATATGTTTCACTCACACAGCCATTCACACTCACACCTGGGGGCAATCTGGAACCGCCAATTAGCCTGCTGTACATGTTTGTGGACTGTGGGAGGAAACCGGAGTACCCAGAGGAAAACCATGCAAGCACAGGGAGAACATGCAAACTCCACACAGAAACGCCTGATCCCGGGAATCGAACCCAGGCCTTCTTGCTGTTAGGCGGACGTGCTAACTACTGTGCCACCGTGCCGCTAAATAAGTAATTTAAAAAAGTGATAATTGTGAATAATAATGGATTGACTAATTGATTTACCAAATAAGGCAATTTTAAAAATGAGTAAAAATCCAGGACATATGGACAATCTGTTTTTGTTTACTTCCTTTCTGCATGTAACTTTCATTATCTTACTTCCTCCCTATTTTTGGTTCCTAATGTTTTTCGTACCTTATTCACCCATTCGGGACCACCTGTATAATCCAGTACATAGAGTTCTCATTAACTCTTACTACACGCTCCACTGCTTTCATCCGTCCCCTGTTTGTTGCTACGTATAAGCTCGTTGCTCCTCTCTGGTTCTTATTTATGCTTTTTTACCCACCCTGGTTCATAGAAAATCCTGCAAACCCAAGCAGTTCCTCATAGAGCCTCGCACCTTGCTTTCATTTGTTCGTCTCTGTTTAAAGTCTTCCATGTTTGTGATTTTGATATCCCTCTGTGTTTTTGTTTACTGACTATGGATTTGTCGATGTTAACTGTGTCGACCTCTCTGACCTCTCTATACTATATGACCATCTTCCTGCTTGTTACACCTTGTCACACTAAACATAATCATCTTTCATCACCTACTGTCCAGTTTCGGTGAGTGTTTTCCCACTGAAGCATCAGGTTCCTGTTCTTAGTTGATAGAAATGAAACGTGATCCTGTTGATACATTCTCTGATGCTTTTCTGCTCACCATGGTAATTACGAGTAGTTATCTGAGTTTTAGAACCTTTACACCAGAGGCTGGGATTTGGAAAAGAATTTCTGGAGATGATCTGGTTCAAATTCTGGATCCAGGAATTTTTAAAAGATTCTTTAACAATGTGAAATTGTGCAATTTTTGACATTTTGGTTCATATGAGTGATTGCTGGCCTCAGCTGAGGGTTGTGCTCCCCAAATTAGATAATTAAATAATTACATTATTTATTTATTTTCACCTTTCAATGTACAGTAAATTCTAAAGTCGGTTGTCTATGAAAATCCCAAGAGATCAGCAGTTTCTGAAATACTTAAACCAGCCCTTTCTGTGCCAACAACCACGCCACTGCACCATCACAGTCACTAAGGTCACATTGTTTCCTCAGTCTGATGGTTAATGTGAACATTAATTGACCTGTACTTGCATGTCTTTATTGTCTCTTGCATTTTATATGTTGATGAAACATGATTGGCTGAGTGGATAATTGATAAATATGAAGAGATACAGTAGTTCCTTTTAATTGGCTAGTGAGTTGGACCGTCGGAGGAAAGTGGAGTACCCGGAGAAAACCCATGCAAGCACAGGTAGAACATACAAACTCCACACAAAAACATTCTTACATTGTTGCTCTTCTTGCTGTCAGTTGGATGTGCTAACCACCACACCACCGTGCTGCACACACACACACACACACACACACACACACACACACACACACACACACACACACACACACACACACATAATTAAGTTAATTTTGTAAGAAAAGAAAGAAAGAAAAAGAAAAAAAGAAAGAAAGAAAGAAACGGAGGCAAAAGGAGATGATTTTGACACGTGCTAAACAGATTTCATTTAGTCACACACACTTTGTCTTTTGTCGAGCCGTCTCTTCGTCTCTACGTGTGTAGTTTAAGACCTCATCTGTTGCCCATCTTCATGATGAATACCCTGTTCTCGTTTTCTAAGTTTGATCTAATTTTGAACTAGCTGGGAAGTAGCAAATCAAAGCTCAGTGTGACGAGATCCAGCTGGAAAAGATGAACATGTCATGAATCGACTCATAAATGTATCATGAGCCTATTTCAGCCACCCCCCCCCCCCTTTTCAAAACTACAATTATAAATCTGTAAGATTATTGTCTGAAAATCTTTGTAAAACTTTTTAATTTCTATCACCCTTTCCTTTTTGATTAGTTTATATTAGAATTTTAAAAACATGCACAGTAGGCTAATAGGCTCTTCCCAAATTTGCGCCTAGTTGTGAATGGTTGTATCTGTGTGTTGGCCCTGCAATAGTCGGGCGAGCTGTTCAGGGTGTACTCTGCCCTCGCCCAGAGTTGACTGAGATGGGTGCCAGCCTCCCCACAACCCTAATTAGGATTAAATGGCTTAGAAAATGAATGAATGAGTCATCTCCACCCTCCTCTGCCTGTGCGTTGCCAGTCTTTAATGTCTCCTTGGCAATGTCCCTCATTATCACCTTCACCTGTTCTGAAATTATAGACTAATTTCTCTAAATTCACACATTTTTCATTACTTTTGCCATTTGCTACTCTTTTTTTTCTGTTTTTATTATAGCCTGTGGGTTTGCACCAGACTGTTCTTACCATTTCTACCTTGAGCGATATATTACAGGAAACATTGTCAGTGATGAAAGCAGATGATAACCTAAACACCTTTGTGGACACCTGTAGAACTTCCCAATCTCTCTTCATGCATTAGTGTTTGGAGTATTGCTACCTCTAGTGGGTGAGACCAGCTGTTTTTTCACCCCGGTTGAACAGTGTTTTTTTATTTTTTTTTTGAATAAAGGATCAGACAGAAGGAATGAGTATAAGAACAGTGAAGATCAAGGCTGTATGTTCATGGCATGAATCCAGAACTGCAAAGGAAATTCAGGAATTTGTGGGATTTGCCAAGTTCTTTAACTTATTTATGGGGGTTTTAGTTCCATTTCCTCTTTTCCACCATGCTGGACCTCACTATATGGTGGAAATGTACTAATCTTACTATTCCAGAGATTTGTTCGTATGTAAAAAAAAACTGTCTCCTGACTGGTGCATTGAGAAGGTGTGTGACTGTCAACCTTGAGATTGCCGGTTGGAATCCAGGTTGATGCCACAGCCATCCACGATCAGCAGTCCATGGGAGATAATTGGCCGAATTCTCACATAAGGAATAAATAAACCAACATTTATATATATATATATATATATATAAATTAAATATAAATTACATTATAAATATAATTTACTTTTGTGCTGGAAAATTAATGTTTGGAAATCCAAAATGTTTTTGTACTGAATCGTTAATGTACAGAAAAAACAAAATATACAGAAAAGATGATACTAAAAAAAAAAAAACAACTACACACAGGTGCGCTCATGTAATACACATCATGATTCTAGTGTTTTGTATCATGTGTTTGATTTTGTATTGTGTGTTCATAATTCTGTTTGATATTTTAATACACCTGATGTAGCACTTCTCATTTAATATATAGATGTCTATACAATCACGATAAAGTCTTGAATTTGAATTTGTTGATCCCGATTTGCTCCAATCATATTCCGATGTTAGTCCGATGTTTCATATGATGTTAGTATGATCTACACCAATGTCACTTCAATTTGAACCAATATTGTTCCAATGTGTTTCTGATGTTGTATAAAAAAAAAAAAGAATCAAGATGTTTACCCAAATTTTATACCTATGTTTCCCCAATGTACACAAATACAACACCAAAATTTTCAACACTCCAGACTATTTCAAACTGTTCTCTGATGTAAACCAGTGTTTTCCGATGTGTACTGATGTTCTCCGATTTTCTCTGAAAAAACATTGGAAGATGACTGGGGCATATCAGGACTATAATCAGTATGAGTGCACTTTAATGCTTTTCACCCTTTTTCTGTAATATTAAGATAAAGATACATTTCAATACAAACTGTATGCTTTGCATAATTCAGGAAAAATAGTTTTTCTCAAATGTGGTGGAAGGGTCGTATCTTATTTTGGAGCCGAACCTCATAAATGTCATGTTATTTTAGTAACAAACCACTAAAAATAATTAACACATATGGTTTTATTCTACATCTGCCTAATGGCTTATTTGTAGTCATGTAATTTCTTTCATTACTGAAACTATTTCTGCAGGTTGTCCAGCGATCATACACCGAACTATACAAGAAAAAACTTTGTAAAAAAAAAAAAAAAAAAAAAAAAAAACTTACCTCAAAGAAAACCAATTTAATTTACATCATTAATGCAAATCATTATGCTTTGTTAACTCAGCAGATTACACCTACTAGAAAGTGGCTGAAAAACATTATAACATAATACCCCACTGAACTTGGTGCAACCGATAACATTTTAGCAGTTAGTAAACTCAAATGCGGGCGGCACAGTGCTGCATTGGTTACCACATCTGTCTCACAGCAAGAGGGCCTGGGTTTGATTTCTGGGCTCGGGCGTTTCTGCGTGGAGTTTGCATGTTCTCCTCATGCTTGTGTGGGTTTCCTCTGGGTACTCTGGTTTCCTCCCACAGTCCAAAAACATGCACAGTAGGCTAACTGGCTGCTTTAAATTGCTCCTAGGTGTGAGTGTGAGTGTGAATGGTTGTATGTGTGTTGGCCCTGCAATAGCCTGGCGAGTTGCTCAGGGTGTACCCCAGCTTCGCCCCAGAGTCGGCTGAGATGGGCGCCAGCTTCCCTGTGACCCTAATTAGGATTAAGCAGCTTAGAAAATGAATGAATGAATGAATGAATGAACTCAAATGTTGTAATCATTACAGTTTAATGTATTCTACAGTAGAGCTGACAGCTCTACATCAGGGGTCGGGAGGGGATATCCTTATACCTTTATCTTCAGCTTCATCTCTCTTATCCTGTTACTATCACTGAAATTAAAATGAGCTTTTCTCCAACTTTTCATGATGTATTTGTGGTCTAGCAAAAATAAGGCTAGCTCACCGTATAGGCTAGTCAAATCAGTCATGCAAGCTGACTGTTTGCCTTCTTTGAAATGGCTGTAGGCTATGCCCAAACGTTGTCTATGTAAACTTCACTTAATCATCTACAGGTGCAAATGTGTGCGTGTTTATACTAATCAGGCAGTTAGTAAAGAGGTTTACATGTTATATTGTTTTTATGTCCCCATTGTGAGAATGTAGAGAAGTATGCCACAGATTTGCTAATTTCATGCTGTGAACCGCTAATCACAGATTTATAATTTACAGAAGAGACAGTGAAAGTGTGGTGGTAATTAATGATAATAAATGATATTTCTTTAAAATCGGTCTCACAAATCTAGACATCTATATAAATGACAATAAAACACAAGATTTATGGGTTACACGGTATGTTTTTTTTTAATCATAGGTGCTGACAATATAAAGAAATACTGGAGTCGCTACTACCAAGGCTCCCAAGGAGTGGTATTCGTTCTTGACAGTACTGTTTCAGATGAGTCGATGGAGGCATGCCGATCTGCGCTCCATTTGGCCCTGCAGCACCCTCAGCTCTGCACACTCCCCTTCCTCATCCTTGCCAACCACCAAGATTCACCAGCTGCCCGTTCTGTCCCAGAGGTACGGTAACTTTCCATACCAAATATAGCACTCAGGGACCTTCCTGGGCCTTAGCACCATTTTCCTCTCTGAACCTCCTCCACCATAGGTCGCTGGCTCCCACATGTACACACACTCTGAAGTGTTTGGACTGAGCAATGGGAACTGTGCATTTCTCAGGCTGTGGTGTGTTGTTGCCATGCAATAAGAGCTGATGTTGACAGTGTAAGAGGTACTCCCCCCGGCAGTCCTTTCCAGAGCGAGTGCTGATTTGCGTAAACACAGAATGACGTGGGCTGTCTGAGTAATGGTCTGTGTATATGTTGAGGAAACCTTAGAAAGAGGTGGATCGCTTTAGGCAGAGAGTACTCCAAGTAACTATTGTGAGGATGGATGTGATGGTATGAGTCTGGCAAGTTAAAATCTTATAACATCAGCAAACATTCAGCTGTTAAGAATTTGAGTTGACTAACACACCTAAGCTCCAGTAGTAGAGGGTAACATGCTAAGGTAAAGCAACCAGCTTTTATCTTCTTCTAGTACCATGACAGTACTGACTGCTGGTAGCTCACTAATATGGCATACCACTAGGAATACTACTACTACAACTGCTACTACTACTTCTATGACTACTACTACTACTGGCGTTGCTGCTGCTGCTGCTACTACTACTACTGCTGCGATTAGTATTAATAATTAATTATGTACCTCAGTCTTGGTGGATATCCCTGATTTTAGTCTCTGAGATGAAAGGAGATTATTAAAATCAGCAACATCCCCTTAGCCTCTGGTACAGAATTGTTTTATTGTATACTGTTGTATAAAGAAAGTGGGGCAGGTGGTGTAGTGTTTAGGGTGCTGGGATCATGATCGAGAGGTTGTGAGTTTGAATCCCCATCGGACCCCCACTGTGCCAAGATTCCTAGGCAAGGTCTTAACCACAAGTGTGCCTCTAACCACAAAGCAGTACAAATGGGTACAAGTAAAAAAAAGTGAGAAGGTGACCTGCGATGGACTAGCGTCTCATCCAGGAGGAGCTGAACTCCTAGTCGATTCATGCTATGGAAACTAGGGATAAGCTCTGGCCTGATAAGCCAGTAGGCTTGGGTGTAAAATGCCCAACAAGCTAACCTTACCTTTTACCGCTGTATTAAGAAAGCCGAGTAAAACAAGTTTTTTGTAGATTATAAATATATATGTTAACCATGGCAGAGGCAGGTCAGGTGAGCTCCATGTGCTCTAAACAGAGCTAAGCAATGTATAGCAAGAGGAATCTTTTTTAGCCTACTCATTCAAAGTACATAAGTACATAAATACGTTTTAGTATATACTACACAGAAACACAAGAAAATCAAACTAAAATTAAATTTTTATGGCAATTCTTTCTATTTTAAAGCTTGATAATGATGACCTGCTTCAATTATCCATGACACAATATGAGTGTCCATTGTTTTGATATAGGATAAAGTTGGATAAAGTTTTGTAATTCCCAGATAGCTGACCAATCAGAATGCACCATTCTTTTGTAATATATACAAATAATAAGGATCCTACATAGAAAAATTGCTTGTGTAGAAGCATTGTTAGGCCTCAAACCTTCAATAACTTTTGTTAACTTAAAATACCTCTACAAATTGTTATGTGTATAACAAACTAAAATTTGATGATTGCCTGGAGGAGGATCTCTACAGTATCGCTTTTCTCTCAAGAAATTCTGAGGAGTAGGGTTTAGGAATCAAAAGAGACTCCAACGATTCAGTGTTGTCAAATGTAGCTGTTGGGATATGTACTCAGTCCACAAATGTTGGGCATTTTGTTTTGGTGAGCGGGTTTAGGGTTCAGGTTGGTATTCCTATTCATCTCAAAGATGTTCAGTAGGATTGAGGGCAAGGCTCAGTGCAGGCCACTTGACTTCTTCCACACCAACCATGTCAAACCATGTACCATGTTACAAAATGTACGCAGGGACACTGTCATGCTGTAACATGTTTGGATCAATCCAACATGCAATACAACAGTGCACTGATTCCCAAATGACTGGTTTTGCCAATATAAACTGTGGGACAACCTACTGTATGTTTAAACTGAGCTAGTAATAATGCTTACAGTAAAGGAGCAAACTAACATGTATGATCAATGTAAGATCAAACACCCTCCCACTCCCTGCCCCAATTTACACATATATTACTTTTCCTCCTGTAATGTGTTTTATGCTAAACTGAAATTAAGTGCCTCAGAATCAGGTCATGATAAAGTTTGACTTGTGGATTTGAGTGACTCCAAAACTTCCTATTGCTTTTCAGTCTGTAGAGTGGGTCACTCATTCTTGGGACCTGCTGGGCTCAGCATACTATTATGAAATGTGGCTTTTTATTAATGAGTCGACTCACAGAATTCACACAAACATCTTCCACGAACCTTGTGTCTGACCACTTTTGGTGCCATAAACAGGAGCTGTCATCCCAGGGTGCCGTACAGGAAGCCGGTGCTGACGTTCACTGGTGATACCGGTTATGTCACTGGCTCATAAACATGAGTAAGTGGGGAGGGAGTGTGAAAAATGACATCAGCTATTGTAGCTGCATTTGAAAGTGACACCCTGCTTCTTCTGGTGTGATTCTGATCAGGGCAAAGAGGCATGTAAGATGTTTTGGCTAGCTGACTTTTTGCATACGGAACAAAAATATTACTGAATGAATATGAATATATTATTCAGAATGAAGAGATAATGCTTTGATGTGTTCTTATAGGATACAAATGCAGATATCAATAGGAAGTGCAATATTAAGTTTTTCTGGAAAGGCATCTGCTTAGAGGTTCTGATTCTGTTAGAGAGAGTAGAGCTGTGCATCACAGGAACATTAGGAGGTTTTTACTGTTGAGTGGGTGAAGGGAAAATGCCATTCATTAACGTAAGTGTAAACTTCCACATGATGCATTTAACTTTGATTCATTCATTCTTAGTCATTCCTGTGTGGTCAGGGTCTGTGAGGTTTAAATTAAACTAGTAGTAGGCTGGTAAAAAAACCCAAAACAAACAAACAAAAAAAAAAAAAAAGAAAATTCTGGTACTACAATCCTCTACTAAGCCCAGCAATCCCCATATGAAAAAATTGTAAAAAATCCTGGATCCAGAATTTGATCCAGACCAAAATTGAATGGCATCTTCCTTGTCCAAAACCCCACTTCTGACACATATTTCATAAAAATCCACACATAACGTTTTCGTGTAATACTGCTAACAATCACACAAGTCAAGGCTAAAACATAGGTGGAGATAATAAAAGCACAAACCTCTGGCAAGCTGAAAAAAATAATAAATAAACAAACAGAAAGTACACACAACCCCCTGTTAGGCCTGCCATAATGCCACATAAAAAATATATATATATATATATATACAGTACAGACCAAAAGTTTGGACACACCTTCTCATTCAATGAGTTTCCTTTTTTTTCATTACTATTGACATTGTAGATTCACACTGAAGGCATCAAAACTATGAATTAACACATGTGGAAATATGTACTTAACAAAA
>JAQMYF010000025.1:28160924-28171425 GCA_030014195.1 Neosilurus mollespiculum
TATATAATGGATGGATGGATGGATGCCTGGTGTAGATATTGACTTCATGTATTTATGTGAGTATTTATGTGACTTTTGGTTATTAGACTGACTAAATAAACAGCTAAATGTAACTGATATCATATCTGGACATTATACTTCCATGCCTGCAGAGGGCTCCCTCCCCTGAATACTAACAACATTTTCTTCTATCCATACATGTCTACAAAACGAAGCCTTGTCACTTTATTCTTGTTGTTATTATTTTTGTTTTTATGATCTAAGACGTTCCCTTGATCATTTGCTTTATTACATTTTTAATTTGTATTTACTCCCATGGATTTGCACTATTGTCAGTTTGCAGTGGAATATCTGTGTTTGACTTTTACCTGTCATTGACTCTATTCAATGTTTTGGATTTTATAATAAACTTTCTATGCATGGATTCACGCACATTTATAACAGGTAAATACTCTCCGGAGCTATGCAGGAGTGCCTCATGTGGTGTATTTTTTTCTAAAGGCAAAGGGAATTTCTTGGCCCAAAAGGAAAGTGATTTCGTATCCAATGTATGCATACAAACCAGTATGTGAATGAGAACCGGGCAAATTAAGGGCTGCACAACAGTCAAAATCTCTCTCTGTGGACTTTTTCTTGTCTCACATATAGTGAGCATCAGTGTTTATCAGTAAGAGAGTCTAATAGTAAACTAACCCCCCCCCCCACCCCCCATCCCAGCCCCCATCCCAGCCCCCATCCCAGCCAATGCAAAATGCAATTAGCCTAGTGTGCATGTCTTTGGACTGTGGGAGGAAACCAGACTACCTGGACACAAGCACGAGGGAGAACATGCAAACGCCACACAGAAATTATCCCAGGACAGCAGCACAGGACCTTCTTGCTGTGAGCTGGACATGCTAACCACTATTTCAACATGCCACCAATGGGAGTAAAAAAAAAAAAAGAACTAGCAGGCTATATGCTTTGGAATTGTGCTGAAACAATTCTGTCGATTTGGACATTTTTCTTTTTAGTTGTCTTTTCTAGTGAGGCTCGAAAGTGCTAATGTCACTCCAGATTATATTCTAGTTGATGAGGAATGAAAAAAAAAAGCTGCTTTGAAAAAGACTTCGGAAGTCTCTCTGGGAATCTCTATTTACCAGACTTTCTCAGAAATATGTCACAGCCCGTTCTTTTCTAATAAAACATATTTTTCTAATAAAACATATATTTCTTGATATATGATATAACTTGGCAGCCTGTAACTTCATATTGACAGAGATTGTTTTTTGTGGTGTAGTGAAGTTTCATGTGTGCACACTTTATTTGTTGGCCATCAAAATTTGTTGATGAATGCCTTTGGTGCTGTCTTCTCTGCTATTAGATGAAAGCCAGGATTTTAGAAAAGCTTGACTATGTTTTATTGATTGGATGCACATCCATTTGTTCTTTTTTTCTTTTTATTTTCCGAACTGCTTTAGCCCACCAGAGTCTCAGGGAGGCTGGAGCCCATCCCAGCCCGACTCTGGATGAAGGCAGGGTTCACCCTGAATAACTCACGAATCCGTTGACACACACACACACACACACACACACACACACACACACACACAAAACCATTCACACCGTGGGGCAATTGAGAGTATCCAATTAGCCAATTAGCCTAATCTTAGTCTTTGGACTGTGAAAGGAAAAAGGAGCACCTGGAGGAAACACACACAAGTATGGGGTGAACATGGCAACTCCACACACACACACACACACACACACACACACACACACACACACACACACAGACCATTCACAACAATGATTCACACTCACACCTAGAGCCAATTTGGAACAGCCAGTTAGCTTAATATGCATGTCTTTGGCCTGTAGGACAAAACCCAGGCAAGCACAAGGAGAACATGCAAACTCCACACAGAAATGCCCTCGCTGAACCTGGGACTTGAACCCAGGACCTTCTTGCTGTGAGACAGAAGTGCTAACCACTACACAACCCCATATGTTCTTCTTGCTTAAAATAATTTTTATTTAATTCCAATTAACAACAATACGACCAATTAAAGTATCAGACAATTATCCTGGTATGCAGGATGCAGGATTAAGTTTTGAAATGTTGTGTACGTCAAGGTGTAGGACACCTGGTCTAAAAAAAAATAATAATAAAAAATAAAACATCTGTGTTGGCATGAGAATGAAGAGGTGTATGTCTGGACTTAAGGATCCTTGACAGGAAAAATATTTCTGTCCAGTATTTCTATGATATTTATTAGTACTGATCTATAAAGTCATTACAGTAAAATGTTCCAATCCAAATAAAATATAGTATACTTTAATGCAGCAGAGCAGTGCAAAGGATCATCAGAATTCCCAGTACCTCTTAGCTACTGTATTCTTCTGGCTGACAGCTGAAAACCATCGCTGTCGCCGGCTATCTAAGAACACCATGTAGCGAGGACTTCTGATGAGATACAGCTGCATTCTAACTTATTAGTCTAATACGGATTAATGATATCCTGTTTTCTCATACCGTATATCCTATTCTTACAGGGATGATCTCTTTTTACTCAATCACACCTTCATTCATTTATTCATCTATCTTTAGTTTAGTAACTGTTTTTTTTCTAGCCAGGGTCATGTTAGACCTGATGCCTCTACAAAAAACTCTTCAGTGCTGATGGGGATTCACTTAACTGGAATACCAGTTTATCAGGCGCCGCCATATGTGTCATCCTCTTGAGACTCCACTGTCCTCATATGAGAGCATCTTATTTTCTCGCAACTACACTCTGTATACGTCCTTGTAAGATCTGCATACTGTATGAAGCCAAAATTCTTCCAGTTTAAAGATGTTAATCAAGTTCAGCATTTATTAGGTGGTAAGGAACAGAAGTGGTGTGAAGAAATTAAGAGACATGGCATTAAGCTTTGGGGCTTAGGAGGTTGTTAGTACTTTCAGTCGAATCCAAACCTTGCCGGCAGCACTTTCATAAACTTTTCTTGGCAGATTTTTTTTACAGATTAGGCTGCCAACTTTTTTCTCTAACCCTCCGCAGCATCTGGTATTCCCAGGTGGACTCCCATCCAAGTTCTCACCATCATCATCATCGACAGTCCATCGGTTTTGATGTTGTCTGGCTGGTGAGTAGTAGACACCAGCACGTCTTGCATTGTAGTGAAGGAAGACAGCGCTGTGCCCCCACTGTACATCCTCTCTGGACATACACATCATTGACTAGAGGTACACATAAGCACAACATACTAGGTGATGAGTAAGTTGCCCCAAAGTGGTCGCTGACTGACCATGTGGTCCTCGCCGAGTACATCTATTAAGGTGAATGGTAAAAAAAGTAGTCTAGCCAGCTTTAACATAAATTGTTAAATGCCCAGACTATCAAATCTGATGCCAGCATCTTCACTGTAACCCTGGCACACGAGGCAAATAGGTGCAAGGCCTTTCCTAAGGGCCACCTGGAACTATACAAGGCAGAGACGTTCATTTCTCTGAGGTAGATCTTGTGTACCCGCATACCCAGTCATGTACTAACCAGACCCTGCTTAGTTTCCAAGATCGTACAGGATAGTACTTTTCTCCAAACTGTGTTATGCTGCACCTGAATATGCATGCACAGCAACTTAATATGCATGCACAGCTGCTTGGCATCACATGTCCTTGACCCCGGTCCTCCCTGGTTGTGTGACAGGCAGGCAAACTTAAGTATGGAAGTCTGTGTATCGGTATAGGTGTGTTGTTTACCTTTTCAAACAGTTTAATTTATTTGAAACTTTTTTGGCAACTTGGCGAATAGCTGAACATTTTTACTTGCACGAAAAGGTGATTGCAGTTTGTGGTGGTTCCATTAAGCAACTGTTTTTACTTTATCATCCAATCAGCATTTAGAGTTTTTTTTTCTTTTGAGCTGTGCTTTTCCATTACACAAACACTAATATTTCACTGTTTTTCCATGGAAACTCTTTCATGTGGGGTCTGTACCATCCTTCAATACCATATTCATAACATAGCAGGAAAGCACCACAGGAAGGGCAGAACAATTGAACGCTTCCTTTAAGTGGCTTTCTCATTATGCATTGATAGTTAAATCTCTACTCTGTCTGTCTGCACTTTCACACAAACCATGCAGATACAAGACATTAGGTGTGTCGCTGTAACATGCCCATCCCAATCCAGCTGTGTCTAGACGTAATAACCAAACAAACGCATGTCTATCACGAACAAACCCTTTTCCCAAATCTTTTTTTTTTTCTGCACACACGGACTGCGTGTTATAAAAGCCGTACCCATTTGTGTGGTATGAAACAACACTGGCTCTACTCACTTATCCAAACACAAACAGGCACAATATCACTGAGCCTTTTGAGGAAGCGGACTTAATTACCACAAGCAAACACACTTCTTTATGTAAAGGAAATCCATGAGTAGGTACATTGTATGATTCATTCATTTGGTGCCAAACATGCCAAAAAGGCTTGAGATGATATCATATTGACACTTTTAATGCATTTCAATTAGAGCAGGCAGATATAAAAAGGACACACTTAAAAGGAAGGAAACTGCAATGTGACCACAGCGTGAATAAGAAAACCACAGCGTGCAAAGTGGGAAAGTGTGATAATGATAATGTGAACACTTACGGATGTCTATTCAGAGGCTTATGCCTTTAAGAGATTTGAAAGATTGGCATATTTTCAGAATAGTCCTCATAGATCCTACAGCGAGATAAATCATCAAAAAGTGAAAAACACCGGCACATCCCAACATAATGCAAATCCTCAGACTTCCTCACTGTGCTATCTTTTATTTTAGAGAGCTTATCATATGATAACAGCTATCTCATCTGTGCTGTACAGTCATTATTTTACTATCACCAACTTTGCCCCCAAATTCAGAAACCATGGTTGCAGATGTAGTTACACAGCTGTGACTCTATTGCATTGTGGAGGCCATGGTGCACATTTGAATAAACTTAGGGGAGAGGCTACATTAAAAGCAATATCAAGTTCTTTTGCCTGATCACATGATGAAACCTCTCTATCCTATTGTTCATGGTCACTTCCAGGAGTTTTGAGTAACATATTAAATAGTGTTCTCTTCCATGACGATCATTAAAACACACATTAAGGGAATGTCTGTTGGAAAAGCGATGTGCATTTTTATGGAATCGATGTCAAGAAACTGGAGTTGGAGCTGTTCCTAGGGCTTGTGAAGGCCAGACACCTTACGCTAAGAGTCTGAGTAGAGTACCCTTTTACTCTAATTTCTTTCACGTATCTATCAATAATACTCAACTTATTATATCTTAATAACTATATAAAGAAAGTACTAAAAAGTAAAGCAGGTAAGTTGCAACATGGGAATAATACAGGAATGACTGATCAGTTGAATGAGTATTGTTGGACACTTAATATAAAACCAGACCCCAATTTTTGTATTAGGAATACACTAAGAACAAGTCTAGAAATCCAGAGACTAAAGGATAAAAAAGATTTACCTGTTCTGCTATAATTCACACCTCCAACTATGGTGAAAACGTGGTGATATATTTATAACAGACACATTATATCATGGTGTAATGCGTTCCTAAAATACGATCTGCACAGTTGTGATTATTGATAAAAATGCACATAGCTACTAGTGACATGATGCATTGTATTAAAAAATGTATTCATTTAACCAATGAATTGTGGCAGCGCAAATTTCAGGTAATTAAAGTATGCAGCATCAAATTAACATATTAAACTAAGCAAACTGGGGTTGATTGTCTTTAATATTGATAACATAGGCCTGATGTGTTACATTTATTGCATTTGGCAGAATCCCTTATCAAGAGCAACTTACTTCTTCTTCTTCTTCTTGTTTTTTATTTTTAAATCCCATTTATACAGCTGCGCAGTTGAAGGGCCCAACAGTGGCAGCTTGGCGGTACTGGGGCTTGAAGCGCTGACCTTCTTATCAATAACACAGAGCCTTAACCACTGAGCCACTACTGCAACATAATATAAACAGTGTCTGTAATAACTATTTGTAAATAAGTTCTATTTTTCATATATAATTATAACAATGTCCTTTAATGCCTTATGAATTGATTATAACATGTTATGGGAAATCTGCAATCAGTCAAAGTGAATCAAACATTCCACTACTTTAGAAACGGGCAACCACATGTTTTATTTCTCACACTTTTTGCTGTCAGAGCACTTCACTTAAAGTTTATTTTATTCTTGGATAGACTAGTAAATGAACTAGTCATGCAAGACTTTTTCTCAGACAATGCTTGTTTGAATACCGTAACACTGGAAATGAACAAAACTGTTAAAAGTCAAAAACCACAGAATTTCATGCCCCAGTGCCACTGCTCCTCAAGCTGTAAACTTAGTTTAGTGAGAAATCCTTTAGACGTGCCCATTCACTAGTGAACATGCCATGTGTTTTATCTTTCCATTATCAGTTCATTTTGGCTGAATACCAAGGTTTCCTGATGAAACCACCCCAAGTCATTGCGTAAATATCTCCTATTCACCTTTTTTTCTTGTTTTGGTTGTGTGTCTGTTGACAATAACAACAGCAAGACAGCATGACTAGAAGAACGATCTTGCACATGTGCGATAACTTGGCTGTGTAACGCCGATTCGGAGAAAGTGGAAAAGTCCAAGCTGAAGTGTTATGAAACAGAAGAAGGCATATGATTTCAACAGAAATATCGTTGTTCCTGATGCAGGGGATCCTGATGTTCCTGATGCAGGGATCATTGACACTTGTGTTCAGCAGTAAGCAAATGGTTTCAAAAACGACATTGTGGCCGATTCCATTTTATGTCCAAGAGATAACACTGTATTTCAGGTCTATTTAATATGCATGGAAAGTGAATGGGCACCTTGTGCACAGTGCAGTTAGCTTACAGTTATGTGGCTGGTCAAATATGCCAAGGTGCCTGCCGAAAGTATGTTAAACTTGTGAGCACCCCAATGGTTAGTATTGGGTTACCATTTTGCCGTAACTGTTTTCTTTAGTCTATTGAACAACAGTGTTCTGGCAAAAAGGAACAAACATTCATTAGTAAATACTAAGAGTATTTTACAGGAATTCAAATATAAATGAATAAATAAAGTTAAAAGCTGACCTTCTTTAGGACTATGTACAGGATACAGTACTTATAGATACATTAATATAACTATAAAAGTGAAGTACAATTTATAATTATTAATTTAATGGAAATGTGAACAATAAAAAGCATTCTGATCACTCTCTCTTTATTCTAAGAACTTTCAATGTGTTGAAAAGACCCCCAATGTTACAGACGATAGGCCACCCTCTAAGGATCGTCACTGGACATAAATATAAACACCACCAGCATTATATACGCCCACTATCACCTATCCTATAGCCTTTCCCCTCTGACAGAATGACAACTCCTTTCTGCAGGAAGGTCTCTACATGCCTTGTAGCCTGGAATAAAAACCCCACCTGAACTGAAATGATCTGAACAAAAAGCCCAACCCTAGCCCTTTGTATCTAGCTGTAGTGGAACAACCTCATAAACATATGGATGGTGTTAGCATGAACTAAGAACGCAAACAGAAAATTGTAAGTACCTCATTCTGAGACCTGTCTGTAATTAATGGGTTAACTGTTGTATGTAATATCACACTGAATACGCAAACTCTTGGCAACTCCCTGTTCTCTCACTAGAGCAGAGCTATATGAGCATGTAAACTGTCTGAGTTTTGCAGACATGGCCGCAGGGTAAAGGGAATTACACTGTCATGTGGAGGATATGGAGGTGTTGTGATCTCCCTCCTGTCACATATTTGAAATGCTTCCAAGTGGAAATTGGTATGCTAGGTGAAAGTCATCGTCAATAAACACAGAACTGTAACATCGCTCTGGAATAATTATCAAAAAATATCATACTTTGGTTTATGTACTGTGTATACAATGAATTGAGATTTAATGGCTTTCATGATCACATACTGTACACACACACACACACACACACACACACACACACACACACACACATATATATATATATATATATATATAATTACTTCTTAACTGAGCGCGAGGTCTGCACAGAGAAATCCTCACCCGAGGTCTTTATTATAGATCGAGCTGTCTTTATCCATGTCTGTGAGGACTCGGGTCACTTTCAGCTTGTTTCCCTTCCAGTGACGAACAAGAGATTTCCGAAGAGCAGCGAGTACTTTGTGGACACGCCCTGTTCTAGACACATGATTTATTGCCTGCATTTGAACCAATCAGAATGCATGTACTGTCTTTGCCATATTATAATTGCTCCTTATATCAAGATGGCGAAACAATCAGATTTCCATTCCACAGTAGTATACACTAAATATACTGTATATAAAGGGAGTGAATGGACCATGAAAAGGGGATGAAGTGATAAAGACAAACAAGCCAGACTATTAGGGGTGCAACAGAAATTGAGGGCCTGTAATGGTTCAGCAAATTCGCATTGGGCTCTGAACATGCATTTTTTAAAAATGGTTTTCTCGCTTAGAAATTTGATATGCTTTTCCTTTGTCCTTATTTATTTATTTATTTATTTATTTATTTAATTAAATTTTTTACTTATTTTTTGCTTTATTTTACTGGTAACACACACTTCACCTCAGTGCAGCTTTAGACCTGAGACTTCTTCTTACTACTCTGGAGATTTGTAAGTATTATAAATGTCTTCACCCATGGTGAAAGGGTCAACTCTGCAGGCCAGCTCTTTGCGCACCACCTGCAAGTTATATGGTGAGCAGAGACTACTTATTTCATCCTCTGAATATGTGCGGCTAGGGTGTAGACAAATCTTCATCTGCTGGCATTGTTCCCTGCAGTTCACCTGAATCTTTTCTTTCTCTCAGATGACTAAATACATTTGGATGGATCATAGGATTTCTGTTTTTGTACTTTTACTGCCGTCCCTGATGTACTCCTGCAAGAGAAAATATAAATATGACTTTAATGGGATCTGAGCAATACATTTCTTAGTATTAGAGGAGGAACAGACAATGCTGGAAAAGCACTTTAACACAGATTTCAGTAGACCTTGAGTAATTAGTTATTACACAGATAATTGAGGGATGGTTGATCAGAATGCCAGCACAGTAGTGTCGTATGAAGAGTCAGACGATGCAGTAGCTGGGGTGATTGTTTAGGAAGAGAGACTTTAAGCTGGGGTTGGTCAATTTTTAGCCGTATACACAAACTGGTTGAAATGGTCTTTACACTGCAACAGCTAGCAGATCTGAAAAAGTTCTGAAAAAACCCCAAAAATGGCCATGTGTGGTCATTGTAATCTTGTAAAAATGCCGACCAGTCACTGCCTCAGGGTCTGCCATGTATTATCCAATCAAATGCTTCCATTTCTCCCTGTTTGTACTTGTGATGGGAAGTCCGATTCTTTTAAATTACTCGATTTTTTCGGTTCCTTCGACAGAAGTGAATCGATTCATACCAATTTATTTGATTCACAAAAAAACACCGCCAGGCTCAAACCTACATCACTGGGTTGCAACACATTCTGTTAACTCACTGAGCTAGTTACTCTGTCTTATGAAGGGGTTTCATACTAACTAATCAAATATTCAGTTATCTTTTCCATTTTTTTATATCTATGAATGATCTAGTTTCCAAATTACAAAGAATTTCCACTAGTATATAAACGCTTGTTGAGTGATTCAGAGAGTTAGTGATTCCCTGAGTGATTCAGCGAGTTAGTGAATCAGCAAGTTATCGATTCGCAAACGACTCAGTGAGTTAGTGGTTCACTGAGTGATTCAGCGAGTTAGTGATTCACAAATGACTCAGCAAGTTATCAGTTCGTGAATGACTTGGCGAGTTAGTGGTTCACTGAGTGTTTCAGTGAGTTATCGATTCGCGAAGGACTCAGCAAATTATTGGTTGGCGACCGACTCAACAAGTTATGCTCAATGACTCAGTCGCTCAATGATTCAGCGGTTCACTACGATCAGAGATCTTGGTGTAGCGACTGCCTGCTGCACAGTGCGTCACACAGCACTTCCGCCTCCGCCGGCTTTGAGATTTAATAATTATTCCAATTACTTTATGTGATAATAAACAGCTAGATTAGCATAATTTTCCTCCAGGTACTCTGGTTTCCTTCCAGAGTCCAAAGACATGCACATTAGGTTACATAACTGGGTGTTTAAAATTGCCCCTAGGTATGAGTGTGAGTGTGGGGAGGCTGTGTGTATTGCCCTGTGATGGTCTGATGACCTGTTTAGGGTGTATACTGCTACACTGATGACCCCCAACTCATCCTCCCTATGTTATGACGACTCCTGGACACGGGGAATATAACAAAACAGGCTTTATTAAATAAACAACTAAACACGGGCTCAGCGAGCCACAAAACACCTGACAACTCAAAAACGGGGAAAATATGAAAGGAAACCTGCCACGAGGGGCGAACCAAAACAAATACACACGTAGAGAGATATAACAGAAAACCTGCCGCGAGGG
>JAQMYF010000025.1:28184547-28197257 GCA_030014195.1 Neosilurus mollespiculum
AATAAAAAAAAATTGGGGTATGGTTTGGATGGGGCCCCCCCCCGCCCCCCCCCCCCCCCCCCCCCCACACACACACACACTCACACACACACACACACAAGTGGCTTCATTTGAGACACAATACAACTGACCAACAGTAGCAGCTCGGAGGTTCTGGCATACGAACTCACAAGCTTGTAGCCAAGTTCCTTAACCACTGACTCACCACTTTCCTCAGCTGTTCCACAAAAAAACATGTAGTTTCTTTCTGTATTACTCATGGTGCAATGATTCAAATCTTCATCCTCTTTAATTACAATTAATGTTCATTTGAGGCAGTGATACTTTGGTGGTTAAGACTCTGAGGTAGTGCTGTGAAATGAGTTCAATTCCCAGCATCCATTCCCCATTCCACAGCCACCATTGGGATCTTAAGCAAGGTCTTTTATTCTCAGCTGTATGCATAGTAAATTCTTTTAATCTTGAACACTTACTCAAAGCAGCTTGATTTGAATACCATTTTACCAAGGTACAAACAAAGAGCCTTATTTATTAAGATAGCAAATCTTATTTAGGGTCACAGGGAGGCTGGTGCCCATCTCAGTTGACTGGGCAGAGTACACCCTGGACAGCTCGCCAGGCAACTCAATGGCCGACTCTTTATGAATGACAGCAATGGTTCTTTTACATGCCTCTCACCACAGACAGCGGGTAAATTGTATATTCTTCTACATTATTCTACAGTATCAAGCAGTTCCTTACAGATTTGCCCCCAAAACCTCACCACCCCTAACCCAACTCAAAGCAGAGGGTGATATTACGTAATAGTATGGAGAATGATCTTTCGCAATGGACTATGAAATATCACCCTGCATCCCCAGTACGTCTGCAAGGCGGACAGCCAATAGGGTTAATTGCTTAATTTACTATGAAGACAGCTTGTTGACTCCTCTGCTGATTGTTAATGAATGCCTTGTTTCAGCTTGGCACATTCTGAGCTTTCAAGCACGAGGTGGTGATGAGAATTACTCATCCTGCACCACAATTAAAAAAAGCAGTGAAAGTTCTACCAGCCGTCTGGCACATTGTGTGTCACTGTCAGCTGTGACGCTAGTTCACCTCACTGACTTTAACACATCCCTCCCACCTGTAGGATCGGGCCAGGTAGAGAATCAGTAAAATGAGCCCAAACGATGCCAAACATATAAAGTGTTTTTACTTTTGTGTTACAAGAGAGCCTTATCTAACAGCAATATATCAAATATTATCACTTTATTATGGACTATCTTATTCTTTGTCATCTAAACACTCATTAGTCTGTCACCTGGTGATTTTCCAGTCTTCGCCTTGACCAATTTGTAGCCTCATATCCTTATTCTTGACTGACATGGAGCCTGATGTAGCGAGTAGACTGTTGTAGCGTGTCTGCATCAAGGTTTGATATATTGTGCATTCTGAGATGCTCTTCTGCTCAACACGCTTGTAAAAAATGACCCTTTCCAAATTAATGAGAATACTTCAAAAGGTTTTAAGCATCACTCATGCATATACTCATTATTCTTGCATTATTTTTCGACATAGTCTCCTTTAACATCAATGCATTTGGTCCACCGATGTTCTAACTTTGCTATCCCTTCACGACAGAAGGGCTCATCTTCAGTCTCTAGATACTCCTCTACCTCATGGATGACTTCATCATCACTCTGAAACTGGCAACCAAGCAAGTGGGATTTCAGGTCGGTAAGCAAGGTGCATGGGGTAACAGTTTAAAGCCACATATGGCTGCTTCTGCCACTGCCAGCTTGTTGTGTGGACGGGCACATTGACCTGGAGCTACAGTATACTAGCTCAAACATTTCTTTTTCTTGATTATCAAATGACAACAATGTTTTCGTGGACAGTGATATAAAGCTCTATAGTACACAATTATGCCCCAAATGGCAGTTACGCTCCTTTGTTCTGGATGAGGACAGGAACTTTATGAAGCACCTTTGTACTATAGACATCCTGTCACCTGAAACCAGTCTGGTTGTTCAACTCTGAGCTCTCTCATCAGCAAGATGTTTCAGTCAGCAGAGCTCCTGATCACTGGGTGTAAACCCTACAGAAGCAAAAATTCCAGAAAGTCCCAGATGTGAAAATTAGCAGTTTGTGAAATACTCAAACGAGCCATCTGGCACCAGCTACCCTGCCACGGTCAATGTTTGTTACATTACTTTTTTCCTGATGCAAAGATTAACTGAACTCTTGACCTGTACACAGTACGAATGAATCTACACAATGTGCTTCTGGCTCATGATTGGTTGTTTTGTGTATGCATGACTAAACAGTGGACACATGGCTACTAAGTGGTCGGTGAGTGCAAGTATGAAACTCTTTTTAACTGCTCTATCCTACTAGGGTCATAGAGAGACTAGAGCCTCTCTCAGCCAACTCTGGACAAAGGCAGGGTACACCCTGAACTGCTTGCCAGTCTGTCGCAGGGCCAACATAGACACACAACCAGTTACACTCACACTCACACCTAGGGACAATTTGAAACAGCCAATTTGCCTAATGTGCATGTCTTTGGACATGAAACACAGATGCATCCTCATTTACATTTATATTTATGGCATTTGGAAGACACCCTTATCCAAAGTGCCTTACATTCATCATTGTTTTTATACAACTGTGCAATTGAGGTTTAAGGGCCTTGCTCAAGGACCCAACAGTGGCAGCTTGGTGTTACTGGGGGCTTGAACCACCAACAATCCCGAGCTTTAACCACTGAGCCACCACTGCCTTGCTGAGACCAGGACTCAAACCCAGGGCCTTCTTGCTGTAAATCAGACGTGATAACTATTACTCCAACATGACTCTTCCAGGTGTGGACATGCCCACTATAATTCAGACCGTCATTCATTTATTCGTTTTCCCAACCGCTTAATCTTACTAGTCTGCAAAGGTCTTGTGAGCTATTTAAGGTGTACCCTGCCTTCACTTAACGTTGGCTCCCCGCGACCCTTGTAGGATTAAATGGTTTGGCAAATGAGTGAGTGAGAGAGAGTTAATTTTACCAGGTTCGCAGGAAGGCTGGAGCCTCTCTCTGCTGACTCTGAGCAAAGGAAAGGTACACCCTGAACAGCTCACCATTCCATTGCATGGCCGACACATACAACCATCCACACTCACAGCTAGGGGCAATTCGGAATAGCCAATTAGCCTACTGTGCATGTCTTTGGACTGTGGGAGGAAACCAGGGTGCCGAGAGGAAAGCACGGAGGGAACATGTAAACTCCACACAGAAACACCCTCGCCGAGCCCAGGATTCGATCCCTGGACCTTCTTACTGTGCGGCGGATGTGCTAACCACTATGCCACCTAAATTATGTATTTGAATCTGATAGTATAAAACTTAGTGTTGTGTTTAGTATATAACATTAAAGAAAATGATTCTGTAAGCCATTACATATGATGAAGATGAAATCGTTTTTATTTACTTTCGATGATTTATTTTCTTAAGCCCAAATAAAGCCACCTACTTCAGAGCTCGAAAGTAAAGTAAATCACTTAAAGGACTTTATGTACTTTACTGGAGAAGCTCACCAAAGACAAATATGGACAAAATCCATGTTTTCTGTTATGATTAATGTCTGACATGGCACCAATAAATTTGTCAAATAACGTATTGGGTATTGCTCAGAGCGAATATTTGCCTGCAACTGGGGCCCATGTGTGTGGAGCTGACTGATGACTGTTCTTCCGAGCACTGACAGATGGAGTCCCTCACACTCAAACAATAACCAAACTTACTTGCAGTGTATGTTTGTGTGTGTGTGTGTGTGTGTACATGCACATGTTTGTGGCTAACTTTTCTACATTATGTGCATGTTCAAAGTATTAGAGCAGTCATGAATAAACTTCTACACTAATTACTGCAAGACTGAAACCGAAGTTTGTACATATATACAATAACTACGTTTGTTTTATCCCCTCCATCTTGCCATGGAGTGAAATACAGCAATTTCTTCCGAGGTAATTTGGGAAAGCATTCGGCTACCTGTGGCGCTTCATAAGTACTGAGCTCGGGATTAATGTTTTACCAGATTACCTGAGCGAACCTTTTTGTTTGATGCACACCTTGTTGCCTTGAACACAGTGCAAACCATAAAGGTTATTATGAAGGCTGAACTGACATTATTTAGCCAGTGTTAGCCAGTCAGTATTTCAGAGCGCTCTAGTATGCTGCCAAATTCCATCAAGTAATTCAACAGATGTCAGTGTGCTGTAGAGGAGTACCATACAATGTGAGACTACACTGAGCCATGCACTAAGATGAGCCCATGGCCAAGCGAGTCTTTTTCTGTAATTAAGATATTTTCCAAAAAGGTCTTTTGGCAGCCATTTTCAAATGAGGTCATTGCTGAATAACGAAACACTCTTTCATGCGGAACTTAACAGCCAATGGGGATTCGGGAAATAAAGAATGATTTAATCCAGTCAATCATGTTGATCATGCTATCAGTTAGTCACTAAAAGGATGTATAATGCTACTTTCTAACAGACTGAAGTTTAAATAAGACTTACTGAATGACCAAATCTGGATTTAATTTATAATTTTGTCACATTTAGGAATATTTAGCAGAACTCGCTGTATGACAGATTTAATTCAGGTACACTGAACTTGTGTTATGCTTACACTGGCATATACCATGATCTCTGGTGCACTATATTTTAACGAGAGTTATGTTTTCATTAGCTTTTGGTATGCAGTAGCTGGACAATATAAAACTTTGATCACTAGCACCCTAATCCTGTTTAAACTCTTAATATTTTTTTAACCATAAATAAAGTCATCAGCAGTGGAAAAGTACTTGCACTGGTTTAGAGTCAAGAATGTGTCTTAAAGTATGCTTCCAACAGCTCATTTTGTAAAAATAGATTGCCTGCATGTTGCTCTGTGGTTAACCAAGATTCAAAAGTGATTTCTCTTATTAAATAACATCTTCAAATTAGTTTATCCAAGTGCTTTAGTACTGAAAGGTCATTAAATTGTTGCTCTTCAGAACATCTTATGTATATCTTCACAACTTTTACCTTCATTGTTTCATTCATTCATTCATTGATTCATTTGATTTATCCTACTAGGGTCAAGGTGAGCCTGGAGCCTATCTCTGCCAATTCTGGACAAAGGCAGAGTACCCCCTGGACTTGTCAAATCACCGGAGGGCCAAAACACACCACCATTCACACTCACATTCACACTTAGGGGCAATCAAGAATACTCTATCAGCCTAAAGTTCATGTCTTTGTGCTGTGGAGGAAACCAGAGCACTTGGAGGAAACCCATGGGCGCATGAGAAGAACACGCAAATTCAATACAGAACCCAGACCCTACTTGCCATGAAGCAACTGCTTTGAAGCGCTAACCACCACGCCATCGTGCCGCCCTCTTACCATGATAACACTCCAAAATCCAGTGAGAAAGATCAAAACATCAAGAGTCATCAAGAGTCCCATTTTTATAGAAGCTTTTAGAACTTAATTTTAGGTTTAGGTTTAATAACACAGCTCATCCAGTCAAATAAATTGCTAACTGTTTTCATGCCATTCATAATGTGCTGTATAGCTCTGCTGAATTCATAAATCTGATTGGTCAGAAGGCTTGTTGTTGAATTTTCTAAAAACAACATGGCCAAACAGGTCTATATTCACAACTTATCCGAGACACTATGGCAGACTCACATAAAAGCTTAAAAAAACATGTGTAATTGCTGGTATGGTGAAGTTTTTTGTAAGTTGAAGTTTATTTAGCATGTTTTGAAGGAGTCTCCATTGTCAATGCTTGTCAGTGCTTTGAGTCCTTTGAGTTTTTTGCTGGAGATTTTTTTTCTTTTCTATTTTGGAAGGAAGGCTTTCCGGTTTTATGGTGACATGACAAGCTGCTTGTATTGTCTTATTAACTTCAAGAGAAAAAAAGAGAGAGTAGTGAGGCAAAGACTTTATAGCTGTTATAAATGATAAAAGAAATGAGCTTTTCTTCTGGATCTTCTACAACAGTGCAACTTACAACATATAAATGGATAAAAGGCACAATGTGTCATTCATTAGTGAATAAATAAATGAAAAAATGTTAGCATTGACAAATTGCTGTGGTATAAAAAACAGTTTTGTAAAAAGAGAAACACTTTTGGGTGGTAATACCAACTCTGTGCTGCAGCAAGTCACATCACACCATCCATCTGTGTATTATGTTTATATACCAGTAATAAAAAACTTATATATTACTTATTTTTTGATGAATATATTTTTAAGATTTGTTGTAACACAGTTGCATGGACATAAGAATTTTTTTAATTCCTTTTTTTTTTTTTTACCCATCCAGTATCAATACAGCTTATTCATCAGGAATTAATTATTTTAATAATTGCTGGGGGAAACTAGGTCTGACTTCATGCAAGAGGCGGGGTGTTAATATTTGGATAACACATTCATTTTGACTATTTACATATAGAAATTAATCTTTTTGCAAAAAATAAAATAAATAAATAAATAAACAAACAAACAGACAAATAAATAAATAAAGAAAGAAAGAAAGAAAGAAAGAAAGAAAGAAAGAAAGAAAGAAAAAAAGAAAGAAAAAAAGAAAAAAAAAAGCTAATTTGATGAGCAAGAACCACTGGTCACTGTTTGCTTGAGCATGATCCAAAACCTCTTAGATCAGAGAAGTTAACATATAAATAAAACCAGAAATATATGAATGTCTGTTTCGTAAGCATCACCTCTACACCCATGGAGGACAGGCAGACCTGGCTTGAGCATGTCATGATCCCTAGCCTATCTGGTTGAGAGAACATGCATTTTGCATGTGGTTTGATGGATCTGGGCTTTGTCTAGCTATCACATTCCTCTTTGGAAGGACTTCAAAAGGGAAGTGGCGGGAGAAGTTCCATTGTAAGATGGGTGAACCCGGAAAGCCCTTTGCTCTTGTGTTTTTCAGTTATAACATAAGGAGACTGAGCTGCAAGGTCATGGGTTTAGGCCTTTCCCTCACTGGCTGGCGCATGGCCCAACGTGTCCTCCCCCAAACCCCAAAGTGCTTGGTTTTGATGTTATATAGCCCTCAATTCAGACACATAACACTTTAATGTTGCCTCATTAATAAGACATATTTTTGGATTAAAAAGCAGACAATCTAGGAGTGCAGAGCACAAGACATTTTCCCATTACTTCAAATCAAATAAGAAACCAAATGAGAAATATGCTCTAACTTAAATCTATTACTCCCCTTTCAGGAGTTGTAGCACATTCAGCCAGTATGTATTGATTGCCCTTTTGACAACTGAAAGCATGATATGTGGAGTTACTCCAATGTCTTTGTCCTTTTTCATAGGTCTTTCCCCTTGAAAACGATGTCCCCACCCTTTGTAGCACAGAGCCACTTGTAAGCCGGCCTTGGGATTAAAGCTACGTGGGTGAGGGGCAGCGGGCAAGATGTGTGGGCATCCTGCCTGGCTTTTCCCACATGTCTCTGTCAGATGTAGATGAACCTTGACCCTTATGAGTCGTCACCACCACAGGATGAGACACCATTCAGTCGGCAGATTCTTTTCACTGCCATTCCTCCATTTAAAAATCAGGCTCACAATGTGACCATCCTCCCTATTGTCTAGCTAGCAGGCGAGGTCAGGAGACTGGCCACTACAGGCCAAAACGAGACTTCTGAAAGCTCATTCACATCTGACCTGACCTCACAATTCCACTGCTGAGTCATAAGGATCAAATGCTGGGAATGCGGTGTGTCTCCTCTCCTTAGTTATTTTTTGACTGAAAAAAGAAGCAATGGTGCAGTCGAGGTCATATGCACGTATACGCTGCAGTCTTTTTATTTTTTTTAACTGGGTTATTTTTGTATAATGACATCCAGTGACCAGTTTACTCAGTTGGAGCACAGTATAACCACTATATAACTAGACATAGTGTTAAACAAGATTGCAAAAGACTAGAGCAACTAAATTTTAACTGTCGAAACTATTTATAAAAATCAGAAGAAATGCTTTAAAAAAATTTTTTCTGTTTTATATAGCTTATTTTATTATGTAACGGACATAAACCCTCTAAAAGTAACATAACCCAGCACAGAGAATAACAAGTATTTTCCTGGTACATCAGATATGTACAGGTTGGAAAGGTGAGCAAAGTCTAGATATGCAAAAATAGTGAAACTACTCTTTTTAAATCAGTTTTCAATTCGAAACCTTGCATGGGCTATAGTTTAAAATAACACTTATTTATTACCTACAACTTGGACAAGTGTCTCATGCATAGTATCCACAAGGTGACCCCTTCCCTTCCCTTCCATTCCCTTCCCTTCCCTTCCTCCACATTCATGGCTGAAGTACGCTTCAAGGGTACTTTAGCAAGGTACCTAACCCCTAACTGCTCTCCGGGCACCCCACTGTGTGTGGCAGCCCACTGCTCCGAGACCCGTTCTAGAAGCCTGATGACAGCTTTCACTGCATCCCCTCCATATTTGGATTGTTTCTGTGACTGGTAAACTCTAGAGCTTTAAAATTGACAAAATGTCCAATAAATGGGAAAGTCATGGGGTAGCATGGAGGTGCGGTGGTTAGCACGTCTGCCTCACAGCAAAAAAGTCCTGGGTTTAAGTCTTGGTGAAGGTGTTTCTGTGTAGAGTTTGCATGTTCTCCCTGTGCTTGCATGGGTTTCCTCTGGGTTCTCCGGTTTCCTCCCACAGTACAAAGACATATTCCAATTTACAACTAGGTGTGAGCGTGAACAGTTGTGCTTTGGCCTTGCTGTGTTGGCCTTGCTATGGACTGGCTAGCTGTTAAGGGTGTACCCCGCCTTCATCGGGAGTTGGCTGAGATAGGCACCAGCCTCCTCACTACCCTAGTAGGATTATGTAATTTGTAAGATGAATTTATGGGACATGTGGACACTAGTGTTAATGGCATTTTCTTTGTTATCTTCCCTGCTCATAGGCATGATAATAGTGTTGTTCCTTAACACGAATGCCTTCTCTTTCTCTATGCTCATGCTCCTCATGATTTGCTTCATATTTATCTGAAAAGTTGTGATCAGTTTTGCTCTAAATTGCCCTTGTGGTCTGAGACTTCTTCCTGATTGTCCTCCTGAACTCCTGAATGTTGTCATGAATTCTCCCTCCTCATTTTGCTCAGTGTCTCCACAAAGGATGCAGAGAACATAAAATCTTGCCCAAATGGAAGACAAAAACAAAGTGTTCCAAGCTTGCATCCAAACCATCCTCATGTACTCCTTTGAATCTTGGACTCTTTATGCTACTAGGTAGAAAAGACTTGATGGTACTTACACTAGAATGCTGTGCAAAGTCTACAACATCTACTGGAAAAAAAACATTTTACAGATGAATCCCTCAGTGGGAAAGCTGGTCACCTCACCTGTCATGGTAAACTAGCAGGGAGGTTACTTCTGTAGACTCCAGATGCAAAGAGGAGAATTGGTAGAATGTTTAGCACTCTGCGATCTCTCATTCAGACCAAACAAAACTGAACACATATGCAGTGGACGACTGTGAGTTCGGCTGCCAAACTCCCTTGAGCCTTCACCTTTAAGAATTACATCAAGACATGAGCCCTGAACTGGTTTCTCATGAAATGAGGTACTTTAGGCACCTCAATATGAGTTTACCCATATTTGTATCAAGTAAAATCTAGTAGTGCCTGTTTTCCCATAGAAACACTTAATCAAAAGACTGTCAAGAGTCCCCTGGAGTGTTGTCATACTTTCCCATTCAAAAAATTTTGGTACATGCCTACTCACTGGTTTACAGTTTCACTGGTTCAGCAGCAGGGTACTTCCTGGCTCAGTGGTTAGCCCGTCGCCTCACTGCAAGATGGTTCTAGGTATTGATTTTGGCCAAGGTCTTTCTGGTGTGTATTTTACATATTCTCCCCGACCCTTGTCCTCGGGGTACTTCCGCTTCTTCCCACAATCCAAAGATGTACACATGAGATTAACTAGCTTCTCTAAATTGCCCATAGGTGTGAATATGTATCTTATTCATTGTTTGTGTCTGTGTTATCCCTGCAAAGCCTGGCAACCTGTACCCTGCCTCTCACCCAAATTCAGCTGGGATTTGCTCTGGCTTTACCTGACAGATTAACAGTGTTTTAAGGGGCCCTTGCAATTCATGCAGAACATATGAGTCAAAACTGTGTTTGATTTGACACAAAACATCCTGCTTGTAATACAGATGTTTAAAAGCATTTGAATTGCTTGATTTGTGAAGTTTTTAAGACGTGACAAGCCTCATGGCTACAGAGCGAAATGGTAGAAGAGTAGGTTGGAAACACTGATCTAAAAATTACTGGATTAAGCACTCGGTCTATCAGCACGCTCAGAAGTGAAGCCAGCCTACCCAGACCAGCCGCCATATTACTAGTCCCAGAACATTACAACCATGTCTATTATGTGGACCACTCCTTAAGTATGATACTAAGAAAAGTGGTCAAAACGGATCTTTTAATAAATACTTGATAATTTAATTATGTTACATTTTTCTCTCTTGCTTCTTAAGATAAATTTTAAGCTGTAAGAAGTAATTAACTGCTATTAAAATAGACTGAAGCCTATATATACACATATAGTCTAGCGTAGTGTAAGCCTATATTACCAAAGACGAAATCGAATATAGTTTAGGCCTATATTAATAAAAAAAATTATAAAACCAGTGTAAGTAAAATATGTATTAATTTATTTAGTGCCTTGAATTTAAATTTAGCAAAACAAAGTATATATATTGGCCAAATAATTTCTTTATTTAGTTTTTAAGATAATATAGAATATTCACAAATATTACCTAATTCCTCTCTATGTATTAGGCCGACAAAGAAGTTTTGAAATATGGAATATAAATTTACAAATACATTTGTCGATATAATAGGCCATTCAGATCACAAATATAATACATGTACATAAATTCTTTCTATATAATAGGTTTACAGATAATTTACTAATGTAATTTAGTAAGAAAGTACATAATTACTGTTTGTGTGCACAAACGTACAGTATCTGATGTAGAATTTACATGTACTACATGTAGTATTTTTACCCTCAATTACACGTACGACGTTTAAAAGTAAACGGGAGATGCTTTGATTAGAATCAGGCTTTTAGGACCACAGCAGGGAATGTTTTGGATCTAGCAATATGGCTGCACAAGCATTTCTGGTGACTTCAGCTTCAGCAGCCCAGTCCGATATCCAGTTATTTTTAGATCAGTGGTTGGAAAGTGGATGGATAAGTGGCATGAAGACTGCATGTCCCAAAACACAACATTACATCCGTTTAATCATTCTCCTCTGACAATTTCCCTGCATCTCACAATCCGTGAAAAACCCATCCATCACTGCATTAACTCCGTTGAAAAACAGTTCAGTGTTTTTTTATTCTGTAACTATCTTTACATTTCATTTATTTTACTCACAAAGTCTTATTTCGTGCGTACAAGATTCAGTCACGTAAAGTCTATTTTAGCTACTAAGCTCTGCTGACTTTAATAGTGTAACTCCGTTCCACTAAAATATACTCAGTTGTGCATAAACAACTTGACCCAATGAACCTGCAGTGTCAAATGAGTTCTCATATTGGAATTGATTATATTATTAACAGTTAGCTTCTCTCATCTTTACAATTAACCTAGAGACTACTAGCATGTGACAGGAACCTTCTACAAGCAGCAAGTGATTTCCTTCTCTCAAAATTGATATCAGTTTGCCCATTAATCCAAATAAGTTTTACAACGAAAGCTATGGGGTGACCGAAACAATAGCTGGTATACTGCAATAATAGTATGAATTGATATTTATCATCTGTGTAAAACAACCTACAAAGGCACTGTAAGATTTCCATCATCATCATCATCATCATCATGATCATCATCATCGTCATCATCATCATATCATCATTATCATCATCATCATCTTCATCATGTTCTTCTGCTTTGATCCGGGGTCGGGTCGCGTGTGCAGCAGCCTAAGTAGAGAGGTCCAGACGTCCCTCTCCCCAATCACTTCCTCCAGCTCTTCTGGGGGGACACTGAGGCGTTCCCAGACCAGCCGAGAGACATAGTCCCTCCAGCGTGTTCTGGGTCAACCCCGAGGTCTCTTCCCAGTTGGACATGCCTGAAACACCACACCAGGGAGGCGTTCAGGAGGCATACTAATCACATGATCGAGCCACCTCAACTGGAACCTCTTAACACAGAGGAGCAGCGGTTCGACTCCGAGCTAATTTCAGCTGCTTGTACCCGCGATATTGTTCTTTCAGTCACTGTCAAAAGCTTGTGAACATAAGTGAGGGTAGGAACGTAGATTGACTGATAAATTTAGAGCTTTGCCTTTTGGCTCATCTGCCTCTTCACCATGATAGACTGGTGCAAGCTCACAGCAAAGGCTGCACCGATCTGCCTGTCGATCTCCCGTTCCATCAAAACAACCGGAATTCAGTTTCCCTTGCCCAGACATGGGTTACTGGGATCTGCCCCCGGAGCCAGGCCAGTGGGAAGAGCCTCAAAGGTGAGCGTCTGGTGGTCGGGCTTCTGCCGGGCACAGCCAGAAGAGGAGACATGGGTCTCCCTCCCATGAACCCACCACCTGTGGGAGGGGCTATAGGGGTCAGGTTCTGTCAGAACGATATGGAAATGGAATTGTTAGATTTTAATTAAAAAAAAAAAACCTATATAT
>JAQMYF010000025.1:28226516-28247325 GCA_030014195.1 Neosilurus mollespiculum
TATATATATAGCATACTGCTTTAAATAAATATTTATAATAAATAATAAGCATTACTGACAAGTGGCTTTACAGCTAATATAATTTTATTTGAATTAATTAAATACACTAAGTGGTAACTATTCTGATTGAATTTAAATGTTCCTTACCCCAATTTGTACGTGCTGGAAATCAAACACAAATGCTTTTTTCATTGAGAAACTGAAAGACTAGTGAATTACACCCTCATTTCCTCTACGGGTAAGTGTAGATGAATGAGGTCTCATTAAAGCTAAATTGAGATTCCGGCAACTGAAGTGTAGGGAAGTCCCTTAGACCCTTCAGCTCTTTCACTCATCAATAGAAACTTTGATCTCATCCTCCAGCGCTTTTAGGGGCCAGACACATACAACCTTATTTCAATGAATAGTAAAATGGAGGAGGAAGAATCCAGGGGACTGATAAAGAGCGGAAAATGAGTGTGTTATGACATGGCATGCCTTCAGTCCCAAGGGGGGCTTTCTTGCTTCGCTCCATCCCTGAGAACCAAGGAGGAAACCGGCCATCTAAAAGTGAACCCTTTGAAGAGACCAGGACTCAGATTAAGTGGCATGCCTTGGATGCTTTCTTCTCTTTTTTTTTCTTTGCAAGGACCCCTTTTTAAGGACAGCCATATATTTGTCAAGATAAGGCGTCATGCCAATACTAGCAATTTGACACATCATGGACCATATTATAGAAAATAACATGAGAAGCTTAATGCATAAGACATTTTATAGTTAAAAAAAAAACAAAAACAAAAACAAAAAAAAATCAATAAACAAGACATCTGTGTTAACAGTAATTAATTTCTATACTTATACATTCTGTGTATAAGTCCACAGAGGTGACTATAAGCTGTAATAAGATGAAAGTTTGAAAGAAAGTTTAGATGTAGGCTCAAGCCTCCCCATGACCCAAGTGGAATAAAGCAGGTTAGTGAATGAATGAATGAATGAATGAATGAATGAATGAATGAATGATTGAATAAATAAAGGAATTTCCATGACAAACTCCCATATTTTTAATAGAAAAAAATCCTATTCAAATTCTCCTGCTTTAGTGCAGTTAAATTATTTACATAATTCAACTAATGACAAATAATTTAAATCACTAATTCAAATACACTTAAAACATTTCGTCCAATCAAAACCATTTTCAAACATAAAGATTAAAAAATGCCTATTCGTTTTACTGAGTTACCCATTAAAAAACAAAATGCCTATTAGTTATACTGAGTTATGCAAATTAGTTGACTTAATGATATTTTTAATAATAAAAAATGATTTGTCTTTCAGTTCTAAAAGCCCTGGTACTTTTTCCATCACCATCCATTTTTGAGCCGCTGGTTTTTGTTCTGAAATATATGAATATTAAGAGGAGTTTTTCAAGCAATCGGCCAAAAACACTGGCATGCATTCACCCATACGAAATATCTGGAATATCCCACAAATGACTTGTTCAACAGGAAGCTGCATCATTCAGATTTTGCTAAACATCATGGGTAGAAGAAGTTAGGTAAACACCTCTTTTTTATTATTAATTGTTAGTTCTCTGTTAAAACCGTCAACTCTGTCATTTGTAATACTGTTACATATTGTCCAGCAAAATACTGACATTAATGCCTGAGATAGGCTAAGACAATTCTGGGATTGTGGATTATGTTGAGATGGATTGATTGATTGATTGATTGATTGATTGATTGATTGATTGATTATGACCCTTAAAACAATTACATTTGCTCTCTGTCCATTAATTTAGCCTGGTCTGGGTCTCTGGGATAGGCTAAAGCATTTCTTCTACAAGTATATTCATAAATATTAAAATATTGTGTGTATGTGGATTTACTTTTTACTTTACTGTGAGACACACCATTAAATGCAGGGGAGGAAAAATCTCTATAATTTAGTGAAAGGTAGGATACACCTTGAACAGGTCACTGATCTACTGCTGGGCTAACACAGAGTAACAGACAGCAATTCACACCTATGCGTAATTTAAAATAGCCAGTTAACCTCATGGTGCGTCCACACAATACCGATCATGATCTGATTCGAGACGATCATATTTTATAGATTTTTTTTCTCAATGTTTCATCAATGTAATCTGTACACAAAAAGGAAACAACCAAAGTTTTCAATACTCCCAAAATATTTCACTCTTTCCCAAAGTTTTTTCCCCAAAATTCTACAATGTCCTCTGATGTTCTCCTATGTATACTGATGTAACATCGGAACATGATCAGGGCAAAGATCTTGTTATTTATAATCCACCACATACACTTAGAATCAAAAGGTGCAGGCTGCTTAGTGCTACCTTAAATAATGAAGACTTTTCTTACAGAGCCCCCCAGTTATGGAACAGCCTTCCATTTAATGTTTGGGACTCAGACACAGTCTCTGTCTCTGTTTTTAGGACTAGGCTGAAAGCTTACTTGTTTGTCAAGCATTTTGTTAGTAGCCTTTTATTAGGAAAAGGAGCAGATCTGGGGGTTCTCAGGCATAGAGAGTTCTGGTAAATGTTGTGGATGTTGGGATGCTGCCACTCCCTCACTCTTCCATGCTCACCTAGCATCGTCGACACTGGAGTTGCTGATCGCCTCATGTTACAGGGTGCCCTCATGTCTGCATTCTTCTGTTTTCTCTCTTTTTAGTTATGCTGCCGTAGTCAGTCATGGAGGCGTCCCTGCTTGCACTCAGCACCAATAAACTCTCTCTTTAACCATTATACTGTTATGAGTGTACCTTACAACCTCTCTTTCTCTCTCTCTCTCTCTCTCTCTCTCTCTCTCTCTGTTTTCGCTGAGGTACATATGCTACTTCTGAGATACCAGTGATCCTGACTCTTCTGTTTTGTGAATCCTGTGGTTCACCCTGATGTGCTACTGCTGGTTGGAGTTCTCATCTTAGAAGCTCCTCACCTGCTGATGATCATCCATATGTACCTAAATATACACTCAGAAAATGTTAAGATGACTTTTCACTGCTGGTGATATAAAATTCATTCATTCATTCATTCATCTTCTTCTGCTTTTTCGGGGTCGGGTCGCAGGGGCAGCAGCCCAAGCAGTGAGGTCCAGACATCCCTCTCTGATATAAAATCTTTTACTAAAATGATTTAGGACTACATTTAGCATTACAACTAGAAGATAACCAGCTAGACTTCATGTTAGACTATAGTGAAGCTTCTGCTATATGGTTTATATTTTTATCTGGTTTCACCCGAATCAGGATGGGTTTCCCTTTGAGTCTGGCTCCTCTCAGGGTTTCTTCCTTGTGTCAACTGAGGAAGTTTTTCCTTGCCACCATCACTACAGGCTTGCTCATTGGGGAGGTGTAGGGTTTTGTACAATAAATGTTAAAATTCTTTACCAAAATTGTTTAGAAAATGCAAAGCTGCTTTGCGACAATATCAGTTGTAAAAAGTGCTATACAAATTAAACTGAATCGAGTTGAATTCAAATTGGGATCATGATCAGTATCGTGTGAGTGCACCTTATTCTACATGTTTCTGGGTTGAAAGAGGAAACTGGAGCACCCTGAGAAAACCCACGGCTCATGGCAGGCTCGAACCCATAACCTGCACTTATAACAGAGAGACAACAGTGCTAAACTCGGCACCAATGTGATGAAGTTTATGTAAAGTATTAACACCCAGAAATATTTCATAGCAAGTACTCAAGCATTTTCCAACCCTGACCAAATATGGGTTTACTGTAAATTACTGGTGACACAGTGGTGTAGTGGATAGTAGGATTTCCTCCAGGTGCTCCGGTTTCCTCCCACAGTCCAAAGACATGCACATTAGGCTAATTGACTGTTGCAAATTGACCCTTTGGAATGGGTGTCCGTGTGAATGGTTGTGTGTGTTGTACTTCACTGGTCTGGGGAGCTGTTTTGGGAGTACCGTGCCTTTATCCAGTGTCGGCTGAGATAGGCACCAGCCTCCCCATGCGCACTAGTAGGATTAAGAAGTTCGGCAAATGAGCAGTTATGTGAGTGCAAACTGCCCACATTAGACACCAGACAAACCTAGCGGACTCCTAACCTACGATCTGAAAATTTCCCAACTCTACCAGACCATTTATTAAGTAGTTTAATGACTGGAGGTTAATGAAGTAAAAGAGGGTGTTGCTCATAATTCCTCTAACTATTCGTCTGATGCTTCTTTAATTTCATAATAAGTGAATCAATTCAAATCAAATTAAAATTTATTTGTCACATACAAAATCATACACAGTACAATATGTAGTGAAATGCTTAGTACGACTGTCCTAAAATGTGAAGAATAAGCTATCAATATCAAGAAGAAAAGAACAACAACTATAACTAAAACTATTTAAGGGACTTGATAGTTAAAGGTTAATTTAAATATAAAAATGCAAAAATAGAAAATAAAATAAAATATATAAAATAAAAATAAAATATATGAAATAAAAATAAAATAAAATATAAAATAAAATATAGGACACAAAATATATAAAATGAAATATAAATGAAATATAAATGAAATATAATTAAATATGAAATATAAAATAAAATATAAATGCAATATAATGAAATATGAAATATAAAATGAAATATAAAATGAAATATAAATGAAATATAAATGCAATATAATGAAATATGAAATATAAAATGAAATATAAATGAAATATAAATGAAATATAAATGAAATATAAAAGAAATATAAATGCAATATAATGAAATATGAAATATAAAATTAAATATAAATGAAATATAAATGAAATATAAAAGAAATATAAATGCAATATAATGAAATATAAAATATAAATGAAATATAAAAGTAATATAAAAGAAATATAAATGCAATATAATGAAATATGAAATATAAAAAGAAACATAAAATATAAATGCAAAGTGGCATCTCGAACATCACCTCGAACAATACAACTCCACACCGGTCGTTTTCAGGGCGATAATGTGCGGTTTGGGTTTGTTCCGACGTTTGGAACAGTTCTGGACTTCAAGTGAAAAGAAAGCGCGTTTGCTAAACGTTTGGCTTCAACGGGACGCCGTAGCGTTGTGCCTGATCCGTAAACATGGCGTCTTCAATGTCACTTTTGTCTGGTTTGAACCGTATTTATTTTCGCCATTCATTCACAAAAACACTACTAAGGTAATAACCAGTTGGATAGCTTTCTGAATTACTGTATGTATATATATATATATATATATATATATATATTTTTTTTTACACAGTGTTGGGTTTTTTAAGCTGTCCATGCTGTTATTTTACAGGATTACTGCTTATGTCTGGGTATTATTATCTTCAGGGCTCCCCAACTCAGCTAAATAAGCTAACAAGCTAAAAGCCTTCAATAACAGTGAAAAGATTAGTCTACAGATATTATCTGAGATAATATACCGTTTATATCGTTTATAATCACAAAACAGAGAGAAATAGAAAAATAAAACTCAATTTTGGAGCAGCTTTTTAAATTCCCTGCTGTTATGACACACAGTAAACAGTGCTCTAGGTCACAGAGTTGTCAGTTCTCTTCAGGGGAAATAACGCATGTGATTACGTCATAAACTAATTTGCATATTAGTTGACCATCAATGATCATTTACATGAAATAAATATTTGGGCACTTCCTAAAAGTGAAGCTCCGAATAATATGTTTGCATTTATTTTCAGTAAAAAAACAGCACGATATAACTTACTGTCTTTTCAGTGGTATTCGGAAGCTTATTTCCCCCCCAAGAAGGAAAAAAAAAACATTGACTAAACAAGCAAATTCTATTGTGATGTGCAAGTGCACTCGGTGCCGACGCAAGTGGCGTGCGCACAGTGTATTTCCCCCACCGTTTCCTTTACTTATTGGGTTGCCTGTGTGGGCACGTGAGCACGGACACGCCGACTAAATCGAACTCATGGCTTTGCTATATTTGCATTAGTATGGAGCGCCACAGATCTCCGCTATCAAAGCATTCTGCATAAAAATGTAGTACATGAAATAGCCTTAATAGAATAGAAAGTAGTATTATAACTTATTACTTATGTCCTACACGTAGGCTGCTCTGGTCTAAATACAAATAAGTATGGTCCAAATACAAATTATTTACAAATTCCCTTAGTATTTTTATTTATTTAAATTCTCTCAGTAATACAGACAATAATAAGCAGAGTTAATGGTCAGGGAAGCAGAGTAAATGTTCAATAAAGAGTAAGCAAGGTAACATCGGTCTTATTACTTGTAAGTATCACCTAAAGGAGACTTTAAAATGAAGAACAAAAGAGTAAAAATTCTAAATTAAACCAAACTAAAACAGTTCAACAAATCAACAATACAAATGGAAATACCTTTAAAACCATTTAAAAATGACACAAAACCCATGTAAATGTGTTATTAAGGGTTTTTATGGAACTTTGAAGTTCATTAATTCCTCTTGAAACTTGTTATACTATGATTATAAAACAATAGAAAGCTGTGACCATAATCTGACAAGTTTACAGATTTGCACAGAATAAATAACTGAACTTGATCATCATATTATGGCGTTTTTCCTTATACTTCAGCCTCCATTTCTGTTTAACAGTGATAATGACGGAATACTACTTCCAGTACTTGTAATAATACTACTAGTTTTTGAAAAGTTTCGATAAACGAGACGAATAAAAATATAGTTTTATGTCCACCTACTTTTTAATGTATGTCCAGTGAATGAATTAGGTGATTTTCACTGTGAGGGAGACGAAACACTGTGTGCGGATCGTGTGAGGGTCCACATACGTAGCTAAAGAGTGTGAGGAAAAAAGTTGAAAAAAAATTTATGAGGACCACTATGAGTGTTATATTTTTGCAGAATCAAAATTTTTTAATTCTCATGCACTATACATAAAAAAACATTCATATCAGAAATCCGTGGGCAAAACACTTGCAATCTGCATTAAGACATTGAAAAGGTTGTTTTAATGTCCTGTGAGAACTGTTTTGTCTTTTCACATTTGGAATAATTGTATTGGCTTTCCAACATAATGCTGACATATCGGTTGAATAACTTCTTTATGTTCTGGTTTGTGTGGATACTAACAAGGGTATAACGGCAGAAGGTACATCAGAATCTGGTGAAGGGTTGGGAAAGCAAGTTGAAGGGGTTCAAAAAAGTAGACATGTCAGACATCTCACATATTTGCGGGGGAAGGGGGGGGAGTGCCATAGCTACATGTGATGCAGAACTTACAGGGCTACGCTTACCAACATGTCAGCAGGTGTTGCGTTGTTTGGTCTATCACAAAGAGGAGGGTTTCCCAATCAACAGAACAAACTAGGAGAGCAAAGATTGTCTACACAAAGATACTCCCTTTCTATAACAAGGCAAGTATCCCAGTGATATGTGAGCGAAGGGTTGTGAGAGGATATTAAAGTTGTGGGAGGACAACGAAAGATGAGAGCAATACAAAAGGCCCGTAGAAAAGGACAGCGTTCACAGGAGACGTTACAACAGATGAAGATAAAAGTTAAATAAAACCTTCCAACCGTGGCCTGCAAATGCTGAGAGTATGATAAGAAATTCAGAGGACAGTGAGTTTTTTTTTTTTTTTTTTTTTTTTTTTTTTTCTTTTTCAAATCAATGAAAACAGATCATTTGGTAGTCATGACAAAGTGCTATCTAAATATAGACTATAAAACTAAAAGAAAGAAGAAGCTGAGAATTTTTGAAGACATAGATCGAGTCAGGATATATTTCAAGAATTTGTGGATTTTCATCATATTTTATTGAAATTTCAGTGCCTTGGTGGTCCCCCTCAAATTACCCCAATTTTGCTGGAACTTTTACTGGAAACTGTTCTCAAGTACTTTAACAAAATTAACCTAGGGACGAAAAGATTTTCAAAAGTTCTCAAAAAAGTGGCAAAAATGCTGCACCCTAATGGGCGTGGCAGAGTTAAAAGAGAATTGCATGACAATCTCTACCCATCATGCATATGGCTAATATACAAGCCTCTGGAGGCAGTCGATCTCGGGACGCATCAATTGGTCAGGTTGAGGCTCGGCAACATTAAACGTCAATAAAATGAAGTCACCTGATGTCTTGAATGTAGTGAATGACTAGGCTATCTCGTCAATTAAGTTTTTCATCCCTAATGGCTCAGGCATGTTCCAGGACGACAGTGCCGGGATTAATTGGACTCATATTGTGAAAGCGTGATCCAGGAAGTGTGAAGGATCATTTTCACGCATGAATTGGCACCACAGAAACGTGACGTTAACCCCTGTGTAAGTCTGCTGGAGAAAGAGTAGTTTGACTCTCCAAAGATCTTGCCCAAAAATTCATGCCAGTTTCCTGATGGAAATAAATGTTGTTGTGTATATTAAGTATATAGGTTTAGGTAATATAAAGTGCAAATTTGCGCTTTTATCAACGCTAACCTTAATCCAAGGAAATATTAGTGTTGCCAAGCAGTGTGTATGTTTTATATTATATGACTGCATCACCAATCCAATGCTTTTTCATTTTATTTTATGTGTGGAATGAAACAGCAAGAGTTCACTACATATTTGCAATCCAAAGACCAAGCAGCAGCCTTATTAAACCAAATAATGGAAGCTTACATGTTTCCACTGCCAGGAAGAGTTCTGTGTGCCAGGAGAGATGTGAGAAAGGTCACTGAGGCTTTCCCTGGCATTCGCTTCTGTTCGTGACAAACCGGCTACCACACGTTTTTCTCATGCTGCTGTTCTCCGGAGACTCTTGCTCCAAAAAGCTCCGGTGGTAACTGTGGGTCGGTGAGCTGACATAAAGTGCTGTCTGTTGCTAACTGGCTAATGGGAGCGTGCCAGAAACCCAGCAGACAGAAGTAATAGGAGTGATTCAGCATGCGCTTCCCTCTCCCTATTCTGCCGCAGCATTGTGGTTGCCTTTGTTTACTTTAGTGATTATTTTTCATTTCGGTCTCATTTTCCCCCCTCAAACTTCCTGTCTTGCAGGTCAGTTAGCACATCAGGATGTCTGGCGCAGAAACAAGGGCAAGAGTCGCAGCTCATCACAGTGGATGAGAAACTGGTAAGAGTGAACACGCTGTGTTTGGTGTTAATGATTTGTTGACAGGGGAGTGGATTCAGATCGAGTTTCATTTTTGTGTCAGGTTTATTTAAAACAAATGTGTATAGGCAAGACTCTACAGGTAGGTGCAGCGTTTTCGGTTGCGTCAGTTATATCAGAGTACTCATGTCACAGACTCATGTCCGTTGCATTATCTTAAACTTGGTCTGTAAAGATCATTATTTGGCACCACATACTTGCATCCTTAACAAACCTTATAAAGCACACTTAATACAGTACAAACACCTTTGTTCACATTGTTCTTAATAGATTTTTTGTAGTTACATTTTTTTTCTTTATTCATAACCAAAAATTTTGCCTTTATTTTATTTTATTTTATTTATTTCTATTTTTTTTAAGCGACCCGGTAATATCTTACTTTAACTCATACAGGTTGTTTTTTTTTTTTTTTTTTTTTTTTTTTTTTTTTTAAAAGCATGGACTCCTCAACTTTCATACCAGCTTTCTTTTACAATGTTCTTTCTTTCCTTCTTCTTTTTTTTATCATATAAGAATTTTTCTTTTAAGAAAAACCTACAGCCCATGCACCTTTTTATATATTAATCTATACAATACTAACAAGGCAAAGGTGTGCGTGTGCGTGTGTGTGTGTTAAAGATAATCAAATTATCATTTACACACCTGAAACTTCGTTCAGTCCAGTTTTTATACATCATGTTTTAAAGATGACATTCTCTACATGGTGACATCGTCTATACACACTTATGTGCAATTTCTGTTGGCTGCCTTGGCTCGACTCGTCATGTCAGGTGGGGCAGCAGATCTCCTGCTGATTAGCAATAGGGGGTCAAGAGTTTGGGGTCGATGAGTGTGCACTCGTGATTTAAGGTAGCCCCACAGAAAAACAAAAACTCACACGGCGCTAGATCAGGGGAATGGCTACCCAACGTCTCCACTCAACGAGATCACCCGATCCAGAAACATCTCGCTCAGCACTTGCAATGATCTTCGCGCTGTGTGTGCTGTAGCTCCATGTTGCTGAAACCACACATCGGGTTGTGGATGCTGGGGTTGGGCTACCATCAGACCTTAGCACTGCTAAGTGTTCCTATTTCAGTAAGATACAAGGTGCAAATAATGATGAATAAAAACCGCATTGAACGAAGTTTAATGTGTGCAGATGATATTGATTATCTTTGACTTTAAATAATTAAATAAGTTACATTTACCTTTGAAAATTGATGTGTGTGTATTTTCACACACACACACACACACATATGAAGGCTACAAGTTTGCCGTCAGCCCCCATTTTTTGCATTGAATTACTTCTCAAAAGTGATCTTGATATAAGCTAATATTTTTAAAACAGGAAAATGGGGGATAGAGGGGCAGAAACAGCCAAAGTTTGATCCTGGTACAGAATCTGTCATTTTGACTAAGTAAAGCTTGACCTGTCTTTTTAGGGGTCAGTTAGCACATCAGTGTGCATTGAGTAAATGGGGAAATGCTACAGATCTTCACTCACAAAGCTTTTACACCAGAATGGTGGCATAAGGTTTATAAAGCACAGCTTACCTGGCCTCACCTTTATCACGAGACATGCAAGTTCTTGCCTGATTTAATAGTAGTGCCTATTATTATTGTCATTTTCTCCATGATATTTGTCTAACCGTTTATTACTGTTTATGTCTGAGTACTGTGCTAGACACAATTAACGCACAATTTAAATAAAGATAAACAAACGTTTCAATTCTTTGTAATTGTTCATATTTTAAGAAATTACCTACCTGGACATTTTAAAAGTGTCTTCATTTGTGCTCAGTAATGAGTTAAAAAACAGGAATATTAAAAAAAAAAAAAAATCAGTCTAACAGCAAACTGTTGTAGAAGTTTTGATGAATAAAGCAGTGTGGTTATATATGCACCTTTTCCACACATTTTCCCAAGGTATACCGTTAAAAAATGAACTGCTGTCAGTCTGTAGCCATATACAGTACTTTTTGTAAAGAAATTTGAAAGCCTTTTAATTTGCAGGAAAGTGTAGAGAAATAATACTGAACAGCCTTAAAATGCCTTTTGTTGATTTCTTTATCATTTGCCTAAGTGAGGAAAATGACCCTTCTGTAGTGGGTATTTGGGTATTTGGGTGGGTGCACATTGTGTCTCTTATCGTGTCTGAGGCTGCCAGGATGAGGGCTCTCACTTCAAGCTTGGGGCCGCTCCGATTTAAAGCCGATTAAGGGTTTCCGAAAAGAATGGAGTGAAAAGAGAAAGCGGAGGGGAGGGGGAGAGGGGGGGGGGTGGCGGGATGGGTTTGGATAGACGAGACAGACAGTAGCGGCTTCGTCTGGTTGGAACAGGCCGCCTTTTTCCTGTTGGCCACCAAGCTTTCATTCTCATTGTACTGAATCTGGAGTGAATAATGTTGGTCTCGGACATGTTGCATGGTGCATACTAACAGGCATGGCATTAATGTGTGAGCGTTTAAAATAAAAAGAATAACAAGAAAAAGTACAACCTGGAAGAATATCCTTATTACATACTGTGCGTACCTATGCGTAAACTACTGTGTATTTCTGGAAACCACTCTGTGCTAAGTCATGTCATTTTTTTCCCCACTTAGCTTTAGTTTGGGTTATGTGGCATCATTGCCTTCCATCATTTCATTTTTACTATGTGATTATTATAGTAGCATGTTTCAAACCGAGTCATTTACCCCGGGTCATGAATGAAAGGGGATTGTGGGGTGAGTTACACATCACTGGCCAGCTATGAAAAAGTTGATTAAATAGAGGATGTGTGTGTTTTTACTTTGATGACAATCTGTGGTGTGAACAGTTGCGATATTTTGTATATTTTAGAGTCCTGTTCTTTGCCTCATTACATTTTGATGATCCATTTCAGTGTAACGGGTAATAAAAATGCCAGTTTAACCTTTTAAAAATAAATAAATACATATATATTTTTTTTACCTTACAGTGGAAGATATGGATGAAAACATAGATTCAGTTCAGATTTACTTCTATAGAACTTTTTACAGTTGACATTTTCACAAAGCAAATTTACATAGTAAAGCAAATTTGGTAAGGAATTTGTTTAAACGTGTGATTTAAAACATTTCGTTAAACCCAAATGAGCATGCCTCATTGGGATCACAAGGCATGGAGGTTTTCATGATATACAAAACGTCACAACTTAGAATTTTGCTGGTATCTGAGATAAATAATAATAGTATTTAATTAATTCCCTAAATAATAATAATAATAATAATATTAATAATAATAATAAAAACATTTATAAGAAAGAAATAATTACTGGTCACAGTCTGTAACAATCCTGTCTAGCTCCGGTTCAATATACACCCGTCTGCTACAAATCCTTATCCAGGCAGCACAGTCCATATAAGTTTTGTTGAGTGTAACGCCCCCAAGCGCAGAATTTATTTGCACTCATGATATTTGAAAACTAGATTCATCACTCGTTTTCACCAGTATTTTCCTGGACCTTCCTACTTGGCTTTTGGTTGTATGCTGTAAAAGCACAGAAAACCTGAAGATAATGAAAATACTTTAGGTGTATTATATGAAGAATGAAAGACTTCATGTAAATCCATGTTAGACTGGTGTGATGCAGTGTGATAAAGGGTTACTCACTAGAATAAAAAAAAACGATAAATGTATCCTCAGAAAACGTCATCTTTTTTTTGTTTTTAGCAGGTTGTTACTGTAAAAACTGTAACATGTTTGAACGAGTACATTAATATAAACCTGTGACTTGCCCTCAAACTACTGAACTATTGTCAGAGCTGCTGCTAAAGAAAACGAATCAACACCTTCTAACAAAACAGAATCAAGGAGCATTGTTGCTGTTTCCTTTAGCCGTGTTTCCATGGTCTCCCTCTTACAGGAGATCGTAAACAACATTACCAACATCTGCGAACTAAACAGCTATCTGCAGCTTTTTCAAAGAAATGTAATAGTAAAACTTCATGTCCTTGTCTGATATGAAAGTAGAATTTCACAACGGTACAAAATGGGCAAAAAAAAAAAAAAGCTAGAGCCATGCGCTCCTGTGAAAGTGCTTGCATATGGAACACTTTGTGAGCAGTCGAAACGTGTGGCATATCAAATGATGGCAATTAAAGACCTGCGTGATTGTGGCTGAGTCCAGGCACTCTCTCGCTCTGGTGCCTGCCCCGACTTGCTTTTGTTCATAATTACTGTTTGATTAAGCATGCTGAGCTGTGAGACAAACCGCATGGCTGGCCACCGATACGCAGCTTTACACGGAATGTCTGATCAGTTAACAGTACGTACCAAACTTCCCAAAGCAAGTTTCATTACATGCGTTCTGTCTGAGAAAATACATTTCTGTGCAGCTCGGGAAAAAACAACAACAAAACAAACAAAACGGCCAATGACTTTTGACTGAAAGTGACAGTTTGCTGTTTGATCACTCATAAAATAAAATCACAAATAAGGGGTTATGGGCCAAAAATGCGTATCACTGAATATACAGCTTCAACGGTACTGTATACCTTATGTAGGTTTAGAAGATATAAGCGAAGAACGATATCATAAAGACCGCTCTGGGTTTCCATTTCCTTTTTTTTTTTTTTTTTTTGTGCCTTGAGATCAAAACATCTTACAGCTGGGTCCTTAAGTATTTGGACACAATTTGGCACAATATGGCGTTCCTCACTTGCGAAAACACCTCATGTTGAGAGTTCCCATGAACAGTTGCCAAATGCAAATTCAAAACTTGGAAGAAATTCCAGATCCTTTATCTCTTTAATTTGTCATGAAATAACGAGCAAACAGGCCACACCTAGCTATGAAACTGCCTATCAGTCAATTCTCCAATGGGTTTTGGGCCTGAGAAAATGGAATGAATATGTATTCCTGAATGGTTAATGCAGTATTTCATTAAACTCCATGAATTAAAGCTGAAAGTGAAAACTTCAGTCCCTTCTTGATGGCTTTATTTCGAATAGGTTTCAAGAAGAGAGAGGTGGAAGTTGGTTGAGGAGATGCTTATAACAGCAACAAGACTCTCAGCATCGATTAGGAATAAACGTAAGAAGTCGACAAGCAAAGCACCTTAGAAGGACCTGGTGGTGGCACCTGTTATGGGTGTTGTGCTGTGGGCCCACTTCCTGCTATGGAGCCATATCAAGCTAATAAAGCCGGAAAGGATGATGGGGGAACCTTGCCTGAGCAGTTGGCTGTCTTTGGATATTCTTCTGGTGGTGTACAGAGAAATTCAGAACATATTTGCTGTCCAAATCTTATGAACTTGGCTGTATATATTATTCATTGAAGTACAGTGCAGCTTGTCATCATGCCCTTGTGCTGAAAACACAGTGGGAGAATGCCATGTGTGCATCAGTAGGCACATATAGTTATACCTTTGCTTTCTCTATGTGATATCATGACAAACTAATGCAGTGTGTATTGGAACTGCCAATTTACAAGTGGGGCACGATAAAAGGAGTAATCCAGCACATGAATTTACATTTTACAACCTTCGCCAGGCGCTGTTATCCAGAGCGACTTACATTTATCATTTTATATAACTGAGCTGTTAAGGGGATAAGGGGCCTTGCTCAAGGGCCCAGCAGTGGATGCATGGCGGTACTGGGGACTGACCGCCCAACCTTCAGATCAGGAACCCACTGAGCCACTGCACTGAGTTCAGAATTTATGTCCTAATTTAAAGTCATGTGTAGTTTAAAGTCATCAAGTAAATGCACTAAAAACAAAGTAAATTCTTATTCTATTCAGAAGTGTAAATAAATAAATAATCAAACAAACAAAAAAATAAAAATTGCTGAATAGAGAAGATATATTTCAATATTTTTATAAAATATTTCGAGTAATTCTTTAAAAGAATTCGAATGCTTAGATTATTTACTTACTTATGGGGGGGGGGCAATTATAATTAAGCTGGGAGGTTGATGTATTATTAGTTTATTTAAATTACTTTCTTAAAGAACAAAAAAAAAAAACGGGGGGGGGGGGCACTAAGTGTAAACATGGGCCATTAGCTTAAATGACTTGTGTTGTGAGTTTTTCAGTGAGATGGTTTTGTTTGCATATTTCTGCTTGTTAGTAACCTGAACCAGAGTTTCACTGGAGCAAAGAGGTTTAAGTGTCCAATATGTGGTTGGTTGAACTCATAACCTTCTGATCCGTAGTAAGAACCTTAACCACTGAACCGTTCCCTACCCTTGCTTCACGACTGACTGATCATCTAAATGAGCTTCAGATTCTATATTTTACTGTAAATTATAAAGCGGTAAAACTTGTTCTTGAACAAACAAACCCTCGACCAACATCTTAAACTCACCTTAACATCCGCCGTGCCTCCAAAACTCAACACAGATTTCTCATTCAGACAGGCACAGTTGAACTAGGTGCTGGAATGTGCCAGTTGTCTGATTGGGATGCAGTGATCGTCGTGTCTGCTGGACTCATTAACTGAACAATTCCCCTTTGGTGACCATCAAGTGTGTTTGTGCCAGTCCCTCAGACAAAGTTTGTTAATTAACTCAGTGTAGGTTTCATTGTTGCCTTGTGCTCTTCGGAGATTCTTTAGGGCTTCACTCAGTGAAGCAGTTTTCAGCAGTTTAAATCAGAAAGTCGCACTACATAGTGAAATGTGTCGAGTTTTATCGTTGCTATCTTTTGGCTGTGTTTGAAACAGAAGGTTTCCTCGCTGCTGTAATACACAGCTGTTTCACGATACAGGATGTTCAACTAAAGGCATTTTTTTAAGGATGCTCATTGTAAACAGTCTTTTAAGATAGTATTTACAATAGCGTGTGACGTCTTCATGCTGTGTAATGAAGCCATAACGCTAGATGATGGCTAACAGATGTCTCGCAAATCGTATCAAACAATTTGTTTGTTTATAGTGACGGGATTTGAAAATTTCTTAGTAAGTTTAAAAAAAATCGGAGCCCATATTTTTATATACGAATTCGCCTTTCTGAGTTTTTTAGAGAGGAAATGAGATTTCAGTCCTTGTTACCTTGCTGCCTTGTCAGATATCATTTCTAGACAGCATTGTTTCCCCCCGCACCGATTGTTTTGCCAAGGTCAACACACAGTAGTGTTTTACGTCTTCTGCTTGGTGAACCTAGTTGATTTCCAGGAAACTTTGGATACAAACCTAACAGCTCAGAAATCAAAATCCCCTGCGAGGGTGACTAATTTTTCCACCCTGTTACAGATTACAACAACAAAAAAAAAAAAATCAGGAGCAAGTTTCATACAGATGTTTATGGGTGTCATGAGGAAGTATATTCGGATTTATTGTGGTTATTTGCTTCAGGTTGTAAGAATTCTGTCAGAAATGTAGAGAAAATCCAGCCTGTAAAGCAGATTACACTGACCTGTCCTCCCTGCTCTTCCTACACACACACAGCTCAAGTGTCTGTTTTGTCTAAGTCATTCCTCCTACCAGGTGCTTGTGCAAAAATTTCAAGGCTGGGCAACTAGGTCAAAGGATATGGCTCTTTGAAGAGGACCTTACAAGAGGCTTTGTGTATTAGCCGCTAAATAGTATTTCATTTACTTAGCACTCAAGAGAAAGTAACCATTAAAGCACCCTTCAGTGCGTGTCGCCCTTTGTGTGGCCGAGGAACGAAACTTACTTCAGCCGTGCTGCTTCACGTACTCTCTCTTTCACTGTTTTTTTCCTGCAGAAAATATGTTATATATTGGTCATATGTTGCTGGTATGAATTAGTCTTGTTAGTGAATAATTTAGTGTGTGTTTAGTCTTCAATGTACAGTAAAAAAAAAAAAGTACAATAAAGAAATACTTGTAAGTTGTAACACAATAAATATGAAATATAGAATTTTCAATTTAATGCAATGGTTTTTATTACACATTACTTGAGGGGGTAAAAAAGACCCTTTTAAAAATATTTACCTGAATTTAAGAGTTTCTATTTTTTTTTTCCTTCACCAAGGGGGCTCTGGATTTATCAGTGATGATTTGTCTGTTTGTTTGTTTTTATAGTGTCCATTGGTTTATAAACGGAATATTATGAAATTTTTGGAAAGGTTGAATGTAGCCTAAATTAACGCTCTGGGAATTTTATTAAAGGATTCCTTTCCACTGTGGAATAGGGGTGACTGTAACCTTTTTGCATTTAATTCCATAACTAAAGACTGCAGTGCCTCAACAAACATTACGTCAGTGTAGAATCTGTCACAAATCAAAGTTTGGTCAAGATCCGGATCATGATTGTTGAAATATATGTATGGTTTATTGGGGAAAGAATTGTGAAAATAATATTTAGCCGAAATAAACATAAGAAAGGCAGTGAGCTAGTTGTTCTACTTTTTTTTTTCTTCATTTATTTCATTTCATTTCATTTTATAATTATTATTTTTTATTATTTTATTTTTGCTATTTTATTATTTAATTTTATTATTATTTTATTTTGTTGTGTTTTATTACATTTTTTAAATACAATTTAATTAAATTTAATTTTATTGGTGCTGAACTTTATGATCCATTTTGGGTCCAGTCTATTGGGGTGTGGTCTGAACACACATTTCTGTAATGCTTCAAATAAAAAGCTTAAACATGCCGTACAAAGCGTGTACATGGTCAATATTACAAACTTGTTTGCTGTTAAAATCTAAACAAATTTTAAAATTGGCTGTTGCCCAAAAATAGCAATTTGAATGTAAAAATATATAAAAATCAGGAGAAAGTTTTTTGTGCACTATTTTAAAGAAATTAAACATGCTAGGGAATTTGTGTTTCCATGTTTCAGCTTCGGTTATTGTTTGAATAGGATTCTTTTACCTTCTTTTTTGCTCACACATGGTCACTGAACTTGACCATATTTTGCCCAGATCAGCTTTGCTCATGCACACACGTGAAATTATTCTGCTCTTGCATGTCTGGATAGTGTGCAGACACACATGTTCAGAGTCATCATGCCTGCACGCAAGCCGTTTGCATATGTTCAGGTTTCATTCCCCTCACGCTTGGCTTTTCTACTTAACACCGCTGACAGAAGTTGACAGCTAATCAGAATTGTTTGGGGTTTTTTTCTTGTATGTTTTTATTAGTAACATTTCTGTAGCTGTTGATCCTGATTTGAGTTGAGTACGTATGCTGTTATTTTGAAAGAATTCAGATTTCTGAAGTTTTTCGGTTTTATAACCTCCGTAGTATTATGTATTCACCAATGTCTGTTTGTTTGTCTGTCTGTTAGCAGGGTCACGCAAAAACTACTGAACGGATAACATTTTGGAGCAGATCTGGATCACAATCCGGCTCCAGGAATTTATTAAAAAATGTATTCAATTTATTAAAAATTTTATTACATTTACTAATTAAATTATTTATCTGATAGCAGGATTGCACAAATTTTTTGATCTGATGTTCATCAAACTTGGTGGAGGGGAGAGGCTTGGTCCTGGAAAGAAAGCACTACATTTCGGGGGTGATCTGTACATGGGATCATGTAAAAAAAAAAAAAAAAACTCCAGAAAAATCTTTAACGTAGGACAAAATATCCAGTGGATGCCCACTAGGGGGAGACGTTTAATTATAACCATACCAAGTTATAATAATCTATGTGTGCCTGGAGAATGTACCTTGCACTCTATAAGTGCCCCTCTGGTAAAGAAAGTGTCTGTTATGCTTCCTGACAGTGTTTCTCATGTATCATTATATATAATACTCTTAAAACAATTTACGTACTTCATGAAGAAAATGAGTCTACACCCCACTTCAGTTTTGTTTGTTGCCACGAAGTAGCTACATGTAGTAGTTACGATGTAGTTATGATGTTTTCTAAAAAGTTTGAAGCCGCTTGTTGTTTTTAACCTATTTAATGGTGACCATGCCTGTAATTGACTATTCCATCTTCACATATCCATCATTATCACCTTCACCTGAAAGCTGCAATGCTCCTGATGTGTGAGGTCAATTTCATGCTCTTTGCTAAATATTGACGCACACATATGGTACCATTTTGCCACCTAATGTCACAGTGAATGCATTCTGTTCCGAAAAGTGCAAACAAGCCAGATGGCATGCGAGTGACACTTAAAAAGGAGTTCTGTTTCAACAAGACGCGTCAAGCTTTTTTCCATGGACGTTGCCTCCAAACAAACAGGTGGCATGTGGCTAATAGCATGCGGAAATGCCTCTTCCCACACACACAGTCTGCCCCACCCAGACTGCTCAGTGTAACCTGAGAATAGATTTGACCCTCAGTGCCAACTGCACCCTCCTTTCACTCACACAAGTAGTACATGTTGTTTGTTTCTATTAGTGACTCCGTACGTCCGATCTGTTATTAGCACAGTCCTCTCACTTCAAAGATGGCCAACCAGGACGCGTTGCGCAACAGCCGACGCAGACACAACTCGGCTGGTGAGGTTAAGGGTCGGGTTTTGCTTCCTTTTTGGAAGTCTTATGCTCGTTCACTTAACAGTATGTGACCTAGTGATGAAATGTGTCAACATGTCTGAGAGGTCAATCCCCATCCAATAACATCCTGATTGCATGGGTGCTGAAAGCTCACTTTTCAAGTGTTCACACAATGTGTGTGATTGTAAAGCCCTACTAAAGGTTTGATTTTTTCTTTTTTTTCCCTTTTTGGGGGGGGGGGGGTCTTGTTTCTCAGTTATGATTATTTTTCATGTATTTTCGAGTGTAAACTCACTCTCAATATAATTTCTGAGATTTAAGCAAATCTATGAAACAAACAGGGCCTCAGGGATGTTTACTCTGATTTAAATGAACACAGCTTTTTTTTTTTTTTTTTTTTTTTAAAGACTTATTTGCAATTTTTGGGATAAGGACCCACGCCTGGATTAATAACAGGAAATGATCCCCTCCAGGTGATGACCGAGGGCAAAGTGCTCATGTAATAGCCAGGTATTATTTCCACAGTCTGGCATGGGATAAAACAAATGCTTAAAAACCACATCGAAAAGTTTCTCTGACGTGCCAAGCTCAGCGAGTTAGTGATAATTAATTCACTCCTTATTAGGAGCCTTCTGGTAAATTTCCAATTGATTTTTTTTATACCAGCTGTGAATGGTGTTATTCATTTTTTCCCCTTAAAATTTGTATTTCAAGGTGAATTTAACTTCTGAGGTGTGTGTGTGCGTGCGTGTGTGGGAATGCCAATGGGGTGTATTCTACATAAATGTTCATAGATCAGTCATAGTTCAATCCTTCATGTGAATGCTGATTAAATTACACATGGGAAAGGCATGAAAGGTTCCACCTGTATCTGATGGAAATGCCTTACTATCTACATTCTCATATATTATTTTTCGAGTCCAAAGCCTGGCTCGGGACTTTGCTGCCACATGTGTTGTCCCTCTCCGGCGCACATGAGCCTGCAATTGCCATCAGCGGCATACAGTCGTGCTGCTACTACTGCTGCGTGTGTGGTGCTCCAGAGCACTCGTCTCAAAGGCAGCTGTATAAACTGTACTTCACTAACTTCATGGGCAAGGGAGCTATTTACCTGAGTGTCGGGGACGACTGAAGCTCCTCTGCAGGGGGATTCCCACAGCAACCGAGCGTGTCCAAAACACAAAGCTCTTCTGAACTGCAAAACATATGCTTCACCAAATACCTTTCTGATGAGAGACAGAGTACCAGGCATTTTTAGAGTAGTGTTTAAGAGTTATTTTTCATCGTGTTGGAAAGTTAGAACGCTAGTGCTATGACTAAGCTCAGGACATTTATCTATAAATGCATATATATAT
>JAQMYF010000025.1:28284487-28297904 GCA_030014195.1 Neosilurus mollespiculum
ATCCATCCATTTATCTATCTATCTGTGCATGTATATACAGTATCCATTCATCCATCCATCCATCCATTTATCTATCTGTGCATGTATATACAGTATCCATCCATCCATCCATCCATCCATTTATCTATCTATCTGTGCATGTATATACAGTATCCATTCATCCATTTATCTGTCTATCTGTAGATGTATATACAGTATCCATTCATCCATCCATCCATTAATCTATCTATCTATAGATGTATATACAGTATCCATTCATCTATCCATCCATCCATCCATTTTTCTATCTATCTGTGCATGTATATATGGTATCCATTCATTCATCCATCCATCCATCCATTTATCTATCTATCTGTGCATGTATATACAGTATCTATTTATCCATCCATCCATTTATCTATCTATCTATAGATGTATATACAGTATCCATTCATCCATCAATCCATCCATTTTTCTATCTATCTGTGCATGTATATATGGTATCCATCCGTCCATCCATCCATCCATCCATCCATCCATCCTTCCATCCATTTATCTATCTATCTGTGCATGTATATATGGTATCCATTCATCCATTCATCCATCCATCCATCCATCCATCCATTCATCCATTTATCTATCTATCTGTAGATGTATATACAGTATCCATTCATCCATCCATCCATCCATTTATCTATCAGTCTGTGCCTGTATATACAGTATCCATTCATCCATCCATCCATTTTTCTATCTATCTGTGCTTGTATATACAGCATCCATTCATCCATCCATCCATTTATCTATCTATCTATCTGTAGATATATATACAGTATCCATTCATCCATCCATCCATCCATCCATTTATCTATCTGTGCATGTATATATAGTATCCATTTATCCATCCATCCATCCATTTATCTATCTATCTATCTATCTATCTATCTATCTGTAGATGTATATATAGTATCCATTCATCCATCCATCCATCCATCCATTTATCTATCTATCTGTGCATGTATATATAGTATCCATTCATCCATCCATCCATCCATTTATCTATCTATCTGTGCATGTATATACAGTATCCATCCATCCATCCATCCATTTATCTATCTATCTGTGCATGTATATACAGCATCCATTCATCCATCCATCCATCCATCCATCTATCTATATACAGTATCTATCCATCCGTCAATCTATATAGATCTGCACCTATATACAGTCTATCTATTTATACATCCTTCCACAGTATCTATCCATACATCCATATATCTATCTATCTATTCCTCAACTCATCTATATATTTATATGTACATCCATATACATTCATCCTTCAGCCATGGTGTACTCTGGGCGAGGCTCGCCAGGCCATTGCAGGGCAGAAACACGTTGTCTCTTTGTCACTCTTTATGAATGTCAGCAATGGGTTTTTTTTATTCCTCTCACTATAGACAGTGAGAGACATGGCTGGCCTTTGATAACCCAGGTAGCTGCACTGGGGGGACAGCAGTGACAATTCGGTGATAATGGGGCTTGAACCCCTGACCTTCGGATCAGTAAGCCACCACCCTACCACCAGGCCACCACTGCCCCATCTATATACAGTATCTATCTATCTATCTATCTATCTATCTATCTATCTATCTATCTATCTATCTATCTATCTATCTCTTAGAATAATAATAAGAAGATGCAGATTTATCGACATGAACCTTTGACTGGGGTGGATCTGTTTTTCTGGTTGGAATATGAGCTGACGCAGGTTGGGGGCTATTTGGACACCATGTCGGCCTGATGCTCTGCGACTAGACTTACCCACAGCATTGATCAGTGAGCCAAAGCATTCCCACAACGCTCCACAAGGATCCCCTTTCACTGGAAACGCCAGCTAAAATCAATCACCGTCAGCTGCTTGCTGGACACGGTCAATACAAGAGGATGTTGCTACTAGAAACAACGTCTTGAGAAGTTTTTTAGTCTCTCATTCATTCATGATACAGAGATTTGCTTGTTTGTTAATTATAAAAATCCACTGATGGCTGTAACAACAAATTCCAAGGTTTATTTGTCAAGTATTGTTCCTGTACATTGAAATATTCTTGTGGTCCTAAATGGTTTTGGTCCCTTAGGTCATTTTCTAAAGTATTGTGTTAATAATCATGGCTTTGGTCTGGATCCAAAGCGATTGTACTTAATAATACACTGCAACATGTATTTCACACAGTGTCACATATGCAGTGGGATAAGAACTGCTGAGAATTGACATAGTAGAAAATTGTGAGTAGTCAAGGTCTGGGAAAGGGGAAAAGATTAATGTCTTTATATGAAATGTCAAATTTTGGCTAACTGTTAATCACCATACAAATAATTATGGTTAACAATTTCAGGTGATGTCATATTCCACAAATACAACCATTCAAGAACTCATAGCACATAAATACATAAATTATGTAGAAAAATAATAACTGTGTTCTGTACTTATCTACTAAATGACTTCATCTACTGCTTTAGAGTTCTGAGGAAAAACAGCTACAAATAATTTATAGGCAGCCTCTGACTCATACAAATGAATTAAATATAATGCTGCATCATAACTGATTGAATTATGTTGACTAATAAGAATGAGGTGGCACGATGACGTGGTGGTTAGCATGTTCGCCTTACAGGAAGAGGTTTCTGGATTCAAGTCCTGGGATCGGTGATGGTGTTTCTGTGTGGAGTTTGCATGTTCTCCCCATGCTTGCATGGGTTTCCTCTGGGTACACTAGTTTCCTCCCACAGTCCACAGACATGTACATTAGGATAAATGGCTGTTCCATATTACCATGTTCCATATTACCCATAGGATCATATTTCAATGATTTACTAGTGCATCAATGGGCCAAGTCCAAAATCCAAGATGGCGGCACCCATGTGTGAAGTGTCCACATCTAAGAAAAACATACCTGGAAAGGAGCTTCTTCAGTTATTAGAGGACTCGGAAAGTGAGTATTACTTTAGCTGGGACACCACGGCATCTGCTTGCTAGTTTTATACTAAATGTTATTCATTATTTTTCATAATATTGCTACATTTTCTGAACATTCAATTTCAACCCAGGTGTGTTACAATTCCTCTAAGTCTAAAATCGCAATTTTTGGCAAAATGCCAAAGTCCCTACAAAGCAGCAATTTAAGCTGAAACAAGTATCTAGGAGAAATATTCAGTGAGACTGAAGGCATTGAAATATGAATCATACTGATTTTTTTTAAAGCCTTAAAATTTTAAAGCGCCACTGTTAACTGACTTAACCCACTGTTGCTCTAAGGTGCTCATATACATCATGTCACAAAATGAGTTTCTGAATGGCAACTTTTGACTTTATGTCACTTTCACTCTCACTCATTTGCCAAACCGCTTAATTCTTCTATTAGGATCATGGGGAGGCTGGATCCTATTTCATCCGAATGCACCATTTATCACACTCACAGCTAGGGGCAATATGAAACAACTAATTAGCTTAATGTGCATATTTTTTGACTGTGGAAGGAAACCAGAGTACCTGGAGGAAACTCATGAGGAGAAGATGCAAACTCCATACAGAAACACCCTCAAACCGAGGACCTTCTTGCTGTGAGGCTGACGTGCTTACCACTACACCACCAGATTTTATGACAGTCCCTACATTACTATTATAAAGAATAACTTTCTTCTAATAGCTTGAATGAAGATTATATCATACAATGTTTTAAAATGCAGTTATACAGTAATGAATGCAGTCGCAGCAATCAATAGGACATCCATTACTTCATATCGAGCAGTTGTGTTACATGTTCTGCTTCACTTCCACTAAAAACCCTAAACTAAATATAACTCAAAGTTGAAAATGAGGCCTAATCTGTGCTGTGCTGTGTTGTGCTTGGAGGCAAAGCCACTATTGTGTTGGTCCACCGCTGTCACTCCCCCTCAGGGTGCATTATTGGGTCAAACCAGGCTGAGCATTTTTTTGCACTTTGGAAAATATCGACAGGGAGCTCGGGGTTGTACCATTGATTTGAATTTGATGGGAGGGAGTAGAAGGTTGGTGCACTGGACCGCCACTGTATTGCCCTGATTAATTATAAAGCAAATGTTTTTTAGCACAGCTGGCTGACTTGCACTACAGGCTTGAATGGTGGAGAGAAGAGAGAGAACATAAAAAAGGGAGGGGTGAGAAGGAGGGGTGTAGGGAGCTGGCTGGTTGTGTTTAGCTGTGAGGGGAAAATGGATGAAAAACATTAGCCATTCGTGCACTGCAGAGTTTTGACAGCTCCTGCTCCGGGGCTCCTGAATTTACGAGCCATTACTCAGGCCCGGTTGTCGGAGCTAGTTGGTGCATTATGTTCCGTGTCATCTCCTATTTGTCTGAACAGAGCTGACGTCCATTGAGAAAGCCTGTTCTGCTCCAGAAGTCTGCTCCCTTGTGCTCAACCACTGACAGAAATACCATATGGATCGGCTACATTGTCGTTTCCTTTTCTTGTGCATTCAGTCCGTTTGATTCAAGGCAAGACCTTGTGTCTCACACACACACACTCTGTCCAGATGGGTCACACTAAATAATATTTTGTAGTCAGTGGCCTAATTTGGGGATGCAGTGTATCAGACATCCTATCATTTAATCTACTGTTGTAGTGTAGTTAAACTCTACACAGTATAGACGAACCTTAAACCAGAAAGGGTAAGATAAATAATTTTTTTTACTGTTCTGGGTTCTGTAGACTCCCATGCCTTCCCAACACACACACACACACACACACACACACACACACACACACAGTCATTCATTTGCCAAAACTTAATCCTATTAGGGTCGCGGGGAGGCTGAAGCCTATCTCAGCTGACCCTGGGTATAGCCTTGGTACATATACCCTTGAACAGTTCTCCAATCCATTGCGGGCCAGCACTCAGGGACAATTTGGAACAGCCAATTAACCTAATATGCATTTCTTTTCCCACAGTGCAGCATGGTGGATAGGGTGTGTCTAAATTTCAACGTTTTTAAATTAATGCTGGCCAGTTTTCATCGTGTGCCATATGGGAGAAACAGGCTACATGGTAAATTTAACAAAAATCATAGTGGATATAGAACTTGCTCAAAGCACAAATAGATACACCATATGCAACATATTGATGAAAATGAAGCTTTTATTTGTAAAAATCACATGATAACAAAAACAGAGTTTATTGGTCATTTCCCTTTACTGCTTTTAGGGAATTCACTTCGGTGGTGTTCAACCACTTGCAAAACAAACTGTTTCTGTTCTTCATTGTGGGCCAGAGATTCATTAAGACTGCATGAGAGACACTGCTCTTTCTGCAAAATCATTCATTACTCACAGGGAAAGTACAGAAGCTTAAGCCTCTTTGTATGATTATTCTGCTTCCCATTGATCATTCATTCATTCATTTATTTTCTGAACCGCTTAATCCTAATTAGGGTCGCTGACTCTGGGCGAGGGCAGAGTACACCCTGGACAGCTCGCCAGGCCATTGCAGGGCAGAAACACGCTGACGGAAATGCAGCCTACTCTTTATGAAAGTCAGCAAATTGTTCTTTTACATGCCTCTCACCACAGACAGTGAGAGACATGGCTGGCCTTTCATAACCCAGTTAGCTGCACTGGTGGGACAGCAATGACATCCCGTTGACAGTGGGGCTTGAACCCCCGACCTTTGGATCAGTAATCCAGCACCCTACCATTGCTGTGGATCCTTTTCAAGAAAGGTTTATCCAATTCCAAGATCGCATTATATAGTCTCGCATGCTAGACTTGGCAAGACAATGAACAAGTAGTAAATATTGAGCAATGTGCCTCAAAAGTTATATTTGGAGTTTTTGTATGAAGTGTCACAATAATTTAATCTGGCCAGTATAAAATACTAAAGTTTAAATTTTCCCATATTGTTAAGACACACCCTAATGGTAAGCAAATCCAACTCACAGAAAGAGGGTCCTGGGTTCGAGTCCTGGGCTTGAGTGTATTTATGTGTGGTTTTCCCCGTGCTTGCATCGGTTTCCTCTGGGTGCTCCTGGTTACCTCGCCGTATAAAGGCCCCTCAATCTGAATAATTCTCCTCATCATACTTCACTTCACTCAATAATTGCTTAATATCACCCAGATGGCAAACCAATCAGATTGTGCCTTTCCTTTGTAATATATACTAATATCAAAAAACTGAGATACAGAGAAAGCACAAGTTAGATATTAACTATTCAGTAACCTAAATTTTTATTAATTAGTTATATAACATTACAAATAGGTAATATACTGTTCTCCACAGAATACTAATATAATAATTAAATCTAATCTTAAAAGAAAGAACATTTATTTATTTATTTATTTATTTATTTATTTATTTATTTATTTATTTATTTATTTATTTTTTAGTTGACACAGTGGCTCAGTGGTTAACACTCTTGCCTCACAGTGAAAAGATTCTGGGTTTGAATCCCACAGCCGACAAGATATCTGTGTGGATTTTGCATGTTCCTTCTTCACTTGTATGGGATTCCTCCCAGGGCTCTGGTTTCCTCCCACAGTCCAAAGGCATGTATATTAGGGCAACTGGCTACTCTAAATTACCCCTAGGTGTGAATGTGTGTGTGTGTGAGTGTGAATGGTGGTTTGTATCTCTTTGTGTTAGCCCTGTAATGGATTGGCCACCTGTTCATGGTGCACCTCGCCTCTTACCCGAAATCAGCTGGGATTGGCTCCAGCTCACCCGTGACCCTGAGAGAAAAGCGATATAAATAATGGATGGATGAAGAGATAAAACATCATGATCATGAGTGCCCTTATTGTTCAATATGTGTCCAATACAGAATCTTCTGAAGCTTTTTAAGTTTTTACATTTTAGACTTGATTGTAGATCAATAATAAGTGGCAGAAAATAGCGTTCATAACTTTTAAGATAGAATCATGTCCGGGAGAGCGATAAGCCGCTGATGTTTACTTATCTCTCAGAAGGTCAATGTATTGAGATCCTATTGATCTCCACCATGTGACAAAAGTGGCAGCTTGATGTTCCATTAAATAATCAATGTGGTAAACAGACTTTCCTCTCTTTTTGGGGGCTAAACGCCCCACAGACAACAAAAGGTCAGTGTTTGTTAGTTCATCGGCAGAGTGATTAATCAATCGATAAAGGCTTAGGCTCGGGGTGTGTGATGAGCAAGGATGAGATGATTCAACCATCTAAAAGAGAAAAGCTGCTTACGCCAGAAGTGTATGAGATGTTCATGTTTTTATGATCACACACACATCACGCCGGCCCCAGCTCAGATGTTCTCATGAATAAATCATCAGTATTGTGGCTTGTGGCAAGATGAATCTTTATTCCCATTGCTCATCAACTAAAACATTGTGATCAGGAAGTTGCCCTCCACTCTCAGTGGAAGATAAAGCAGGTGGGGCAGGACATGGTTTTGTTCTGGAACGTTTTTGATTCATAATGCATGCAGTCTAAGAGCTGGCACAGACCTCTGGAGTGCTATAGAGAGCCATTAGAGAGGTCAAACTGTTAGTAATTAGCGCTTGGAAGCAGGGCTGTGATACATCACATTGTAAGATACACTCAGGCTTAATTAATTTCATTAAGAGGATAGCTGCTGATGTCACCACAGAGGACGTTTCCTTTGCTCGAAGGTTTTTCTTTCATATGACAGGGAAAAAAATTTCTTAATATCAGAACTTATTCAGAAATGGAGAAATGGAATGAAACAAGAAAGATGAAAGAAGACTAAATCAAGACAGAAAGGCCATCCTTGTCAATATTAATAGATTTTAGGCCCTTTGTACATATTTAGCGGTGCTGTGACAGAAGGGGCTGGCGTACATTTGGGTAGAGGTGGATTTGAAAGTTGCGCTCACGTATAAAATTTGTGTTGTAGGTCTGTTGTGGGAAAATAGGTGATGTCTTTAAATCAAATTGTAAAATGTTTATACAAAAGTGATACGATTGTTGCATGAAAAAAAAAAAAAAAATCTCCGTACGATATTCAAGTGCTATTCAGTTTTAAAAATGTCCTACAGTACATGCAGGAATGTGAAAACATTTGAGTAAAAGCAGAATAGAAACTTTTCTCTAAATGCAATTTGAAATGTTTGCGATACAGCAAGTGTATTTTGAATATCTTGGAATATTAGGCCAAAATTTTCTTACAAAAAAAAAAACAAAACTTCAAAAATACAATCATTTATTCAATTCCATCCTTAAAAACTAAAATAAAATTTAGCAGAGGTGGAAAGTAACAAAGTGCCATTACTTTATCACTGAATTAATGTATTTGTACTTGTTGTACTTGAGTTTTTATACCATTTAATACTTTTGACTTTTACTTACATTCCCAAAGAAAAGGTAGAATCTTTATTTTTGTTTAAGCATCTAAAAGCTTTAGCGGCACAGTGGTGTAATGGTTAGCATGTCCGCCTCACAGCTTGGGTGTTTCTGTGTGGAGTTTGCATGATCTCCCTGTGTTTGCATGGGTTTCCTCCAGGTACTGTGGTTTCCTCCCACGGTCCAAAAACATGCATATTAGGCTAACTGGCTGTTCCAAATTGTTCCTAGGTGTGAGTGTGCAGCTGAATGGTTATGTGGTTGTTACCCTGTGATGGTCTATCGAGCTGTTTAAGGTGTACCCTGTAACCCTAATGAAATAAAGTGGTTCAGCAAATACAGACATGACTGTAAGAAAGAGCCCTAATACATATCATCACACCTGATCTGCTGCTACACTTTATATTTATTCATTTTGTATTGTGACAGCTAACCATTAGCATTTAGCTACTTTGCATGGTCATATTTGCTATCAAGCTAGCTAACATTTAACAAATTAGGAATGCACTTACATACATACAGTGTTTTGTATACACTATTAAACCAAACACAATGCCAGTTGTGAAGATTCTAATCTTGAATGGTCCAGTTTTGATGGATCTCTGAGGATCGCAGACTCAGATTTCTGATCTTGACTGACAGAAGTGGAACCTGATGTGGTTTTCTGTGTTTGTGTTGTAGCACATTCATGCACGTCCAGCTTAAGGTTCAGCATGTTGTTGTACAATCTCAGATGCTTTTCTGCTTAGCGTGTTTGTAAAGGGTGGTTATTTTGTCACCGTAGCTTTCCTGTTAGTTTGAAGCTCTTTGGCAATTTTCCTTTGACGTATTTCATTAAAAAAAAAAGTGTTTCCACACATAAAAGTGCTTCTTACTGGAGGGTTTTTTTTTTTTTTTTTTTTTTAACTTTCATACTATTTTCTGAAAATCCTAGGAGTTCAGCAGCTTCGGAAATTCTCAAACCAACCTCTCTGGCACCGGTCCATGGCATGATCAAAGTCTCTGAAATTATATACTTTTTGCTCATTCTGATGCTTCATGTGAGTGTTAACTGAAGCTCTTGACCTGCAGCAGCATGATTTCAGGCATTGTACTGCTGTTACATGATTAACTGATTGGGTAATTGTATGAATGGCCAGGTGTACAGGAGTTTGTAATGGTGAATGGTGAGCATATTGTTATCTGCGGGATGATTGGAGTAGGGGTTGGAGACCCTGGAAGAATATTGCTTAATGCCTTTAAAAGGTTTAGAAACAGCCATTCTTTCAATTTCTTCACTGTATCTGAGTAAATGTTGCATGTTACCACCCAATCCAGATGCTCACATAGCTCTTAAATCGAATAAAATTTCTGTTATCCAATTAACTGGGAGAATTAAAACCACTGTATCCCATTTTTCTTGAGGAAGGAAGAAACATTAATCTGTGATTGCAGAAAGGTTTCTCTTGTTGTTTGTGTACATGTTGTAGTTCGAGGCTTTGTTGACACAATCAAGCTCCAATCTACAATTGCTCTCCCCACTGCGAAGCAAGAAACAGAGCACTAATCTATAATTAGCTTGCTGGCTAAAGTAAACAAAGAACAAAACACACACACACACACACACACACACACACGGCCCCCTACGTGACGCTCCTCATTAAGAACTCCGACTGCTTCAGTGGTTATTATTTAATGGAACTGAAATTTCTCTGATTGAAGTTTGCCTTTCTTGACACTTCTGTGCAACAACCCATGGTGGGGCATGTGCTGAAGCAAAGAAAATTAATAAACTGTGTAATTAAAGAAATTAAGTGTTGCTTGGCTAAAGCAGGATGGAGACTTGGCAGTGTTGGTTCATTAGTAAATTGTTTCCTCTTGATTGAGAGAGCAACAGACCAGCTGCAATATCCAACTTGGCCAAAGGAGGGCAAGAGTGACCTGTTTCAGAAATCCTGACCAGGCAAAGAGAACTGTCTGCATTGTGCATCACTGGATGTTATAGGCTTCTCTTGCAGGCATGTCTTTCTGTATTGGGTTTGTTTATTTTAATCTTTATTTAATTATTTATTTATTTTGATGGTAGGACGTTTACGCTTTTCTGCTGCAGGAAGCTTCAGTCTTTCTTCTTTTGGTTCTTTCTGAAATAAAAGCCCTCTGGCATGATACACCGCCATAAACAAGGAGTGAAATGTTCTCTGTGAATGTAAAGAGATTCTGATGAAACTCCAGAGCATTTTTGCTGGACAGGAATATTTACAAATCTAATAAAGAAGGACTTGCAGGTGACAATCAAACAGAAATAGAGGAGTGATATCATCAGATCTTTATTCTTCTGCCACTGTATGATATTTAATAGTATGTAATACATGGGTTGAAGCGTTTATGACCTTTTAGTGATATACATTACGATCTAGTGGCATAATGTACTAGTAACAGCTGTGCCTATTGAATAATTAATGAAAAACAAATGCAGTTCTCTCAGTTGTCCTCCTTATTGCTAAGATTAAAGAGGCCCATTCACTTACCAGGTATATTAAATAAACATGAAATACAGGGTTATCTCTTAGAAATAAAATGGAATCAGCCACACTGGCTTTCTGAAACCATTTGCTTACTCCTCTACGCAAGTGTCATGGACCCCTGCACCGGACACTATGACATTAGGAAACGTTGCCATTTTATTTATTTCTCTTGAAATTATTCACCTTTTCTGTTTTTTTAACAATTCATCTCAGCCTTTTCCACTTTCTACGAATCGGTGTTGCACTCATGCACAAGTCCTCACACATGCACAAGTATTTTCCTTAAATCCCCGCCCCATTTTGTCCCCTAATTTTTTAGTTGTATCTGATTCCCACCCATCAAGTGTTGCCTTCCCTATCACACGACCACCACCAACCAGGGAGCGGCGTAAGCATGCACATGCCCCCTCCGTGACACGCAGTGCTGCCACCCGCCTCTTTACGAACTGATGCGCATTCGTATTTGGGGGTGGCCTAACACACTCACAGGGAAATCTGCCCACTCGTATGAATGAGCTCACAGACGCCCATGATTGGCAGGTGACCGCTGTGAGTGAAAGGAAAGTGAGCGTATGCAATCTCTCCCTCCTGAAAAGGCTTGGCCAATTAGCTGCCATGGACACCCGGTCATGGATGGTTGTCGCATCAACGTGGAGCTTGTGATCTCCCGGTTGATAGTCACATAACTTTTTAATGTGCCACTCCGGAGCCCGAATTTTCCTTAAATATGTTGTTGTTTATTATAATTGTTTTTGTAAAGAGACAGAAACAAAACAAAAAGTGAAAAAGGTGAATAAAAGAAACAAAGCCTGTGAGTTGAGGTGATTTCAATAAAGTGAATGGGCATCCTCAGGCGGCACAGTGGTGTAGTGGTTAGCACGTCCACCTCACTGAAAAAAGGTCAAGTATGAAGTGTGCTTGCCGGGGGTTTCTGCCATGGGTTTCCTTCAGGTACTTCGGTTTCCTCCCGTAGTTCAATGATCAAGTCATAAATATAGCTGATTAATGAAGTAACATACAAAACAGTCACATACTGATCTGTTCACAGCCCAAATAAAGAGTACAAAGATTCTTCAAAACTGCCTTTTTATTTTGTTCATTTAAAAGGTAAAAATACTTTTTTTAAAATGTTATGATCCTACTATGTGTAAGTCCAAAGTCCTAAGTAAGTCACAAGTAAATGTGAGTCTGAATGGTTGTGTGTGTTGGCCCTGTGATGGACAGGCAAGCCATCATGGGGTGTATCACTCATTTGCTGCTCCTTTAACCTTTGGATAAAGCGGTTCAGAAAATGAAATGAAATTAATTATTATTATTATTTTTTTAGATTAAAATGTAAACAACAACAACAAAAAACACTGAAACAAAAGAAGGCAAACCACTGACAGGAGAGAAACTGCTAGAAATGCCTTTTCATGTAACCACAGCTAATTGCCAGCATCCTGTTCTGTACTTAAAGGTATATTTCCACTTCCTCCCATTTAGCCACACTTTTAATGACTCAACACAAATCACAGGAAAGCTCTTCGGTGTGATGTTTCCATTCTGTCATGTCCTTGATGAGAGGCACTGAAGGTTGACTCCTGTGCACTTTTACAGGTGTAATGCATACGTGGCCAATCTCACAGGAGATCTCCCATCAGCCTCACACAGCCAGAGAGTAATTGATCTGATGAGAAACTAAGTACAAGTCGAGGATTGTACATGCCACCAGGTTAGCTCTTCTTTGATAAGGGCAATCTATGTGCAATATCAGCTTCAAAGATGTGGCGTGGATCCTAGTACCTGTTGCCTGAGAGCAGATCTCCTTGCAGATCTCCTTGCGGCCATAATTTTCATCAGGTGACACACAGATCCTGATTAATTTGGCTATTTGTTTATTAGACTGATGAAGCCATGGAGGAAAGGGGGAAAATTTTCAGTTCACTGCATGATAGTTTTCTTGTAATGACTATACTGTATGTATGGAATGATGTGAGAAGCTGAACAGTATTTTGTGTTGCAGTAACCATCACTCGCTGTGTGCTTATTGCAAAACAACACTACAACGTCTTTGATGTGCATAAGATTTTGAAATGTATCCTCCTTACGTATGATCAATTAACCATACTGTGATCATGATGAAAGACCAGCATGCTCCTAGACAAGAGGAGAGATGGGGGGAAAAAAGGAGTTTGATACCAGCAGATAGCCGATATCAATCTCACGAGCCAAGAATTTCTTCCAGAGAAGGGCTAATCTTTCATCACATGCTTTTTCTTTCCTTCCCTCCTCACCAGCATGCCTCTATTGTACAGCAGTGAGATAGACAGACACTGAATATGATGAGAACTGGTGGGGTCCTGCTGTCACTCTGTACAATGAGAAAGAAAGAGAGAGAGAGAGAGAGAGAGAGAGAGAGAGAGAGAGAGCACTTACTACAAGGTCATGGGGAATGCTTTGAGCAGAGACGATGCTCTCCGGGCAGACCTTTACCTCAACCTGCAATCACACTGAGATTCCACGACCCCTCCCGCACGGCCACTGGGGTGGAAATACTATTCATCTGACACTCTCTCTCTCTCTCTCTCTCT
>JAQMYF010000025.1:28298004-28310996 GCA_030014195.1 Neosilurus mollespiculum
TCTCTCTCTCTCTCTCTCTCTCTCTCTCTCTCTCTCTCTCTCTCTCTCTCTCTCTCGCTCTCTCTCTCTCGCTCTCTATCTCTCTCTCTCTTTCTCGCTCTCTATCTCTCTCTCTCTCTCTCTCTCTCTCTCTCTCTCTCGCTCTCTCTTTCTCGCTCTCTATCTCTCTCTCTCTTTCTCGCTCTCTATCTCTCTCTCTCTTTCTTGTTCAACCCATGGCCGGATGCCAGCTATGTTTCAATAGTGGGACAGAAATATAAGAAGATTCACCATTGTTTTGTGTCTTGCATCAATAAGAATCAAAAGGAAAGAAACTGAGATACAATTACTAAACACCTCAAAATATGGTGGTGGCCTGTGTGAAAACAATTATTTAAATGATTAAAAGATATTAGGGGACGAGACAATGTTCTGCCATTGCACTGCTGGGAAGTTTATTTCTTTTTGGAAGAATGAAAAAGATTTTATTACAACTACTAGAATATCTATATCAATATCAAGTTCTGAGAAAAGTCCAATAGTAATTATTGCGGATAATAATAATAATATTAATAATAATAATAATAATAATAATAATAATAATAATAATAATATGCCCTGTGATGGCCTGGTGAGCTGTCAAGTGTGTACTCTGCCCTCGCCCAGAGTCGGCTGAGATGGGCGCCAGCCTACCCGCGGCCCTAATTAGGAATAAGCGGTTCAGAAAATGAATGAATGAAAAAATAAAAAAATATATAATTATAATTGTGAGAATGTCTCTGGTAAATAGTAGGTATGTGCCAATAGTATCTGTCTGTCTGTTTGAGTGAGAAAACAAAATATGAATAAATTTGCAACATCTGTGTTTGTAACCAGTAATATTTTCGCTCTTCATTTTTAAAGGAATATTTTCAACTGCTAATAAATTCCTAATATTAATCAGCCACATGCAATGGGTTCATTCAGCTCCTTCTTCATTTGTTAGGACACAGGTTGGCTAGCAGACTTAATGAGAGCACAGAATTGATCTCAATTTAAATGTACTATAACATCCTTTAAAATTCTATTTAATTTCAGATTTTACAAAGTGAACGTTCTTGTTAGTTTAATCTTAGAAAATAAAGAAAGGAATGAAACAGGCTTCTTCTTCTCTCAGACATAAAATTTGTTTAATTTAGAAGTCAAAACTTGTCAAAAAATGCTTTGTAAAAAAAAAAAGAAAGAGGAAAAATAATAATTAAAAAATAAATAATAAAATTGGTCATCCTAATATATCTCACAGACTCTTGGACTCCTATGAGCTTTTAATCCAGTAGTCCATGATGGCCTCCAGCACAGATTAGTGGTGTTGCCCTGCAGCACTTTCAGCCTGAAAGTAGATCTTTTGCTCTCTCTCCTACCCTGTCTCTGTGTGTGTGTGTGTGTGTGTGTGTGTGAGACCCCGGTGCTGAGATGTGGATATATGCCATATGGTAGAAGATGGCTCCCAGAGAGAAATCAGCGGCGTCCAGTTCCTTTTAGACAGCTGGCCTCTTCAGCCTTTTTGGGTGGCCATTGGGGCCAAAAAACATGTGCCACTGCTCATCTGCTAAATGGTGCAGATATGGATTAGTGTTTTCTCACAAAGCTGGGGATATGAGTGAGGCAGTGGGAAACAATGAAGTCTTTAAAACACATGAAGTCCTATTCCTGGTTTTAGATACTTTCACAAAAATTACCGGTTGTTTATACATTTATGCCGCTATTAAGCAGAGGTACCATCAGATCAACATACATTTCATATAAAAAAAATTAAGAGATTTAAACTAGGTGATAATTCACAAGCATAAAATATTTTAATCAGGAAATTAAAAATAATAATTAAGTAAATTTATTTGCTTCTGTATTTTAGTATTTTGATGATGTATATATGACAATGTTGTCTATGTCTTTCAAACAAAATATAAAGTAATTTTATTCACCAAATCCTTCTTTTCACACCTTTACACTGCTTTATGCTCATTTAGGTACTAATAAGACATTATAATTGTCATAGATAAAAGCAAACAAACAAACAAATTAATAAATGAGGTTTTGTATTAAATGCAACAGATTTTCATGTATAATTTCCTGTTTAGGAATCACAAATAAATTCTTCAGAGAAATAACAACATGCTTATGACATAAATTTTATACAAGAAATCAAAACAAGCTTTCATAATGTAATACATTCTAACAGAGGTGAGGCATTTATTGTTTTCTAGATAATTAAAACTTGTCATTGACAAGGACATTGAGAAAAGTTTAGTATAACTATATGTATGTGTATATGAATAATATATATGTAAAAAAATATATATGTATATACGTATCGAGCACTGTTCTACGGAAAATCGACTCAAGATCTTATATATATATATATATATAATTGCTGATCAAGTCACTGGAGTGAATTTTCATGATTAACCTACTCTAAAAAATTCCTCTGGGACTAATACATTTTCTTGTAAGGGATATGTTTGACTAGTAACCACTAACACCTTCCACTACAAGCTGGCTAAAATCTTTCATGCGACTATAGATGCTATAAATCCCATCTCACGCCAGGAGCATACGTCAGAAATGAATATCTGCCTCTCAGCAGTTGTTGGTAGTGAAAACAGACAGGTTGTGTGAACAGTACCACAGACATATGCATGTAATTTCAGTCCTGCAATTGCAAGCCATATTGAGGACGGGATTAAGATGTAACCCAAGAGGTCTCCAAGCGTGGCTGAAAGTGCTGCTAAAGGGTGAGATGGCACTCTGGGATTTGCCCCACAGCAACACCATCAGGCCACTTTTAGGGGGAATCAAGCTAAACTTTGGAAAATGATTTAAATCTATTTGGTGACCTATTTTATGGATCTCACATTTATAAATAATTATAACTGTGTTTGTTCTGCCCTCGCCCAGAGTCGGCTGAGATGGGCGCCAGTCTTCCCGCAACCCTAATTAGGATTAAGCGGTTCAGAAAATGAATGAATGAATATAACTGTGTTTGTAATAATTTGGTAATCCTAGCAAATTGTAATAATGTCTCATAAAGCTGCAGTAATGTTCTCTAAAAAATGTCTTAATAAGTAATAATGATTGATTAACAATGCAATTAATAAAGATTTGCAATTCTTCTAAACCCCTATTTTATTCACAATAGAAATAGAAAACATCAAACACTGAAAGTGAGATGTTTTACTATTTCATGAAAAAATGTTGCTCATTTTTGATATGATGGCAGCAGCATGTCGCAAAAAAGTTGGGGTAAAAAAGGCTGGAGAAGTAAAAGAAACAGCTGGAGGAACATTTTTCAACTAATTTGTCTAACTGTCAACAGATCAGTAACAAGACTGGGTATAAAAAGTGCATCTGGGCAGAGGTTCGCCAATCTGCAAAAAAACTGAGTCCACAATAATGTTCTTCAGTGTAAAACTATAAAGACTGAATAACTTATCATCTACAATACACAGTATCATCAAAAGAAGACTGTAGAGAAATCTCTGCAATACACAAGGCCAAAAATCCATATAGGATGCCTGTGGTCTTCAGGCCCTCAGATGACAGTGAGTTAAAAACAGGCGTGATTCTGTCATGGAAATCAATGCCTAGGCTCAGGAACACTTCGAGAAATCTCTGAGTGATGATAACAAGCCGGATTGTCTGTTTCCTCTTTAGACCGGAGGACATGGCGTCCATGTTTCCCAAAATTAATTTCAGATTTCGATTCATCTAACCACAAAACAGTTTTCCACTTTGTCTCAATTCATTTCAAATGAGCCTTGGCCCAGAAAAAACAGCAGAGTTTATGGATCATAATTACATATTTCTGTTTTAACCTGTATTTGTGGATGGCACAGCGAACTGTGTTCACAGACAGTGATTTCTGGAAGTGTTCCTGAGCCTATGCAATGCCAAGAATCATGTAAAACTTCAACAGTGTGCTTCTATGCATTATTTATCTTTTGCTAATTGTTCTGTGTCCTTATTCATTGTGAAAATGAAAACAATCATATCTTACTTATGAAGAAAAATCAAATATTTTAAAATGAGGCACTGATTTAACTGTGATGATATTTTAATATCGGCAGCATGGTGGCACAGTGGTTAGCATGTCTGCCTCACATCAAGAAGGCCTGGGTCCGATTCCTGAGTCTCGGGTGTTTCTGTGTGGAGTTTTCCCTGTAATTGCATGGGTTTCCTCCGGGTACTCCAGTTTCCTCCTACAGTCCAAAAACATGCACATTAGGCTAATTGGCTGTTCTGAATCGCCTTTAGGTGTAAGTGTGAATGGTTGTGTGTGTTGGCCCTGCAATGGCCTGGCGAGCTGTTCAGGGTGTCCCCTGCCTTCGCCCAGAGTCAGCTAGCCTCCCTGCGACCCTATTTAGGATTAAGCAGCTTAGCAAATGAATGATGATATTTAAATATTTATAGGGTTATTTATCTTATAATTGTTTATTGTTAATTATAATTATTCCCAGGTGATTATTAGTTATAAAGGGGGTACGGCTAGCACATGGTGTTATAATGTATTGTGAAATCTGTGTTACAGCTTGATTAGTTGTTGTAATCATCAACCCATAAAGAATCAGCAAACCAGATAAAGAATCATTTATTATGATTCCTAAGTGGCTTCTTAGGAAGTGATCCCATCCTTTCTTTAAGTATTGTTGTTCGTATTGTTATGCTTAAACATTACAGTAATGTGACAAATAAAACAAACAAACAAACAAACAAACAAACAAACAAACAAACAAACAAACAAAAACCCATTCCCATGCCTTGATATGATTGTGCACAGAATTGCATTGCACTTCTCAGAAACGTTCTATATATTGCTTCCTGGGGAGAGGTAATTTCCTAAAAGCACTCTGAATTATTTTGTTACAAAAAAGAGCCTTGACACCACTTCCAGACTGTGAAAAAATAGGAAATCAGTGTAAAAGCTCAGATCTCCGGCCAACTGGCTACTACACAGGTCAAAGGTACCATAAGGTTATTCTGCAAAGTTTTATCCAGGGCCATCAAAATGATGAATCTTTACAATAAAGATGAAAAAAAAATGCAATAATCCTAATAAATTCCCAGTTTTAGGGGAAGAAAGTGCCCAGTGGATAACTATATACACTTTGACTGGCATCTGCTGGGCTGCTTGATGCTCTTACATAGTGAAAGAAGATTATGTGCTAACATAAATGGGCTTTTTACTTTCTTCTCTTTTTTATATATTTTTAAATCTAGAGGCTTAATCCAATCTTATCCCTCTTGAATCCAATTTTTAATGCTGGCTACACATAGGATTAGAGGAGTGGTGTTCTTTTGGTAGGCCATTTGACAGAGATGCAGCATCTGTGCTCGTGCCTGAGGGAGAAGAGTGTAAAATCTGCAGGACAGAAGGTGAGCACCAGTCATCCTTTATACCACACACACACACACACACACACACACACACACACACACACACACACACACACACACACACACACACACACACACCACATGTTGTGTCTGCTAACATCTACAGGTTGCACAAAAATCACATCTATAGGCTTTCCTTTAGCATCAAATGTGAATGCATTGTATATTGTATAATATATAGATTTTGGCACTGCCTCTAAGCAGAGCTCCCATATGATTTCACTTACTTGACAAGTTTAAATGGGAAATCTCAAACCCCGTACACGTATACTACATATATAAAGATTAATTCATTTTAATAACTTGTTAATAGAAGGGATTAAAAATGAAGTAACCAAACACGCAATCTTAGTCTCAACATGTAAAATACACTATTTAGAAAGCATAGGTTTATAGAACATTTCAATAACACAAGAATATCGTTGTTTATTTATCTGTTTGTTTATTTCATGCCATTACCCATGACGTCCAATCACGTGACCCGACTATTATATGCCTCTTCTTCTCTATATTACCCTTTCCCAAAAAAATTCTTACGTTTTTCCTGTTTATGATATAAAATTTTCAGAGTAACACAGGGTTCCCATGTGTACACATACGCCGGAAGGACGCAGGATCGATGGATGTATGCTATAGGTTTCTCTTGACGTTCCAAAAGCAACTCGATGGTCAGACGCTTTTTCCTTATCAATGGTGCTCCGCGTGTGAGCTCCACTATAAGTGGATCATGTCTCGAACAGATTAACTCCACCCAAATACCCATTCAAAACTTATAAATATACATTTACAAATAACCGCACACACATTTCGCCATGAGTGTGACCTTTGTGTGACCTGATACCAATAGATTTAATGAAAGCAAAAGTATGCCAGGATAAACACTTGCTTAAGAGCTTTAAAGGACATAAGGCCACGTCGATGGAGTGATGAACAAATGGTGATTGTATTTCACCATAAATTTTACTGGATAATATGTTTATTGTAAACAGATCAAGACCGTCCCTAGAGTAAAACCTTATATGTATTCACAGATATTGACATTTTATATTTTCTCTGGAATATATATATACAGATTGTATTAATTTATATTGGATCATATAGTAGAATAAGTCCATCAGTAAGATTTATAAAAATGGAAATGAGATAGATAGATAGATAGATAGATAGACAGACACACAGACAGATAGATAAATAGATAGAGAGAGAGAGAAAGTGATAGATAGATTGATAGATAGACATCTTAATGATATACACACATACACTCCTTAGGATGATATAATTAAATGAAATAATAAATCAAACTAAAATAAAAATAATAAGTAAAATAGATAGCAGTAGTGATAATAACGATAATGATGATAATAACAACAATAACAATGACAATAATAATAATGGCAATAGCAATAGCAACAACAAAACAACAACAACAATAATAATAATTATGATGATGATGATGATGATGATGATGATGATGATTATTATTATAACAGCAACAATAGAACAAAAATGTACTTTCTGTGTTACAAAATATAAAAGAATGCAGAGAAATAAAAAGGGCATTTTTCTATGCGATTCATTTTATTTTACAAAACAGGATCAGTATACTTTCATTTCACGTATACAGCATTCAGCGACATTTAAACAAGCAATCATTTATGTTATTATTTCCTGGTCTAGATATATGACTTAGCAGCCAATTTTTATCTATTACATCTAAAACAAGCATGCTTTAAATCCCCAGGCTCCTTGACATCGTTTATCTGTAAAAGCAAGTAAAGTAAGTCATTCTCACACTCTGTCACCCAACAGGTCATCCTTAACATGTTTGTATAAGCTGTTTATATAGTGATAAGCCTTGGTAATGTCAGATATCCATGCTGAATAAATATTTGCCCACGCACAGGCAGCTGTTTGTCAGGATGCCATTAAGCGAGTGGGTCTCGTAGCACCTATTCGACACATGCTCGGCATTCCCTCGTCTCACAGCATTTGCAGGCTCTCTGTGTTCAAATACAGCCGCAGTCTGGGAAGGGCTTTCTGAGGTTTAGGAAGAGTGCGCAGGTGCATGACAAAGGGTATTGTTTTCAGACACTGGCTGAAGTGTTGCATGAATTGTTGCTGTAAGGAAATATTGTAGATAAGGCTGATATGATATAGCATGTATTCATTTTAGTGCAGATAGAATGCTGCTATTTCAAAACAACCACACCATGAAATGTTTTTTCAATTTTTTTTTTTTTTTTTTAAGGGCATAGTGATTGAACCATAACCTGGTGGTTACAAAAAAAAAAAAAAAAAAATGTGTCCAATATTAAGTTCTCACTTGTTATTTTTAAAGCTGTTTTTTAAAGGTTGGATTACTGAGCCAGATTTTCTAATAGGCTACACCTTAACACCATTCTGATTTATTAATTTCAATTCCTTCATAGGGTGGCATGATGGTGTAGTGGTTAGCATATCCACCTCACAGCAAAAAGGTCCTGGGTTCAAGTCCCAGTCTCAGCGAGGGCGTTTCTGTATGGAGTTTGCATGTTCTCCCCATGCTTGTGTGGGTTTCCTCTGGCTACTCCGATTTCCTCCCACAGAACAAAGACATGAACATTAAACTAATTGGATGTTCTAAGCTGTCCCTAAGTGTGAGTTTGAGTGTTTTTGTGTGTGTGTGTTGGCCCTGTACTGGGCCAGTGTACCCTGCCTCCACCCAAAGTTGGTTGAGATAGGCTTCAGCCAACCTGAGGTCCTAGAAGGAACAAGTGGTTTGACAAATGAATTCCTTTTTAGTCCCTGTTTGTTTCAACTTCCACCCAACTGTCCCGAATTATATTTCTACTGGATTTAAATGAAATTGTTTCATGGCTTCATTTGTTTTCAGCCTAACAAGCTGGTTGACCTTTAAAAACGCACAGAGCTGTATTCCTGACTATTTAGTCCTTCTATAAAAGGCACACAATGTTATTGGCGTCCTGTAAGCAAAGGATCATTAAGCAATAGATCATTCCCTCTGGCGCTTGGTGAGGAAGGTATGCCCGCTACACTGGGTATATCACTAAGCACAGACATCAGAGCCCTGAGTGTAAACATCATTTGGAAACTGCAGTTTTTCTGCTCGAACAGGTTTGATGTTGATGAAGAGAGACCTCCTCGGAAAGTGCAACGATCTGCACTGTGTGTGATCAATGCTGCTGGGAACGGTTCCTAATTATCTGTGCTACTGATAGGGAAGTTCTGCGTGAAAGATGCAGCCTGCTGCAGTACTCTCACTGACCAGGTCTTGCGTCAGACATTGAAAGGATGAGTTGTGTCAATATGTGAGGTCTGGTATGGGTTTTATATTTGGAGTAAATCTTTAACATTTTGGAATAATTTATGACCTAAATCTTTGCTCCTTTTTCATAATAATTAATATAGTCAACTATAATAATCTCTGACTGGTGCTAACTATCCATTCGTTCATTTTCTAAGCCGCTTAATCCTAATTAGGGTCACATGGACGCTGGCACCCATCGCAGCCCACTCTGGATAAGGGCGGGGTACACCCTGAACAGCTCGCCAGGCCATCGCAGGGCTAACACACATACAACCATTCACACTCACACTCACACCTAGGGGCAACTTGGAACAGCCAATAGCCTACTGTGCATGTTTTTGGACTGTGGAAGGAAACCGGAGTTCCCAGAGGAAACCTATGCAAGCACAGGGAGAACATGCAAACTTCACACAGAAACGCCTGAGCCCGGAAATTGATCCCAGGCCTTCTTGCTGTGAGGTGGACATGCAAATCACTGCACTGCTGTGCAGCCCCTGGTGCAAACTACAAAATTTATATTAATGTGTTTGTTCTAGCATGCTACCATTTATTAAACAGCTTATTTCAATATTTCATTCTGATTGGTCAGTATACAATCACTCGCTCACCCATTTGCGGAACAACTTAATTCTATTATTAGAGTTGCGGGAAGGGTGGAGCCTGTCTCAGCTGACTCTGGACGAAGGTAGAATACACCTTGAATAGCACAACACAACCATTCACATTCACACTCACACCAAGGGGCAGTTTGGAACAGCCAGTTAATCTAATAATGCTTTTGGACTGTGGGAGGAAACCGGAGTACCCGGAGGAAACCCACACCAACACAGGGAGAACAAGCACAGAAACGCCCAATCCCGGCACTCAAACGCAGGAGCTTCTTGCTGTGTGGCAGATGTGCTAACCACTATGCCACGTGCCACCCTGATTAAATCCAGCTTTGTATTAAGGACACAGGAGGAACTGTTTCTAAGCACCACATTTGTAATGTCAATAGTCCAAATAGTTGCTTCTTTACCAGGTTAGCTGTGTCCCTCTTTATCAAATGTATTATTTAGGAAAAAAAGATGAAAACAACTCTAACCTGACATGCATGAAAACAACCTGACAACCTTGTCAAAATCCTTATTATTTCCCATTCAGATTCCTTCTTCCCCTTCAGCAGAGAAACTGAATGCAGAATGCCCCAGTGGTCAATAATGTAATGGGAAATTGAAAACTTCTGGGGGGAAAAAAAAATTCTTGCTTTTCTAGGGAGGTTTTCATGTTTCTGCGCCGAGATGCACATTTGGACATCAGGTACTGTCATCAGTGGGCGACAGAGTGCTTTCTTCTGCATGAGGAGACACTGTGCTCTCAGGCCTGCAACAAAATACAGTTTCTGCCCTTAGAGTGAGCTTTTTTTTTTTTCTTTCATCAGGTCACTTCAACCATGCATGCGCTCACTTTATTATAAAATGTAAAAAAAAAAAAAAAAAAAAAAAAAAAAAAAAAAATCTAGTCAATTTTATTTAATCATCTGAAAAGGCAAAGCGTTTTCCAGATCATTAATCAAGTCCTCTAACCCAGAGGGGGGTTGTCTGCCTATTCTGCTTACAGAGTCATCAAGAGAAAGAGGAAGAAGAGAAAAAAAGAAACAGAATTTCTGAGTGACCCATTCATTTAAGAATAGGCCAAGCATCATTGTTAATGGATGAAGCCAAGCGCAGTACAAGACAGGCACAAGGGCATGATTTCTCACAGGTGGGTTTGTCCACACTTTTGTGTTAATTTCAAGGTTGTGTTGTTAGAAGTGATTATTTATTTACACTCTGTGCTTGTCTATGTGTGTATAATGCATCCACGCTGCTATATGACAAGTTGCTAAAGTAGTAGCAAAACACTTTTGCAGCCCATATAAAGAGCAAAAAAAATTCAACATTTATGCAAAACCTAGTCGCATTCTTGATTTCTATGTTGAGGACACAACATTGTGCATTAGGACTCTTAAAGCTAGATGTTGTACATTTTTTCACAATGCCCTCTGTGCAAGAACTTGCACCACCAAAGTGAGCTCGTTACAGTGTTCCAGTCATATTAAAATACATTCATTCATTCATTCATTCATTTTCTAAGCCACTTAATCCTAATTAGGGTCGCAGGGAGGCTGGCACACATATCAGCCGATTTTGGGCGAGGGCGGGATACACCCTGAACAGGCCATCGCAGGGCTAACACACACACAACCATTCACAATCACATTCACACCTAAGGAACATACAATTAGCCTAATGTGTATGTTTTTGTATCGTGGAAGGAAACCAGAGTACCCGGTGGAAACGCACGCAAGCACGGGGAGAACATGTAAACTCCACACGGAAATGCCCGAGCCCGGGAATCAAACCCAGGACCTTCTTGCCGTGACATGCTAACCACTGCGCCATCATGTATTCGCCAAAGACTAAGTTGATATCACGAAATAGTCCGAAAATGGATTATTTAATGATATCCATTGAGCCTGAGGTGATACTACATGGGAACATAATAAAAGCAAAAAAACTAACTAAAACATGACATGTTAAAATTATAGAAAAGCAAAGTGGATGTTGATGAATATTCCCCGAGATGAAATGTCGAGGACATGGTCAGCAAAATTTACATTTACGGCATACACCCTTATCAAGAGTGACTTACATTTTTTTCCTCTTTATATAACTGAGCAATTGAGGGTTAAGGGCCTCGCTCAAGGGCCCAACAGTGGCAGCTTGGTGACACTGGGGTGTGAACCACCAACCTTCAGTTTAGCGACCCAGAGCCTTAACCACGGAGCCACAGAGCCACTACATGCGCTAAACCTAAGCTGCATAATGGGAACCTAAGTAAAAAAAAAATCAACTTCAAGTACATATACATTAACACGTAAAACTGTGTGGTGATGAGGCAGTATCTAAGAGCACTGCTCATATTAAACCCCTACTCAGAATTTTTTAAACTCAATATCTGCAAATGTATAGCACAGTCCTGTTTTCCCATCCTTTGTATAACTGTCTGTACAAGAACACTGATATAATTTCTTATGAGCATGATCCCAAAATCCCACTACCCAGTATCACAAAGAGGAAAGTGGCTTGTCTTGTTGAGGCTGACTCCACTCAAGGTTCCTTGAGAGCCATCTGAGTGAGCTTGGTGGGTTTTATTCTGTCGTTCCACTGTTGCTTTTTGCTTTCTCATTAGAGGTCTCTAGACCCAGATTTCAGTAAGCTGCTGACAATATCTGTTGGTAAAAGAGCCATACAAATGAAATTGAATCGAAACTGAATTGAACTAAATAGCTTGCGGATGTGCTGTCGGAGCTGGAGGACATTCTCTTCTCAGCAGGCACCTATTTGATCACAGCTATTAAAGGCAAGATGACAGAGATTCTACAAGGCCAACAATAAGAGACAGTCACAGTCACAAGAGTTGCTGTGGAGTAATAGCTGTAGCTTTGTGCAGTTTCTTTCTCTCTCTCTCTCTCTCTCTCTCTCTCTCTCTCTCTCTCTCTCTCTCTCTCTCTCTCTCTTCTCTGTCAGCAGGCATGCACCCGAATTATGGAGGTATTACTGTTGTACAATAGTGAATCATAGCGATTGTTCTATTCATTAGAAACTTGAACTAGTAATTTGATGTATTCATTATTCACTTACACTAGTTGTATATGTATATAATATGTACATGTACATGTGGTCACTATTAAAAATGGTCACATCATGACTCCCGAGTGGCGCATTGACAAGGTGCGTGACTATCAACCCGGAGATCGCAGATCTCATGGGTGGGAGGGGTGGCATATGCTCACTTCCCTGTCACTCACAGTGATCACTAGTCAATCATGGGCGAGCTCATTCATATGAGGGGGCGGATAGTGCTTTCTCTCCAAGTGTGTCAGGCCGCCCCCAAGTACTCATGCACAGCAGCTCGAAAAGAAGCGGGTGGCAGCATTGCATGTCACAGATGGGGCATGTGCATGTTTACGCCCCTTCCCGGTTGGTTGTGGTCGTGTGATAGAGAAGGCAATACGTGACGGGTGGGAAATGGATATGACTAAAAATTCCTGGATTGAGTATTTCCCGGAACGTGATCATCGCTAAGGATTTTCACGCATTTTCACAGCAACAAAATATATCCCAGTGAGCTAATACTAACCTTTGGATTAAACATCGAAAACATAGTCGCAGTTTCACAGTCAGAAACTATTTCAGATCATTATCTTATCTCACTTACAATGCATCTTAGTACTAATATATACACCTCACCA
>JAQMYF010000025.1:28328355-28363498 GCA_030014195.1 Neosilurus mollespiculum
TATATATATATTTTATATATAGCTGGGGGTCCAGATCCTGAAATTTCATGGCTTATATTTCTATTTGGACTAACCCTAAATCCACAAATTACTTTTTTTCTCATTCGCATTTGCTTGCTTTCTATGAGTGACTTTAAGTAAGTTTCAGTAAATTCTGCCAAACTTTGAAAGGTTTCTCTCTGGGATAGTAAAATTCACTTTCATTATGTTAATTTGTTTTAGCATTACATTTTGTAAGGTGAATGCTCTTGTAAATTATGAATGTTTAAATAAATTTATTTAAAAATGTTGCAAAATTTGTATAAAAGTTGTTCGTTTTTAGGAAACCAGGAGTGGGCTGGAATCAGGGTCTGGACCGTATAGAATTCCAGATTGCTCGCAACCCAATCAGAGTGCACGGTTGGGTTACTTTGCAAAGAAGAAATTTAAAAATAAATTATAAAAATTACATAAAAATTAAAAGTGGCATGTTCTAAGATGTAAAAATCAGGCCAAAATTGTGTTCGATCATCTTATATGCATCTTTTGATCTTAAACCTAAATACCCTTAGTGTACAGCAAAAACAAAAGAACTGCCTTCACCATTCCAGTACAATAGAATGGACTGTATTTGTGCACTGTGTCTGGTTATGCCCCCTTTAAATGCATTGCAGCTCTCGTTCTGAGTTTATTCAGCCCTGAATCCTCAGACAGGATTACTGTTATTAGAGTGCTGGATGGGCATGCTGTGATTGAGAGCTAATCTACAGTAGCGCAGCAGGCAGTGGAACAGAGAACAAGAGGAATGATGTTTAATCAGAAACAGGCAGTTGAATCTGCAGGGCTTCATATAGCCAACAAGGATATTTTGAATCAGACAGGTCCTCATTGGTGAACAGTGGGAGGTTTTAAGCATGGTTATATGTGCATATAAGACCCAAGGTCTTCCTACTGACTCAATACTTAACCCTGGTGTCAAGATTATAAAACCTCAGAGAGGAAAAATTCACCAGCTTTAAGAACAAGACCAGAATGGACAGGCAAAACCATACTCTTTATACACAGCACTCCTCTTGATCCTGATTGGTCAGAAAGGTTTGATTAAATATTCATGAAAGCAGGTCTGACAGCAGGCTATAATTCAAATTATGTGCATTATTGTTTCTATGGCAATGGTAGGGCTTATACGGCAGACTCCTCACATAATCTAAGGCCTAATAAAGAGGTGAAAACTTGATTTTATTTAACCGAGAAATAAATACTGTTGTTGATGTGATTAGGTTTTCTATGTGGACAGAAGGAGTATAAGCATGAAGAGTTTAGTAAACATACTACAGGGAAGGAGTCTCAAGTGTTAGTGCTTTTTAGCAGTCATTAAAATAAAATAAATAAATAAATAAATAAATAAAACTTACACTCAAGGTCAAAGGTAACTGTCTCATTTGGAAGTCCATATATGGGTTCCTTTTAGTGTTCCAGTGTAATGGCATATCTACTAGCACATGTTTCAAAGTTATAAGCACCCTCTCTCCAAACATTTGTGACCTTTCTCTGACCTTAACCTTTGACCTACATATTCCAAAATGAAAAAATTTCTAGGACTCAGGCAGAGTAGTGTCCCCACCAAGTCTGGTGAAAATTCATGGACAGGTGTGGTCAGGATTTATATTTATTTATTTTTCTGAGCAATTGACGTTGAGCAGTTCAGTTCAGGTTAAAGAACTTACTTAAGGGTGTCTTCTGTTGATCCTAGTGTTTCAGTAAAACCAATCATCTACATAAGAGCCTCAGAAAAACTGTATATGTTCCCCATGCATGTAAAGTGCTAGGAGACACAAATGAGTGACTTTCTACAACTAAGACCCTGGCCTACCACTGTGTGTGTTTTTTTAATCTATTTGCCTTGACCGATCTTGGGTGATAGGAGACTTGCAAGTTCTATGACGGTCAAGTTAGTGTTTTATCCAGTCTTTCCAACCCCACTCAGCTGGTCTCTCCAGTGCTCAGGGGTATACAATGGTCAAGCATTAGAGGTTTGAGGATGACATTTACTTGTTAGAGCATTGACCCAGACCTCACCCTCCATCATTTCTACAAGATCTGGTGCATTTGAAGAGGGACTCTAAAGTCTAAAGGGAACCCCATGGCATACACGAATAAAGGAATCTTGTCCACTATTTCTGTTGTTCAATGAAGTGAGGAACCCTTGTAACATGTTTTCACAATCGCACCTTTATTAAATATGCACAAGCCAACTAGTCTAAAAAGGTGTCAGTGACAAATTTTAGGGTTTTATAATACAGATACTAGAATAAAATACAGATGATTAACCATGATAAATTCATAAGAGGAGCAACATGGTTTATTTAAAACAGTGCTTAATAAAAGGAAAAATATATAAAGCTGTAAGGATCTAGATTAAGTTAATTGCTATGTCTCTCTCTCCCTCTCTCTCTCTCTCTCTCTCTCTCTCTCTCTCTCTCGCTAATCGACCTCGTGAAGATACAGCAGAGGGCAGTCTTACTCTAGGATGCCTTCAAATTCACCAAAATCAAATATAATTTTTAAAACTAATTATTTAAATAAAAATTTTAACATTTTCAATTTAAGAATTAGGATATACTAACCATTATAAGTGTGTGTAGACTGCTAAGAAGCATGGTGGAGAAAGACACACTCTCCCTAGTATTGATATAGACACTATAATGTAGACACTAATTTAGTAAATAAATAAATTAACAAACATTCGTCATTATCTAACAATTGAAATTTGTTCATAAATGAGCAAATAACAGGATGGAAACAGGATTAACACCTTCATCTTGCTTAGCATATCATTCAGTAGCTGCTATGGATTATATTGCATCTACATTGAACTAATAGGAAAATTTTTAACATATTAAATTGACCTTCACTCTAACCTTAGTAGTTGTGGCTCAGGAAAGTGGTAGTTCAGTGGTTCAGGTTACTGAGCTACTGAACAGCTAAGGTTGTAAAACCAGCAACATTAAAATATTATTGTTGGGTTCTTCAGCAAGATCTCTCACCGTCAGCTGCTTAGCTGTGTCCTGTTTTGTCATTTGGGATAAAAGCATGAGTAAATATCCATGTAAAAAATGTCAAATATTGTTGTTGGCTTGTAGAGTATTAGTCCTGGTGCTCACTAGAAACTTGTCGACTTTCATCATCATTATTGTCTCTGGCAATACATAGTATGGACCTTTTCCCAGTGACCTTCTTACACTTAGGTTGATTTTTTGTTTTTAATTAACCTTAGTTTGCCCCAAACTATATCAGTATTAACACCACCATAACTAAGAGAAAGAACATGTTTAGGGTGATGGCTTCTCTACCACCTAACAAATACTGTTTGTGCTGCAAAGCTTTGAGGGTACTCAGTCCTGATTAGTTTTGGTTCTGTCTAGACTTTCTAACACATATTTTATCATAGGACCCACCATAACCCCAGATATTTTGCAATACATACACAATTAAAAAGGTGTTATTTATATTAAAATCCAACATTTTTTGTATTTTCTTTTTAAAAGAACCAGGTCAAAAATGCATTTGTGATTTATAGAGTCTCATACAGACAGTTAGAATCACATTTAAAGTCCATCATGGCAGGATGGCAGGAAGATCTACCTGTTTACAACACCTTAGGAGAGTGCATGATCTCTACGGACTGACGCTGTTTCATTGGGTGGATTTGAGCCAGCTTATCTACCCCTTTCCCCTCCTAAAAGGAGCCTGGGGAGCAATATGCCAGCTTGTCACTTCAAACCTGTGTCAGAAATACGCATTTACTGTTTGTTATCATCTCTACATAGATACAGTAATCGGTGCTGCCATGGTGCTGGTCTAAATATTTTACAGCAGTGTGAGCAAACGATTCCTGATTGCACTTATGTGAGAAAGTGAGCTTTGATTTGATATAACATTTTATGTTTTGATAGTCATGTGTTTGAAGTTGTATAAAAGTGTTTACTTTACAGTGAAGTTTATAATCCTAGGTTCTTATGGACTTTAATACCATGCTTAGGACAACATTACCAACATTATTATTATTATTATTATTATTATTATTATTATTATTATTATATAAACATATAAGTGAACTTATAAGCATTTACATTCATTTCTTTGCAATGAGAGTTTATTGTGCTTTTATAGGATAGCACATTGTGCAGATTGACCTTCATCATACAATGCAGTTATACAGTCAGAGAGGACCCTGTGATAGATACAACAGAGGGATGCAATCAGTCTTAAATTGTCCAGTTAGGTGTTTTTTTCCATAGAAAATGCTAGCTGGAACACCTTTTGTGCTGATATGAAGAAAAAAGTATTACGTGACTAACACTGTAACAACATCAGTGCTCTTATCACTCCTAGCTAGTTTTGGCTAACTACCTAGCCTAGCAATAATTAATCTGAAATAATGCTAAATAATGATTTATAGAAATGTACAACATCACAAGGAGTAGGTGCAAGTTACAAAAATAGCACTGAAAATAGGAAAAGAAATTAATTTCCAAACTGCTTTAACCATTATTAAGGGCGCAGGGAGGCTGGAGCTCATCCTAGCCAACTCCAGGTAAAGGTGGGGCACACCCTGATTGAGCCAGACCATCGCGGGGCCTAAACACTCACACATACACACACAAAACCATTCACACTCACATTCACAACTAGGGGCAATCAAGAATATTCAATTAGCCTAATGTACATGTCTTTAGACTGTGGGAGGAAACCAGACCACCCAGAGAGAATCCACACAAGCAAGAGGAGAACCCCCAAACGCCGCTCAGAAACACCATCAAAAGGCGTTTATGAGAATTGAATAATTTATAATGCTGTAAATTCACATTTATCAGTAAATCAATGTTTCCACCAACTTGCCGTCTGATTGGCCATGAGATAAAACATGTGCTGGCACGTATTGCCAGCTGTAAAAACCCTTGATTATCTCAGAGGTAAATATTGAGAAATGTACCACACTGGAGGTACTGTCAAAAAATGTAATACAACTAGTCTGTTTGGTAATAAGAACTCTTTACTTGTCAAATATTTTACACATTCGAATCAATTCAATGTGTAACTTATCCCACTGCCATCAAAATTTGGTTTCTCTACACAGCACAAATTGTTTCTCTGGTGCACATCTCAAGGCCTATCGAAAAAAGGCTGCGGTTTTGAAAAACAGAAGTAATAGAAAGAAGAATGAAAAAAAAAAAACTAATATTGTTGCATATTTTTTGTATTTTTGCCAAACGCAATAAAGTCTAGCCAAAATATCTGTGTCACTACGGCCGGATGTAATTTGCTCACTCTTGATCCAATTACATTTGTGTCTTTGAAATAAAAGAAAAATACTGCAATTTGCTCATATTTCTGTATACATGAATCTTGGCACTCTTCAAAGCACACGGCAAAATACCATCGGATGAAGATCAGGTGCCTCAAAATAAAATAAAGCCATTTTTATACAATGAAGTCATTTTGGGACCGAGGCCTTGAGACTGATAATCAGGACAATTACTTGCATGGAGCGTACAGAGGAAAAGAATATTGTTTCAGGCTCATCTTTTCTTGACTATTCAAGGCTCATAGAGGTTTGAAGGCAAACACACACACACACAAACACACACACGTCATTGTCCAAGTCAGGTCTGCACTCGATGTAATTATGTTTGATGCATTTGAAGGTGGATGTCTGACAGCTGTCTTCCCAGCCTGTCTTTGATCGTCACTGATGGCAGGGTTTGGGCCCGGCGATGCTTTTTCTCTCTGAAATGTGTGAGATAAAGAAAGCTCCTGTGCTTTTTCCTTTGATATATATATCCTTTGACCAAGGCGGTGAGATTCTGTTTACTAATTAGCGTGATTATTCGTACTAGCTCACAGTCAGCATGTTGCTTTGCATAAACTAATTTTGAAACAAGATTAGCGGATTAGCACTACACTACTTGAGTGTGAAACAATTTATCTACTCAAAGACAGGAAGCACAAAATTAAATAAAGAAATACTCCAGCCAGAAGCACATTAAATTCAGTATGTTTTTACTGGAATATTTGGGATGTATTTAGGAATTCTGGTGCCAATTTCCTTGGTGTTGTAGTTTTCTTAGTCCTGTGAGAAGTTCGAGGCTGCCTGCTTTGCTGACATCACAGGTTAGCAATGCTAGCACATTTACAATGGAGTTGAATTTGAGAAAGCATGACAGTCTCCAACATAAAGCATAATCATGCTTTTTAAAATGTGTTTTAGCTCCTTAAAGATAAAAAGCAAGAGCTTCTTTTCTCTCTGATGGTTTTCCAGCAATGTTCAATAAAGTAAAACCTGTCAAAATTCCAATTACAAGATGAAAACTGCAATGCTGTGGATATTGGTATCAAATAAGCACAGAATCAAAGACTAAAGCACTGCTCAGTCTATTTGGTAATAATTTTACATTTAAAAATACATCTTGAGGGCATGCGATGGCCTGGCGAGCTGTCCAGGCTGTACTCCACCCTCGCCCAGAGTCGACTGAGATGGGTGCCAGCCTCCCCGCGACCCTAATTAGAATTAAGCGGTTTAGAAAATGAATGAATGGAACAACGGATCTTGAGGGCACTACAGTGGTGTAGTGGTTAGCAATTCCACCTCACAGCAAGAAGGTCCTGGGTTCTAGTGTGGGTTTTCTTTTGGTGATGCGGTTTTCGTTCAAGGTTAAAAGACATTCCCATTAGACTAATTGGAAATGTTCCATTGCTCCTAGATGTAAATGTGTTTGTGAATGGTTGTGTGTCAGTGTTGGCCCTGCTGTGGCTTGGTGAGCTGTTCAGGGTGTACACCGTCTTCGCCTAGAGTCGGCTGGGATTGGCTCCAGCCTCCCTGCAACCCTAATGGAGGATAAAGCAGTTTGGAAAAAGAAATGAAATTAATATATCTTGAATGCTATTATGGTTCAATATTTGCTTTAAGTTTTCTGAACATAGTAGTAAAGTGAATGTGTCTATGTTCAGCTATGGTATGTGTATAGTCGGAACATGTACAATAGGGCTTTTATTCAGGGTCATCCAATTTCTGTAGTATTTCATCACTCAAAAAAAGTGAAATTGATGAAGAAATCTACTGAAATATTGTGAATAGTTGGATCTCCTGAAAAGTGCATTCTTATAAGATGTAGTTCTGTTAATATTTATGGCACATACATGATTTAATTACAGTTTCACTGGGATATAACTTTTTATTATAGGTATATTATATATGTATATTATACTATTGATTAGTATAAGGAAAAGAGCTCCAAAAGCTACAGTAGTTTTTTTAGTATTATAGGACATTTGATACCATACAAAGTCTGATGTAAGTAAATGCCTGCTGCAGCCTACAATTTAATAAGAACTAAACACAAAATTTATTGTACAGTACGCTTAACTGATCCGTTCAAAAAGGGGATAGTTTAAAAAAAGTAAAAAAAAAAAAAAAAAATAGAACACAGTGTACATTGCCTACTGTACCACCACACATGTTACTAAGTGTCAGTAACACATACGCTGCAGTCTGGAAGACATCCATTGAAAGAAATAAATGAAAGGCCATTCGAGCAAAGCATCAATGCATTCAGGAGGAAAATGAGATTTATTAGTAGATGACTGTTTCAGTCATTAACTGAGAGCAACCCCAACAGGAGTCTATCCTGCATCCCTAGCCACTGAATTTTCAATTACGCTCTTCAACTGCAGCTAATTAGGCTTACATTAATCAATACCACTATCAATAGTATGATGAGGTCTTTTATCCTGGAACAGGATTTATTTGAGGGGCGAATTTTAAGACCTGCTGAGGTATTTGACTCCAACACAAAGGGTCATCAGAAGGGTCAGATGAGCAGAAAATAGTTCATCTGCACTGAAAGAGTGATAGACTCACAGCTTATCACTTGTCTATGAATGAAAAGCTCCTTACGGATGTAGCATGAGTGGTTGAAATGCTTCTATTATATCTCTATGCAGTATTAGGTCACGTTACACTCAAAGAATGCTTGAAGATTGAGAATAAAATGTATTCCATTAAAAAAGGTCAATGATTAACCAGGGCGGTACAGTGGCCTAGTGCTTAGCATGTCCACCTCACAGCAAGAAGATCCTGGGTTTGATTCCTGGGCTCGAGTGTTTCTGTGTGGAGTTTGCATGTTCTCGCTGTGCTTGCCTGGGTTTTCTTCAGGTACAGTGGTTTCCTCCTACATTACTAACATTACTACATTAGGCTAACTGGCTGTTCCAAATTGACCCTAGGAGTGAGTGTGAGTGGAAATGGCTGACTGTTGCCCTGCGATGGTCTGGAGAGCCTATCAGGGTGTCCCCTCGCCCAGTGTCAGCTGAGTTAGAAGTGTTACAGACTGTAGTGCAACCCATAGGTACTAATGAAATGGGTTCATACAGAGTTGTATTGTGGATGCTTCACATGATCTAAACCTAAAAATACACACATTAAAGACTTTGTTGTTTAACAAAGGAAAACATATGATTGTTGATACTGTGAAGCTCTTAGGCTAGTATCTCACGAATGCTGATGAACATATCGAATTCTGGATTTCGTCAGGGTTCGTAAAAGGCTGCAAAACAGTTCGCAACCAGTTTTTAGGGATGCAAACAGTTTTAAGGGTTGCAAACAGTTTTTCCATTTGAACATGTTTAAAATGGATTTCTGTGAATTTATTTATCCGCAAAACAGTTTTAAACATTTGCAAACGATCGTAACACAGTTTGTGAAAGTTCTTTTTGGTTCACCAAATAGTAAACACAATGCTGAGGAAGGGTTGCTCACCTTTCTTACAGTGTTGGGTACATCAGTGGGGTAAAGGTGGACCATTCTAAGATTCGCCTGACATTCACCTGGTATTTTCAACCAGTCCAACGACATGCACAGTAGGCTATCTGGCTGTTTCAAATTGCCCCTAGATGTGAGTATGACGCTATTAGGAATAAGCGTTTTGGAGAATTAATGAATCAATAAATGAGCATTAGAGAGAGAGAAAAAAAAGATAGATTGGGGAAGTTTCCATACTTTGAATTATTGTTACTAGCTATTTAAAACATCAGCGGTTCCTTCCGGCAACATCAGTCCTTGCCCGATTTTTAAGTGTGCACGAGTGTTACAACTTTAGGCGTGCTCAGAGACATGTTACTATTCTGACTGTCTGTTCAAGCCTGGTAGTGACACAAATTTGTTGGATTGGCTTGGGCTGCGTCTCTGACCCTGTGCAGTATAACACATAGACCAGGGAGCCAGCCAGTTGTAGTGAAATCGGCTGGCTGCTTCGTGGAGTGGCTGGCTAGCTGGCTATGAAAAAACACGGCTGGCTAATAGTGGCTAAACTTAAAAACATGTAAAGGATATATAATTTGGCTAATAATAATACACAATTACACAAATACAATAATACACAATATTGTACATACTCTAAATAATGTAAAAAAAAAAATCCTGTAACGAATTTATGTAATCATGGCATTTATTAAGACATTAATTTGTCTGGAATACCAATCTTATATCAAATAACCATTTATAGATTTGTTTAAGTTTTTTAAACAACAGTTTCAAGGTCAAGGGGCAGTGGTAAGGTGCTGGCTTACTGATCCCAAGGGGTGGGATTCAAGCCCTAGTGTCACCAGATTGTCAATGCTGTCCCCCCAGTGCAGCTTACTGGGTCATCAAAGGCCAGCCATGTATTTCACTGTCTGTGGTGAGAGGCATGAAAAAGAACCATTGCTGACTTTCATAGAGAGTAGACTGCATTGTGTGTTTCTGACCTGCGATGGCCTGATGAGCTGTCCATGGTGAACTCTGCCCTCGCCCAGAGTCGGCTGAGATGGGCACCAGCCTCCCCGCGACCCTAATTAGGATTATGCAGTTAAGAAAATGAATGAATGCGGCTATAAGAGACAGTACACAGGTCTAATAATATATTATCAGCCAGTGCTGATCTGCACAAACAAGCGCAGAGATCATTGAAAACATTTATTTTTGTTCCTAAACCAACTGATGACAGGAAAGCCGAGTTGGCAAAATGTTAACTGCATAAGCCATTTTGGATTTTCCGTCACACACATCTTTGGCACCGTTCTCGTCCTCAGAGCCACTAGAATGTAACTTCTCACTGTCTCCACAAGAGATGTCAACCCCGCCCAACGTGTTGACATCACTTCCAGGAAAAGACTGCTAACCCCTGTAGTTCAGCACACCGCTAGTAATCCACAGGATAAATTTTCCAGCTTTGAGCTTTTTATGGTCAAACATTTAAAAAAAAAAAGTCTGTATCACTTAAACGTATTACATACCCACAAATTGCCAATACGGGTACATTTTAATAAATTTTTTAATGTCATCACACCACCCTCTCATATTTATTTTCAGCAAAGCTGTCAGTTGTGTATAGTTGATTGCAGATGTTTATTTATTTATTTGTTTGTTTTGTTTTTACCAGAAATACCAAGAGTTCAGTGCTTTAATTGTGTCTCCTCCAAAATTTTACTCCAATTTTATTGTTTCATATCTATTTAAATATCAGCATACACTGACGTGCAACTGCTAACCCAGACTGAGCTTTACTATTCCAAGAAACCCAGACTCAAGTTGATACAGCTGTCTGCATCCAATCTTTACCACGTTCGATATCTTTGGGCTAGCCGATACCAACTATTCCCAGCGGCCATGAAGACAGACACAGTTTTGGCGGCCCTGTCAGCAGAGCTTTAACTTCCTCCAGCTCAAACGGAGATCTCCAGCAGGTAGAGCTTTCGCAGCCATTGTATGACGGATAGCACCTCGTCTCTCTGCTGGAGTCAGGAATCCTGCTCCTGTCTCTCGGGGGAGGCTGAAAACTTGCCATTCACAGCACTGTAACCAGATCGGCGCTAAAAAGCTAACAGTCTGGACTCGGAAGGCGTCTGTGGTCAGGCTCTCCCTCCTCTCTTATCTCAGTTTCCTCCAGCAGGGCAAACAGGGAAGAGCTGCCTTCATTTAAAATGAGACAAATGAACAGTCATGAGATACAGGGAGCATTCTGTACAGGATTTTATGCTAAAGAAAAGTGTTTTTTCCCTCCTGTTGTTGTTGTGGTTGCATTTAAACACAGTAACAGTTAAATACAATGATTACTGATACATTTATGTGTTTACAATCTCTGAAATTTAGGTAGCAAACTGTCCTATTTGTTTCCGTCAATGGTATTTTTACTTCTGTTTTACTTCTATATAACTTATATTTTAGTTTTATATTTTATTTATTTTATTCATTCATTCATTTTCTAAGCCGCTTAATCCTAATTAGGAATCCCATCTCAGCCGACTCTGGGCGAGGACCTGGTACACCCTGATCAGCTCGCCAGGGCATTGCAGGGCCAACACACAGGCAACCATTCACACTCACTCTCACACCCAGGGGCAATTTAGAACAGCCCATTAACCTACTGTGCATGTTTTTGGACTGTCGGAGGAAACCGGAGTACTCGGAGGAAACCATGGGATAAACATGCAAACTCCACAAAGAAATGCCCAGGAATCGAACCCAGGCCTTCTTCCTGTGAGGTGGACATGCTAACCACTTCACCACCGTGCCGCCCTCTTTTATGTTTTCACCGGTGTTGCTTTGTTCGTTTTTGTTTGTTTGTCTGTCTGTTAGCAACATTACTCAAAAAGTTATTCACAGATTTTGATGAAATTTTCAGGATGAGTCAGAAATGATACAAGGAACAATTGATTACATTTTGTCAGTGATCCAGATTATTGTCTGCATGCAGGGAATTTTTAAAGATTTTTTAGCGCGGGCAACGTTTTATCTAAATGTTATCTTATGTGCAATATTTGTTTCCTATGTGCAATACTGAGGGAGCTCTGAGTTCAAGAATCTCATTGCTGCTAATGATGTTCCATTTTTACCTGTATATGACAATAAAACTTGAAACTTTTATTTGGAATAAAAGCTTTTATCTGCCAGTGGGCATAAAATATACCTTTTAATTAGGGAAATAAATGCACAGTTTGGTTCCTTTGTTTTCTAATGTCCTATTTATTTAAAGCTAAAATTATTACTTTGACACTTCAACTCATCACAAAACTTCATACACTGTATATTCTTATAATGTAGATACATAATGGCTGATGTGTAGCCCACATCTGCACTTGAGTCATAATATAGCAGCTGTTTCAGTTTAGGTGAAGATTAATTAAAAAGGTAATTTTTAATAAAAAATAATTAAAAAGTAATAAAAAAAATATTTTAAAAGGTTATTAATTAAAAAGGTAAGCAATTACAGATTTCACTTTAAATTTCAGATTTCTTATATAAGAACATATCATTTCGTATAGCAGTGGTTTATGTCCATATTGGTAGGGCATAATGAAATTATTGATAGCATATCCTCAAACAGGCGGCACGGTGGCACACAGGTTAGCACGTCCACCTCACAGCAAGAAGGCCTGGGTTTGATGTGTCTGTGTGGAGTTTGCATGTTCTCCCCGTGCTTGCGTGGGTTTCCTCTAGGTACTCTGGTTTCCTCCCACAGTCCAAAAACATGCACAGTAGGCTAATTGGCTGTTTCAAATCTTCCCTAGGTGTGAGTGTAATTGGTAGTGTGTGTATGTTGGCCCTGCGATAGCATGGCGAGCTGTCCAGGGTGTACCCCGCCCACACCCAGAGTCAGCTGTGATGGTCGCCACCCTCCGCATGACTTAAATTAGGATTAAGCATCTTAGAAAATGAATGAATGAATGAATATCCGCAAACAAAAGTAAAGTAGGAGGCTAATCACACTTGAATTATTCCTTCAGTTGCTATGTAGTGATTTTTAAAGTCATTGCATCAGGAAGCTGAGAATCAACAACATATATTCATTCAGTATGAAGTCAAGTGGGTTGCTTTGATTGCTTTCAAATATCAAAACACACGCAAGGTCACCAAAGTGCATGCACATTTCTGATGTTATGGGCGCTGTCCACTCCATAACTTCCCTTTCATCTCTCAGTATTTGCAATATATTTACTTCCACCAAGGAGGTTATGTTTTTGGTTAGGTTTGCATGTTTGTGAGCAGGACAAACTCAAAAGGTAGGATGAGTGGTATTCTATCAGGCCCAGTAGGGGGTGCTGTGTATCTGTTTTTTTGGGTTTTTTTTAATTGACTGAGTGGAGGTTTGCACTCTCTGAGTGCTTTTGTTTACAAAAGAAATGGTTCTGCACATAATCGACACACTGTCTGCACTTACACTTTGCTTTTGCTTCTGTTTATAAAAATATATTTCGAACAGTTCCGTATTACTTGCTATGAAATATGATCTTAAATTTTCATTGCTCCTTATAGCTGTACACACATTCTATTTAAAAATAGAAGTGTTTAGGTTATATGCATATATTTAACAAACAACCTTTGAGTAATATTGTATACTAAGTGAGTAAGCACCAGAATTATATATAAGCCTTAATAGTTTAACACTCTAATACCATTTATTAAGCTCTTAAGGATTAATGTATGTCATAGCAATGTCATTGGGATGAAGCAGATAATGTACATAGGCCATTCTCCATTTATAGAGCAGCTCAGTAGGATCAACAATGTCTGTATGCCTTTCATATATTAACTTTTTTTTTTCCAGTGGTGAAGGGACCTGACTCTTTGGAAAGCCTGTAGGAAAGAAGACGACTCTCTTAGCACAAGGCATAGCCCAGATTCACAACAATGTATTGATGTTTGCCCCTTGCATTCTCCTAGTGAGTATATGGTTTCAGCTGCTTCCAAGGTTGGCGCCAAGCTCTGTCTTCTTTGGACCACAAACCAGAATTAATTGCAAATCAATCGAACAAAGTACAACTGATCAGTAAACCAATTAGTAATTTTAGCAGGTCACCCTGGTTTGGCTTACTTAATTCATTTTCTTTGTTTTTGATAAGTGTTACCATATATTGTTATATTTACCCTTTTTCACATTTTGTATCTGCATTTTTTTTTTTACTGCTTCCTTTCATTTGAATTATCCATTATGTAAAAAGAGCACATTCATTTCATTTTAGTAGTCATTATTTTTCATAAACGCATCATGGGATTTCCATATTCATCATATTTACATTTAGGAATGATTTGTGTATATCATTGTCAAAATTTTAAACTATTTTTATATTTTATATAAACATGTCATTTACACTGCAAAATACTGCAGTCTAATTAAATATATATCAAAATCTTAGAGCTGAATTAAGGTAAAATACTAAAGATAAATTTAGGAAATATGTGTTAATAGATAGATAGATAGATTGATAGCTGGATAAATGGATGGATAGTTCTTATATACACATGCTAGGAGGAAAAAAAAATGACTGACCTAGCTAATACCATGATGCACCATCTTGAGGCATAAGATCTTTTAATGTATTCTCTGGCTGTGCCTGAAAGGAGGAAAGAGGGAGTTGAATAGATCCATTAATTTAATTGAAGCACGGCTCTGACAAGAGATAAAACATATCCTGCATCTCTCCAGGCTGCTGCTTGCTTTATAGTAAACAACCGATGATCCATAAACAAAAAAAAGAGAGAGAGAAGGAGTGCGAGAGAGAGAGAGAGAGAGAGAGAGAGAGAGAAGTGAGAGAGAGAGAGAGAGACCCACTCTATAGAGACTTCAAGGCCACAAAAACATGACACAGGCAGAAGAGAATGGAAAGTGAAGAGCCCCTTCTTCCTAGCTTTAGCAAGCCCTACATGTGCATTCAGCCTGGATGGGGCTCATTGTAGCCCTGCTTTGGGATTTTGATGTTGATAATTCTGCTCCTGGGCTTGGTGCTGGTGGTTGTCAAAGAGAAACCTGCAAGTGCAGAAAATAACCATGACTTTTTTGAAACAGGCAATGCTTTCTCTTCATTCACGGCCTATTTAAGGAACCATGTAGTGATGGGAGTCATACAACAGGTTCATTTAATATATTGTTAAGAATATTTGAGGAAAGTAGGGAAGAAAACTTTCAGTCCGGTTCCAATATACTGTTTATAGATGAAACTAGATTTAAGGTCTGTGGTTTCAGTCATTAAATGTCTCTTGTGGTGCTCAAAGATTTATCTATGATGATGATTATTATTAGTAGTAAAAGCAGTAGTAGTAGCGGGTGGCATAAGGTCCTGGGTCCGAGTCCGGGGCTTGGGCGTTTCTGTGTGGAGTTTGCATGTTCTGCACGTGCTTACGTGAGTTTTCTCTGGGTAGTTCAGTTTTCTCCCACAGTCTAAAGACATGTACATTAGGCTAAGTGGCTGTTCCAAATTGCCCCTAAGTGTGAGTGTGAATGGTTGTGTGTGTTGCCCTGTGAAGGTTGAAATAGGCTCCAGCCTCCCCGTGACCCAAGTAGGATTAAACGGTTTGGCAAATGGGAAAGTGAGTAGTAGTAGTAGTAGTAGTAGTAGTAGTAGTAGTAGAATAAAGTGCTATTTCAGAGTGAATTGTGTCTTGATATATGTGCATTTTAGATATACAAATTATAAACCATTATTAAGACTTATACCACAGCATGGTTAAATTCTCAGTTCCCATTGGTCAGAAGTTTGCATTATTTTTGCATAGCAAATGGCTGTGACAGTACTTCAGGGTGTAAAACCAGTAAAAGGTTTATATTAATGCACACATTCTAATATGGTTCTGATATGATCTAAGATATTTTATTATTTCTTTGTTAACAACTAATAGGGAGAGACTTGTATGGCATCAAATCCACTAATTAAAAACATTCTTTATATATGTTGCTGTTTAAAAAGATGGCTATTTAGTTGTTAAAGTGGTGAAGTACCTAATGTTATGGAAAGAGTATCAGGTGTCAGTGATTTGTAAATGTCAAGGTTGCAAAAATTCGCACTACTGGAAAATCCTTATGCTTTTTAGTTTCTCGACAAAATTTGACAAGGAGACTTGTGTGACAATAACTTTTTATCATCATTATAATGTAAGGAGTAGCAGGAACTAGCTCGAGTCAAGGCTGTTCTACATCCTTAAGATTACCACCAAACTATGACAAATATAACCACCATAGCTGCAGTGATGAGGGGGCTAAGCACGCTGGCAAGGCATAATTTCCATGGAAATGTCATTAAAACAGTAAATGGCAACAGGTTGGGACTTCAGTAGGCTTGACTTGCAAGAAAAAAAAAAATCAGGATTGTGGACTGAAAGCATCATAAGTAATGACAAGAAGCATTCATTCATTCATTCATTTTCTGAACCGCTTAAGATTCTAATTCTAATTAGGGTCGCGGGGATTTCTGTGTGGAGTTCTACCCGTGCTTGTGTGGGTTTCCTCTGGGTGCTCCGGTTTCCTCCCACAGTCCAAAAACATGCAAAGTAGGCTGATTGGCTGTTCCAAATCACCCATAGGTGTGAGACTGAGTGTGAACGGTTGTATGTGTGTTAGCCCTGCAATGGTCTGGTGAGCTGTTCTGTCGGCTGAGATAGGCACCAGCTTCCCCGTGAGGATAAAGCACTTAAGAAAATGTATATATATAGTGTTTAACAAAAAAAAAACAAACAACAAAAAAAAACAACAACACAGAGCTAGGACTGAGGATTTTGTCCTAGCCACATAAAGTGCAAAGTGTGCAAACAGTGCAAAGACAATACAGTGCAAAAACATTACAAAAGGAAAAGACAACACAAGAATGAGATATTTAGCGCAGAAAGAAAGAAAAAGATGAAATGGAATAAAAAAAATGAAATGATGTACAGAGTAGCAGTGGATGAGGCAGTGCAAATAGAATTTAGGCATCAACATAAATATAAACATAGTAGGGTAATGAAATAATAACAGGGTTGAGGTAATGTAATAAATAGTGAACAATTTAAGTTATGCATTTGTGGAGGAAGAGAGGAAAGAGAGACTCCGGTGATATTTTCAGCTGTCCACACTCTCCCCTGAAGAGTCTTACGATCCGGGACAGTGCACTTCCCAAATCAGGCAGTGATGCAGCTGCTCAGGAGGCTCTCGATGGTCCCTTTGTAGAACACAGTCAGTATGGGGGAAGGGAGATGGGCTTTCCTCAGCCTCCTCAGGAAGCAGAGGCGCTGCTGGGCTTTCTTGATGATGGAGCTGGTGTGGAGTGACCAGGTGAGGTTCTTTGCCAGATAAACACTAAGGAATTTAATGCTCTTGACGGATCAGAGGATCCATCGATGAACAGCGGGGAATGGTCACTCTGTGCTCTCCTGAAGTCAACAACCATCTCTTTAGTCTTCTCGATATTCAGAGACAGGTTGTTGGCTCTACACCAGGCTGTTAGCTGCTGCACCTCCTCTCTGTATGCTGACTCGTCGTTCTTGCTGATGAGACCCACCACAGGTCGTGTCATCGGCAAACTTAATAATGTGGCCCGAGCTGTGCATTGCTGCACAGTCGTGAGTCAACAAAGTGAACCGCAGTGGACTGAGCACACAGTCCTGAAGAGCTCCAGTGTTCAGCCTGGTGGTGCTAGAGATGCTGTTCCTGATTCGGAATGACTGGGGTCTCCCAGTCAGGAAATCCAGAATCCGGTTGCAGAGAGAGGTGTTCAGGCCCAGCAGGCTCAGCTTCTCAATCAGCTGCTGATTAATAAATTCTGAACTAAAGTCTATGAACAGCATTTGTATATATGTGTCCTTACAGTCCAGGTGTGTGAGGGCCAGATGGAGAGTTGTGATGATGGCATCGTCCGTGGAGCAATTAGGACAATACGCAAACTGCAAGGGGTCCAGTGAGAATGGTGGTCGTGACTTGATGAACCTCTTGAAGCATTTCATTACAGTTGGTGTGAGTGCAACGGGATGGTAGTCATCGAGGCAGGAAACCGTAGGCACCATAGGCACAGGGACGATGGTTGTTGCCTTGAGGCATGTTGGGATGATGGAGCTGCTCAGTGAGATGTTGAAGATGTCCGTGAATACATCTGCTAGCTGCTATGCACACTCTCTGAGAATGTTGTCTAGTCCAGCAGACTTTCATGTGTTGACTCTGCGTAGAGTTCTCTTCACATCAGCCGTGGTGAGACAGAGCACCTGGTAGTTAGGAGGAGGGATGGTCTTCCTCACTGTCGTGTTGTCCTGTGCCTCAGACCAAGTGTAGAATTCGTTCAGCGTGTCTGGGGGGGGGCATCACTGTCACAAGCAAGTGGTGTTGATCTGTGGTTGGTGATTGCCTGGATGCCCTGCCACATGTGCCGGGAGTCCCCGCTGTTCTGGAAGTGGCCGTGAATTTTTTGGCCGTGTGTGTGCGCTTCACCTCTCTGATGGCTCAGAACAGTTTGGCCCTTGCTGTTTTTAAGGCCGCCCTGTCCCCTGCTCTGAAAGCAGTCTCTGAGTCTCTCGACTTCAGAAGAGCACACACTTTTGCAGTCATCCACGGCTTCTGGTTGGAGCATGTGATGATTGTCTTAGAGACGGTCATGTCCCGATGTAGCCTGGTCATTGATGCCGTGTACTCCTCCAAGTCAATAGAGTTGCTCCAGGAGTCAGTGTTGGTTGCAGCCTCCGTGAACATGTCCCAGTCAGTGCACTCAAAACAGTCCTGAAGAACAGAGATGGCTCCTGCTGGCCAGGTTTTAACCTGTTTTAGAACCAGTTTAGAACATCTGATGAGTGGTTTGTATGTTGGAATCAACATCACAGAGATGTGGTCTGAGTAGCCGAGGTGGGGGCGGGGCTCCGCACTATACGTGTTGGGAATGTTTGTATAAACAAGATCCAGCATGTTTGCTCCTCTTGTAGCAAAGTCCACATGCTGATGGAATTTATGGAGCACTGTTTGGAGATTTGCATGACTGAAAAATTTTTAGACGTTTAAAACAGTTAACATTTTATTCGTGTTTGTTAGTAAAGATAATTGAACAAATTATTCATTCGTTCATTTACACCTTGAACAGCTCACAACTCCGTCGCAGGGCCAACACACCTACCTAGGGGCAATATGGAACAGTCAGTTATACTAATACGCATGTCTTTGGACTGTGGAAGGAAACCGGAATATGCAGAGGAACCCCACAAAATTATGGGTAGAACATGCAACCTCCACACAGAACTGCCCACACCAAACCCAGACTCAAACCCAGGACCTTCTTGCTGTGAGGTTGATTTGTTAACCACTGCACCACCGTTCCACCCTAAAAGAACAAATTACACAAAATTTTACAGAAAACTCAGTATTTATTCTGTTTACAGTATTTAATTTTGCCTCCTTTGGACTTTATAACAGCGTGTATTCTTGAAGCTATTGTTTTTACGTATTTTACTGCAGTTTCTGGAGCACTGTGTTCCAAATAGTTTGTAGCTCTTCCTTAAGATTGTCTTTAAATGAAATCTTTATGTGAACAATTTGTAAATCAATGAAATCCTTTATTTGTAAGAGTACTATATTTACATTAATGCAAGGCAAAGAGCAATGAGAAAGGTTTCATTTCAGTAAACTGACAGCATGAAAGTTTATGTGCTGTTCTTGAGGAGGAATACAAATTATAGTGATCAAATAATAAAAGTAGTGCACAGGTTTCAGCATTATCGGGGTGGGATTGAGTTTCGATAGAAGTGCTATCCTAAGGGGAAACAGTGGTGTGTGAATAGGTACTAAAGCCTCTCTGAAAGAGACAAGCGGAGAAATTTGAGCTACTCGGGATAAAACAGTGCAACACACACAGGTCCCCATATTTAGTCTGTTAATTGAGAAGAGCTTTTTTTTTTATTATTAGGTGAAGTGGAGCCTACACTAATGCTAGTCTGAAATCACAGAGTTCCTAATCTAAAAATATGGATGAAATAGTGCAATCAATTACAAAGGGTCTTATTGCACTTTATGTTCTAAAGTGTATGTACCTACCATTCTTCCACATACAGTCCCTCAAAATGACAAGGACTGTTTCATGATAGTGTCTAGGCTTTGATCCTATACTCATCAAACTGCTTGTAAAGTACTTGAAGTACTGCTAGCTTTTGCATTACTAACAGCACTGTCTTGGCAGGGCAATAATGTAGCCCAGTGACGAGGACAAGTCAAAGTGGCATCAATTTCTGCTGACCAGGAGACAGGTTTGTTTGTCACCACACTTGGGTGATACCATGGGTCTCCTAAATGAGTTTACATGTTGGGCGTTGACTCACAAGGAGCTCATCTGCCCTTTTACAAGACTCGCTAAAATTTACTACAATTTGGTTTTTTTTTGGAACCCAGCGTGGTGGAAAATCTACCATGGTTCAGATTGACAGTGAGGAGTGGACTTGAACTTGGCTTAAGCCAAAACATCCAGTGGTTGCTCTTCCAGGTTTGACCCTTTGATGGGACTAGATCACTTGAAGCACAAACATGAAATTAATGAAATGAATTTGTTAGGACTTCCTGCTGATGGTCAAGCTGACAAGCTGCTATTCATTCAATTTCTCCCTTCAGACAAAACTGATTCTTGATGACTTAATAATCATAGCTGAAGCTTTTACAGGGTGGGTCATCATGCCTTCCCCAAACCCTCCCATTTGTCTGGAGACACAACCGCATGGCTGGGCCACTCACACTCACGTTCACAGGTAGGAGGAATTTGGAACAGCCAGTTAGCCTAATGTACATGTCTTTGAACTGTCTGAGGTAACCGGAGCCATTGGAGGAAACCGATGCAAGCACGGGGAGAACATGCAAACACCACACAGAGGTGCCCTCACTGATTACAGGGCTCAAACACAAGACTTTCTTGCTGTGAGGCAAGAGAACTAACCACCACGCCTCTGGTAAATAATTTGCAGGTGATAATGTGGTGAAAGATGAGCATGCTCTGTAGCTAGCAGGCTTTACATGTAAGAAAAGGAATATGTTATGAATATGATATAGTTAATGGCCCTGCAATGAACTGGTGACCTGTTCAGGGTGCCAACACACACACACACACACACACACACACACACACACACACACACACGCACACACACACACACAGAGACAGCCAATTATCCCAATATGCATGTCTCTGAAATGTGGAAGGAAACCGGAGTACTTGGAGGAAACCCACACAACCATGGGGAGAGCATGCAAATGTCACACAGAAATGCCCCAGCCCAGGAATCGAACCCAGGACCTTCTTACTGTGCTGACCACTAACCATGTCTTTGGTCCAGATTACCCACAGGAAAACCTTGCAAGCATTGGGGGAACATGGAACTCCAGACAGAAATGCCCTCTCCGTGGACTTGGACTTGAACCCACGATCTTCTTACTGTGAGGTGTACATGCTAACCACTACCCCAAAATGCCACTCCCATTCAACGTGTACCTCACCTTTTGCCTAAGTCAGCTGGGATTGCCTCCAGGATAAGCAGTACAGATAATAAAAGAATGGAATGCAATGATATGCCTTCTTCAGCTTAATGCTGTAAACTAGTTGCTTTTGATAGGCTATCCCTGACTCAGCAGGCCATTTATCTTTCATTATGATTGGTTGATTGTAAAGGTGAAATCCACTTTCACTTTTAATGCTGCAATTAGACTCCCTGCTGATTCTCAAAGATTTGAGTTACTTCTGTGTTATGATAACATCCAAAACAAGATTAGTGTGATCCTGTGGAAGAAATATTGGAGATCGCTTTGATTTATTTATTTGTTTTAACAGATTTCATTGCCATCTTTCAGAAAATGTGAAAATGGGGCCTTTTAAGTGTGCAGTGATATCACCTCCAAATCATTTGCCTCGTTCAGCTGTACTGGTATGTCTAAATGTAACTTTAGAATATAGTGGAAAATCAATAACAAAATTATCAATTTCGACTCCCTATTCTTATCTTACATTATCTACAGCACCAGCTCCAGATTTAGGTGCAATTTACAGAATGAATGGCTGTCCTGTGAAGAGATGGAATAGCAGGATTGGAATGTTGCTTTAGAGATGGATGTTAAGTAGTTCATATATCCCTGTTAAGTGGTCTGGGAAAAAAAAAGCAGAGTCTATCTCTTTTACCACAGTCTATATCATCTCATGCCACAACCCCAACTCCACCCCCCTCCCCCCACCCACTTCTCAGTCCCATCTCATCCTACCTCAATGAACATTTTTAATGTTTTCCCTCGTGCCTCGGGTCATATCACACATTAAGAAGAGACGAAAACAGTGGCAGATTACAGTTTCAGCTGCAGTGCCTCCGAGGTGACAATATGCCCCATACTCAACCTGAAACAGAAACCTACCCTCTCAAGGTCGTTTCCCTCGCTGATGGGGATCCAACTGCATATCAAACACAAGGATATTTTAAACTATACTCCCTTACAGTCACATAAATCCAGTTTAGAAATGAGTAAATGAATATAGTAATGAGTATAGAGTTATGAGCAATTGAACTATTTGTTTTAACACAAATCTCTATAATAACATCGACTGCTTATCAAGCCGTGTGCTTAGTGCTGTGTTACCTTTCTGTTCAGGTTTGCCTTATTGTCTGTGTGCTGTAGAAGTTTCTGTATGACAAAGGAATAATGAGTTCACTTTCCCAGGCTCAGGGCAAAACAATGCAATGTTTAAGTCTGCATGCAACATGATATTGATTATTTATTATATTATATAGTTCATATGTGAACAAATGAAAAACCAAATACTTTCATATCAGTATTTTCATATAAGTAATTTTTTTTTTTAGTTTCAATAATAAGTATTTTGCTGTTATTCTTGGGTAGCACAGAGACCTGGTGGTAATCATGTCCGCCTCACAGCAAGAAGGTCCTGGTTTTGAGATCTGGGCTTGGTGAGGTGTTTATGTGTGGAGTATGCATGCTCTACCCCTGCTTGTATGGGCTTCCTCCTGGTACTTCGGTTTCCTCCAACAGTCCAAAGACATGCACATTGGGCTAATGGGCTGTTCTGAATTGAACCTAGGTGTGAGTGTGAATAGTTGTGTTGGCCCTGTGATGGACTGGCGAGCTGTTGAGGGTGCACCCCGCCTTCGTCTTGAGTCAGCTGAGATAGGCTCCAGCCTCCTTGTGACCCTAGTAGGATAAAGCATTTGGCAAATTAATGAATCTTCATTCTTAATTTTTGGAGCACCTCAGTGCTTATCACATCTGCCATCTTTTGCTTCTTGATATTTTTGTAAATCTTTTTCAAGCCAATGAACACTCCCAATGTTTAAGTAATCTGAGCTCACCTTTTGAAAGAGGGTGATAAAGCCACACCGTATAAATACCCGTATTCCTTCAATGTATGACATCTAATCTGATTAGGCAGTATTATTGCCCACACCTTGGTTTGATTATCTGATGAACTACCATCATCCCACATAGCAAGATGAAAAGGTGAAACAGACATGTAACACTCGCAAAAACAAAACAAAACACAACACAACACCTTTTCTTCCATCCAGAACATCTGTGCAGGAGAACATGGGGAAGCGTGGGTGCTTTAAAGGATTGGACAGGATTATAGTTACATTACAGGACAATATAAGGCTATACTCTCTCTCTCTCTCTCTCTCTCTCTCTCTCTCTGTTGGAGGAGGAGGGGTGTTAAGACACTCTTGTCTGCAATGTCGCCTTTGATCAGAGATGTTGAAATCTCTCAGGAAGCCGCCCAGGCATATTTGGCTCCAGCTCTTTTAAATCTGTCAATCAAGAATCACGGAACAGACACAAGAGAAACTCAACTGGATCAATCTGTACAATATCAAATGACCATCTAATAGATCAGCTGTATATCTCTTACATGGGAACAAGAATTATTTACATTCTTTACAGGCCTAAATCATGCCTGTGTGGGGTGTGGGGGTGGGGGTGTAGGGGGGTATCATCTCACACTAACTTACTTTAAAACTGGAATTTATACTGGTCCTGGATTTGAGTCCTGGGTTTGCCCTTAGTATGTGGAGTTGGCATGTTCTCCCCTGGGTTTTCTCCTGGTAGTCCGGTTTCCTCCCACAGTCCAAAGGTATGCACATTAGGCTGTTCTGAATTGCCCCTAGGTATGAATGTTAATGGTTGTGTGTGTTGGCCCTGACTGGTTGGCATGGATTTACGAGCTGTTCAGGATGTACCCCACCTTCAATCAGAGTCGGCTGAGATACACACCAGCCTCCCTGTGAACCCAGTAGGATTATGTGGCTCGCCAAATGAATGCATAACTGAAGAAATTAATTATCAAGGCACCACACTGCATGTAAATGCTTTTTAAAGGTAAATCAAGAACACAATTAAGCTGCCAAACCATCAACTAATATTGTATATGAATGCTACCATTTGTGAACATGGACATTACCATAGGGCAGTGATGGCTCAGTGGCTGAGGCTCTGGGCTAGTGATCCAACAGTCAGGGGTTCAATCCCCAGTACCACCATGCTGCCACTGTTGGGGATTGTAGGATGCTTCGAACACAGTGAATGTGTTGAATTTAAACCTAAAATATACATAAAGTATCATTCAATTATTCCTTTTCTGAACCGTTCAATCCTAATTAGGGTCGCAATGAGGGTGGCTCCCATCTCAGCCGACTCTGGGCGAGGGCAGAGTACACACAGAGGACAACTCGCCAGGCTAACGCAGGGCAGAAACACACTGACGGCTATGCAGCCTACTCTTGTCGAAAATCCGCAATGGTTCTTTTACATGCCTCTTACCACAGACAGTGAGAGACATGGCCGGTATTTGATAACCCTGGGGGATAGCACTGGGGGACAGCAGCAGTTGATAGTGGGGCTTGAACCCCTGACCTTAGGATCAGTAATCCAGCACCCTACCACCAGGCCACCACTGCCCCTCATAAAATATGATTAAACAATTAAAAAAAACTTAAAACTACACACTAAAGACAAGTGTTATTTAATAAAAGTATGTTGAAATATGGCCTGTGTCAGCAACATTCACCTGGGATGGCATGTCCGAAACATCCAGATTGGTGATCAGTGTCCAAAACGTTTATGTCTGAAACATCCGTCCACCACTGTTGTGCCCTTGAGCAAGGCTCCTGACAATAAATTGGTCAGCTGTGTAAAAAAAAAAGATAAATATAAGTCACCCTGATGTAAATGACCATAATATTTGTGAAGTACCATCTTTATTACTTTGGTGGGCTCTCTCTCTCTCTCTCTCTCTCTTTTTTAGAAAACAAAAGAATTTTGACATGCTGAGAGCAGCAGAAGCATTGAGGAGCAATGAACAACTCAAATACTATATCAGACTGCATGACTTATTTAATCACTACAAGTGGTATAGAAGATAGACTGTGATTAAGCATGGCTCACCGATCAATAAAAGCCCTTGAACTTGCATAAGTCACTGCCGGATCCTGGCAATATTACTGATAGCCAATGTTTTATTCACTGGGGTTCACTGAGAGCATGAAAGCACACAATGGCATGCATACCTGACTGATTTCCTGTCTGATAAAGACAAATGTTGCCCTCTTTTACGTACAGCACCTTCCCTACACACAATATATGACTCTATGATGATAACGCTGAAGGATATGTGTACAGTCTCTGTTTTGGTGTAAAAAAATGCCGGTTACACATTTCTGAAGTAGACATAGGATACTTGGCTACCCAAGCAGAATCTTCCACATACGCACTGTACAAAAACCCACATTCAGCTGTTGTTGATTAAATGTAGATTGAATGATGGCTAAAAACTGACATGTCCTGTCAGGGTCAAGCCCTTGGTGTCATTGTTTAATAGACCCTGACAGATTCAATCTGCTGAGGTTGTAGGAAGGTCATGTGGATCAGTTGCTGGGGCCACAGACAAAAGGCCAAACCTCCCCCGTAGCATCACAGACTGACCTGGGCTAATCATCCAGAGTGGCCCCTCCTCATACAGTGCTATTGTTACCTCTTACGGACATGGCAGCATCCATCTTGTTGGTCTGACTGGGTAGATGGGGGCTCTCTCCTTTCATCTTGAATAGAGAGAGAAAGTGACCTAGGACTGGAGAAAGCACCTTGATTTGGTCAATCCCGTGGACAAGGCTATTTGGGAGTAGAGCCAAATGCGGATCTCATCCCATTCAAGCAGGAGTGACTCTGCGCCGTCTGGCATTCAGCTGGATGAACACTGCTGACTCTGGCTGCACAAAGAAATAACGCTTGAAGGCTAGCGAGTCCCAGATTGCCACATCAAAAGTGGAGGAAATATGCAGGGGGTTTTCAATATCTGAAAAAAAAATGTAGTTTTGAAAATATGAATAGAAAGATTTTAGATTTGAATAGAAAGATTTTTTGACCCTAGATTTTATTTCAGAACAATGCTAATGATACTGCCACAAACAAATTCAATTATGGGAATGATTATACAGTGAAATATAAAAAGGCAACAGGAACACAACTTATACATGGGAAACAGAGTCACTGTGGTGCACATACATTTCTTACATCTGTAATCCTCCTTTTCACCTGCCAATCTTTGCAAAACTAAAAATGTTTCTGTAAATCATTGACACATTGTCTGCACATATCCTGGATATACTGCATAAACAATTTAATTCTTATTTGCTATAAAACAAGATCTTTGCAACTGTAGAATATTTACATTTTTCTTACATTTGTGCATGGTACGTTGGCATAGTGGTTACAACGTCTGCCGCTCAATCCTGTAGGCTGAATTTGATCTCAGCTGACACTGGTCAAAAGTAGACCCTGACCCTCTCAGGGCCAACAGACAACCACACCTCACTCACACTCATGCCTAGAGGTAATTTGGAACAGCTAATCAGCCTAATGTGCATGAAACTGGTATACCTAGAGAAAACCCATGCAAGTATGGGGAGAACATACAAACTCCACACATAAACCCAGGACTCAAACCCAGAACCTTCGTTCTTTGAGGTGGACAATTCAAGGGGTATGCTGGAGCCAATCTCAGGTGGCGTCAGTCGAGAGGCAGGTTTCACACTGGCCATAATAAGGCTAACACCGACACAGAAAACCACATGTCGTTGGACTGTGGGAGGAAACTGGAGTACCTAAAGGAAACCCATGAAGGCATGGGAAGGACATACAGACTCCACACACAAGGGCTCTGGTCGGCCATGCAGTTCAGACCCAGAGCCTTCATGCAGAGGCACCAGTGCTTAGGGGTTATCACACTAGAGGTGTGATAGAAATTGCCATTCGCATCAGTCACTTTTCATTCTCAAATTTGTTATGCGACAATTGCGGCAATGCACTTTGGTTGCCTGGTTTGTGAACTCATTGCAAAAAAATTCAAACATATTTGAAATTTGCACCAATGTTGCAAAATGAGGTTTTGATGCGGAATAGTCTCAAACTATTCTTAAACAGTTCATGTTGTGAGAAGGTTGCAAAGTTGTTTTCCGTTTGCGAGCAAAGGCAGCAAGTTGGAGACTTCCATGCGGAAAGATTGAGACTACATCTGTAATCTGCTGTATATTTTGTCATCATTCGCATTTTATTTGCATTTTGTTTGCGCTAATAACGTGCAAATAGAACAAAAAGCGAACAAAACGCAACGTATTTATGGCAGGAGATTCACAAACAAATCACAAATTACTCGCGAATCAGTCGCAAAAATTGTCGTGTGACTTTCGCGTAATACACATATTTAATGTGTACAAAATATTCACTTGCAGGGACAGTGGTGGCCTGGTGGTAGGGTGCTGGATTACTGATACCAAGGTAGCTGTGGGGTTCAAGCCCTACTGTCACCGGGTTGTCACTGCTGTCACCCAAGTCCAGCTAACTGGGTTATCAAATGCTGGCCATGTCTCTTACTATCTGTGGTGAGAGGCATGTAAAAGAACCATTGCTGATTTTTGTCAAGAGTAGGCTGCATAGCCGTCAGCGTGTTTCTGCCCTGTGATGGCCTGGTGAGCCGTCCAGGATGTACTCTGCCCTCGCCCAGAGTCGGCTGGGATGGGCGCCATCCTCCCCGCGACCCTAATTAGGATTAAGCGGTTCAGAAAATGGATGAATAAATGAATAGTCACTTGCGTGTAGGGGCAGAAGTGTGCAAAACGTCTTGACCTGAATTTCAAAATTCGAAAAAATCGCAAAAAAAAATCTATTCACATTAGTTGCTTTGCTATCGCACCTTTAGTGTGCCTTCGGCTGCCACCCAGCTCACACTGCACCCGACCCCTATAGCCCCTCCCACAGGTGTTGGGTCCATGGGAGGGCGGATCTATGTCTCCTCTTTGGGATGGGCCTGGCCAAGCCCCATGGGCAGAAACCCGGAACCTCTGGACCTCACTGCTTAGGCTGCTGCTTCTGCGACCCAACCACGGAAGAAGATGAAGATGAAGATGAAGATGAAGACCTCTAGTGTGATTACTACACCACCATGCTGCCCAATTAGTATTTCAACTTAAAATATATTGAGCTTTGGATCAGGACTCATTGCTGTAGAAACGCTTATATATATGCTGAGACCTGCACATATAGATCAGCCAACACTGGCAGTTACAATAAGCTGAGCCCATATTCCCTTCTTCTTTCTTTTTTTCTTTCTTTCTTTCAAATGCAATATAATTGCATAAATTCTGAATGAATGAGCCTGAAAATGGATAAAAACGTGCAGTCTTTATTTTATTTGTAAGAAAACTAACTAAATAAAAAGGCTGAGAGCACCAAAGTAGATAAATGGTGGATAGCAAAAAATAAATAAATAAATAAAATAAAAAAGGTATTTGTTATCCAACATTCTTTTTTGTAGTCCGCAGGTGGGCTGGCAGGTGGGACCCACTTGTGAAAATGAGTAAATGAAAAGAGACAGCTTCCAGAAAGGTGAAGGCTTTCAAATGAAAAAGAAAGCCTCAACATATATTCCAGATAGTAAATATATTTCAAAACACACACACACACACACACACACACACCAGTGGCTGGGTATGGATGAATTGGTTTGTAATTTTTGTATTTAAACTGCATACCTGGATATTTCTAAAGACATAAAATAACTAATCAGTATGGTAACATCTCCATTACTCCTAAATCAACATGGTCAACAATAAGTACAGATAATCAGATCTTTGTTTAAGGAAAAGAAATAATTTGAGTAATAAGTATAAGAGTGACACCCTGGCGTAGGAACCATTGGCACGTCCACCTCACAGGAAGAAGGTCCCGGGTTCATGTCCCGGGCTAGGTGAGGGCATTTCTGTGCAGAGTTTGCATGTTCTAACCCTGAGCTTGCATGGGTTTCCTCTAGGTACTCCAGTTTCCTTCCACAATCTAAAAACATGCACATTAGGCTGATTGGCTGCTCCAAATTGCCCAAAGGTGTTAGTGTCGTTGTGAATGGTTGCGTTTGTGTTGGCCTGTAATAATCTGGTGAGTTGTTCTGGGTGTATCCCGCCTTTGCCCAGTGTCGGCTGAGATAGGCTCCAGCCTGCCCGTGACTCTAAAAGGGCTAAGTGGTTTGGCAAATGAGTGAGTGAGAGTGAGTTTGTGAGTATAAAGGGCAGAAATCATTTGCATATGAACTTCTATTACCTAATATTATCTTCTGGAAATATTATTTTTTGAAAGAAATGTATTCTTCTTTGGATTGAGTAAATATGAGTATACTGCTGCCACAAATAATGAGGAGGAGGATTAGGGAGAAAATGAAAACCACAGTCCTCATCATTTCAGAGCTGCTTAGTGACTGGTTCTTCAGGTTGTCACATTTTGTAATAAACTAATAGACGCCACTTCCAACAACCTCAAATAACAAGCTGTTTTTAATTTCCAGAGAGACTAAAATGAAATATTTGGCCATGAACACCTTGTTCATAGTTGGAGAAAAAAGGGGGATTGAATACAAAGAGAAGGACCTGATAGTCACTCTCCAGTATGGTGGTGGTTAATTGAAAATGGGCGCCGGTTTTGCAGCTCAGGGCCTCTTATGATGACTGACAAGAGCAAGAATGACTTATACTAAATTCCAGAATATTTCAGCACATAACCTGGTTGACTCGACCATAAGGTTATGTCTTTACCTTCGATGGATCTTTCAACATTATAATGTGAGTAAACAAATATTTAAATGAACGTAAGATTCCTTTTCCACTGTCCTGATTTGAACCCAATTGAAAAACTGGGGGTCTGGATGGAAAAAGGAAGTCTGCATGCGCAAACCCAAGAATGTGAAGGACCTTGACATGTTCTTCATTTCAGAGTGGTGAAACATCCTCTACAATTGTGTCTCGATTCTTAATACACATTACAGGATGGGGTTCAGTGTTGTAATTTATTTTTTATTTGTAGCAGTGTTGATCATTTTAAAGCCGTACAGAATTAAAACCAAAACAAAGAAGTGTAACAGTTAAAAAAGTACTGTTATAAACAAGGGTGGTTTAGTGCTTAGCATGTCCGCTTCACGGCAAGAGGGTCCTGGGTTCGAGTCCCGGGCTTGGGAGTTTCTGTGTGGAGTTTGCATATTCTCTCTGTGCTTGTGTGGGTTTCCTCCGGGTACTTCGGTTTCCTCCCACAGTCCAAAGACATGTACATTAGGCTAATTGGTTGTTTCAAATTGATCCTTGGTGTGTGTGTGTGTGTGTGTGTGTGTGTGTGTGTGTGTGTGTGTGTGTGTGATGTCCCGGCGATGATCTGGCGACCTATTCAGGGTGTACCCTGCATTCAACCACGGTCAGCTGAGATAGGCTCACAACCCTATGAGTATGATTAAGTGGATTTAGTGAGTGAGTTTCAAAAAAAAGTATAAGATGTACAGTCATTTGTTTTAAGCTCAAAATATTACTCACTGTATTTGCTAATTATTTTAGATATATACTTCATTTATTCCTTTGATGAACTGCTTAATCCCACTAGAGTGGCGGGGAGGCTGGAGCCTATCTCAGCGGAGAACACCCTGAACAGGTCGCCAGTCCATCGCAGGGCCAACACACACACAACCATTCACACTTACACTCACACATGGTACTTAATTTGAATACTATAAATTGTATATTGTAAATTCCACATGGTTTCAGAATTTGTAACGACATAAGTCATGTGACATCTGTCCACCACTGGGTGAAGGCGGGGTAAACCATGAATAGCTCGCCAGACCATAACAGGGACAACACACACAACCATTTGAACTCACATCCACACCTTGGGAAAATCTGGAACAGCTAATTAGCCTAACGTGCATGCCTTTGGACTGTGGGAGGAAACCAGAGTACCCAGAGGAAACCCACGCACGCACAGGAACAACATGCAAACTCCACACAGAAACGTGCCCGCAAATCAAACCCAGGACCTTCTTACTGTCAGCCGGACGTGCTACTCAGTGCAAGGGTGGCATTAAAAATCAATCGAAATAATACCACATACTTTTGACAAAAAGTGACTAAAGATTGATATGCTGAATCCATAAAGAAATATCACAGGTCAAGAAGGCTACAGTGGTCCAATTTCGTATTCCAGTCATTTTGTATTAAACATAAGCATTAATTTTGTAAAATCACATAATTTTTAATATACAACCAAATATATATAGTGAGAACTTCTTCTATCCTCAGGTCTGAAGGCACCTTATTTACCTATACACTCTTCTCTCAATTGTTTAAGTAAATAATACTGAGAGCTGCAAATAAGAATGGCACTTTGTCTTTATCTCTCATCCTTTCTGGCTTTCAAAGGATGTGTCTGTCATCTCTCGGTCAGTGTTTAACCGCCTACCTGATAAAGGCAACAATTGCGGGACGTCAAGACCTAAAATGTGTCCATGCTTGTGCAGGACATGCCAAGTATGCCTGAGAACTTTACTAACCCCACCTATGGAGCCTCAGTGAGTGAGCAGGATGGAGTCACTTCTAGGAAGGCTTGCCATTTTTTTTTTTTTTTAGGCACAAAAAGAAAGTCTCTGATTATTGCGAGGGGAGAAACTGGACACTCCTGTTTGTCTGGGCATGTCTCAATCATTCCTGCAGATTTGTACTTGGATCCCTATGCAGATATAAAACATATAGGTAAATATGTAGAGGTAAGTGTACCAACAAGTTTTGTGTAACTGTACACATGTGGTTAAGAGATTAATAGAAATTAAAAAAAGTAAAGCATTACAGCAACAGACATATTTTATGTTGCTATGACTTCTGTGTGTCTATTTGGTCAGCTTTCAATTCGCCCAAATTCTACATTGTGAAACTCATAAATCTATAGTTATTGTTAAAATAAGTAAATAAATAAAATTACAGAAAAAAAAACAAATGATTTTATATATAAATGGATGGATGGATGGATGGATGGATGGATGGATGGAAGGATGGAAAGATAGATAGATAGATGACCTTATTAATCCCCTGAGGGAAATTTGGTTGTCATAGCATCAAGACATACATATAAGGTGCAATTTATTGTGATTTATTAAATTTCTATGAAAGCAGCTTAGACAATTGTACCAATTGTAAATAATATATAGAATAGTATACAGAATAATTTGTCATAAAATAATATTTGTAGGCCTGAGTTTATTATCAAAGTTGTATAAATCACTGATATGGTGAATCTTATAGTAAGTAGACATTTATATACTACACTACCCGGCTGAAAAAATTCCACTCTATTATTTTGTTAAAGCACTTTTAGTCTTGATTACAGCACATAATGGCGAGCTGTCCAGGGTGTATTCTGCCCTCGCCCAGAGTCGACTGAGATGCACGCCAGCCTCCCCGCGACCCTAATTAGGATTAAGCAGTTCAGAAAATGATGAATGATGAATGATGGAGAGGTTGATGTGGGAATGACTGATATAACTGTATAGATATAACAGGAAGTCTTTAACTTTTTTTTTAAAGTCTTTAGCAATTAATAGTAAGTGACATTCATTCATAGATTAGAAACTCTGTAATATAAGTGGAGTACAAAACTTCAGGACATGTTATTACAGGAGACTGCTTTGGAGCAACAGTAACTCCACATCATAGATAACATTCTTCTAACATCACATTTCACTGTGTTTTATTCTTTATGCTTTAAGTGGCAAGTGTGAAATAAAACATAGACCTTACTGATTGAATTATCATGATTCAATCTCATACAATAAAAAAAAAAAGTACAATAATATTGACAAATAAGGTGCAGTGGGGCAGAACAGCCACCTGTCCTGTGTGCTGGCAAGACTCTAATTGAAACATGATAAATTTCCTCACTGAGTTAGATATTACATCCATCCAAAGCAAGGGTCATCCCAGGTCTCCAGAAGGGAGCACTCCTCTTCTTTATAGTGTCCACTAATTTGCTCAGCAGTTGATTTGCTCAGTTACTCAGCTGATCTTCTTCAGACCGTACCAAGGCAGAGGTTAATGGCCGCTGGTTCTTCATTTTATTAACGTTAGTGACGATTGATGGGGGAAAATTATCCATCCTTTTCTTTTTATTTATTTTTTGCTGGGGACTCTTAGAGCATGGAGAAGAACATAAAGAGAGCTTCAGGCTAGACCTGGCCTACAGTAAATATAAAGCCTTATTCATTACCACAATGTCACACAGACTGTTCCACTATCTTTGCATCGCCAAATGTTTTCACTAATTCATCATCTTGCTTACAGTAGCTACAATAAGAGTCACATAGACCAAGGCATACTCTCCTTCTTATACATGAAATGGGTGTATTATAATAATAATTATTATTATTATTACTATTATAATTCATTCTATAATTCATTATAATAATTCATTCATTTCCCAAGTGGCTTCATCCTACTAAGTCTCAGCAGACTCTGGGCAAAGGCACGAACACTCTGAGCAGCTCCTCATCCGTCGCAGATCCAGTTCACATAACCATTATTTATTTTTAATATAATAATAATAATAATAATCATTATTACTACTACTATTATTACTAGTAATGATAAGGGTTGGAGCTATCCCCTCTTTTTTCCAAATTAAATTATTTGTATTAAATCCACTCTCCAATGTTCAAATCCAGTGTTCAAATTCTTACAGATTGTCTTAGAATCATTTTCTTAATGGCAGACAGAGGCTAACTAAACCTCTATTCATTATCCCCACCATATCGTTGAAGCTCATGTCCTTACTGTTGTCTTTAAAATCAGTCATCTGTCCAGAGTCATAAAGTTGTAGACTAGCTTTATGTGAATAGTGAGTGCGTGAAAAGAAGGACACACATCGAGTTTCAAGGCTGGTGGCCTTGTTATTACATGAGATTTGCTATTTAAAGGCATCTCATGTTTGTGTGTGTGTGTGTGTGTGTGTGTGTGTGTGTGTGTGTCTGTGTGAGATCAGTAGGTTATAGGGCCATTATCATGTATAACGTGTTAATGAGATGAACATCTATTGTTTCGCTTTAGTTTGAAACAATAGCACTTGGTGACAAACAAACAAGAGAACAAACAAGTGGCAGATTTCAGCTGATCATAAAACTTACAACGTGAGTCATGTGACTGAATGACCTGGAAACAGAGATGTACCAAAGCATATTTATTATACAAATTTTTGGCTGCTGTACAATACAACACTATTTTAAATACATGGCTGTGGGCTAAGTTCTTAAAGTGGAACAAAATATGTTTGAATGAGAAAAACACACAAACCAACGCCCTGCACTCTAATCCTATTGAGCTCCAAAATGAAGGACTAAAAAGACGGCTGTTGGAATAAAAGTGCATCTGCCACCAGGGAATTAATACCAGGGGAGGGGAAAGGGACTAGCTACTTGAGTATAGTTCATATGGTGAGGATGCATGTCGCTGCTCGAGGGAACAATGGCATTAACAGGCCCCTCATGGCCCATATTCAGACTCCAGCCATGTGGCACATGAAAGGGAGACAGTCGTTCTTTCGCCTGCAGCCGCAGCTTGCCCTCCCAGTGCTGCATTGTTAGCACACAGCAAGAGACCTGCCTGACTTGTGGCCTGCTTCATGGAGGTTGAGCTAAAGCTCTTTATCAATTTGCATGCCCAGACCTCACTGGAATCATGTTCTGTGGAGGTGACTAAAAAAAAAAATACACAACAGATGGGCTCACTTAAATTTGATTCGACGTCGGGGTGGAAACAGTGGCAACTGTGGGACTGTTTTAATCTTAATCAGCCTTGTCGCTCACTCCTGTTGCAGCAGGACAAAGCAAACACAGGTCCACTATGCACACCAATGCACTGAGGTATCAGTTTTTACAATGCAGACCATTATTATGTATGTGTGTGTGTGTGTGTGTGTGTGTGTGTGTGTGTGTGTGTGTGTGTGTGTGTGTATATATATATATATAT